>CAKNET010000014.1:0-451116 GCA_930272545.1 Sphaerostilbella broomeana
TTTAATAATAGGTAAAAGAATTAATTTATTAAAATAAAAATATTATAAAAGAGTAAATAAATATATAAATTTTATTATTTTATTATTTATTTATAATTAAATTTTAAATATTAATAATTTTAATTTTTATCTTTTTTTAATTAATTTAATATTATAGTTTTTAAACCTTTTTTATTCTCGGCGCTGGAGAAACCCTAGTACCGATAAGTTTTAGAACTGGCACGTGACATCTTGTCCCGAAATGCGCTTAGATTTAGCCTTAACGAAGACAGATGATGCCAAGGGTAAGATGAATAGCATAGGGTACCTCCGTTCGTCCTTATGGTATTATTACTTGAATGGCTCCTCCAACTCTAGATTAGAATTCGTTTCATACATGATTATGTAGTTCGGCAAACCTCTAAGATTCTCTATACTAAACTGACGGGGGAAAAGTATAATCCATTAAGATTTAGAAGTAATAGTATAATATGTACCCGTATCTATTATAATTATTAAATAATAGATTTAAATATATATACCTAAGCTTATTAAGAAATCCTATATAATAAATATATTAATTATTTTAATTTAATATTATTATATATTATAGATGAGGGTTTATCTAATAATATAAAGGTCTTATGTATCTAATTAATTAAGTAATTATTATTTTAATTAATATATATTTATTTATTAACTAATATAATTAAATCATATATAATTTATATTTAAAAACTATAGATCTAGTCATAGTTTTTATTTTTATAAAATTAATTCTTTATATTATATTTAATAATTATAAATAATAGTTTTTTAATATTTATATATATATATATATTTATTTAATGTATAAGCGTACCTATTATTTCTGTAGAGGTATAGATAGGGGCTCTAAATAAACGCAGCGTCCGCCTCTCACTGCTTCAGCTATTTAAAAGTGGGTTTAATATGGAGCATTGCGTTACTACCTCCTATATACGGGGTACCTGATAAGGAGAATGGTTCAACAACCTGCCTAGGTAGGTACTCCGTACCATGTCCAGGATACTAGCTCATCTCCAGCACCTGTTCCTGGAGCCCTCAATATTGAACTTCTCTTAATTCAGTTGGCTTCCAACGCACCTTTCGCCACTCATTATGTCTCAAGCATCGACGCTCGATATCAAAGGCGGTCAAAACGGTCCCAGCGATGCAATTCTCAACATGCTTCCTTGTCGCATCCATCATACGGGACCGGTCAATCCAAGCGATGCGTATTGGAATCCCGAGACAGGTGAGGGTGAGTACGGCCACAGTTAAGGCTTAAGATGGCTTTAATCTAACTCATTCGTCTTAGGACAGACTAGAAGCGCATATTTTCGAGGTCGGAAGCTCCAAGGGAAAACAATTCCTCTGCCAGAAAGCTATAGAGGGGTAGTAATTCAACGAGTGGCTGGTGGCTTAGAGGGATCCGATATCGAGAAACCCGAAGTAATCGCCGAGGGGTCACAACCAAAAGCGGAAGATACGCATGTTGTGACAGAATTTAAAGAAATGGTTGTATGGTCGCGAAATGTCGTACCTGATGCCTCGTCAGACCCGTACCTGCGGAGTGTTGAGGAATGGCTTCAGGTAGCCGAGCAGGTACGTTGTCGGTTTTGCTATAAGATTGATGGAGGTGTCGTTAATTCTGTAGGTTCACTCTTGTTCTCTTTGACAATAAAAGCGAAATCCAGAGGCCGGCATTGAAGACGGGATTATTATCAACGCCTTATCACTCGCCGTTTGGCTGGGGATATCTGACATTCGTCTGGTATCGGAAACGAGGATGAAATAAATCTTGACGAGGAACCACGTACCTGCCAATGCAACTTCCGACACCATCAACGGTCAAACGGTCACACCAGCTGTCTGGCCTCATATACACAAGACTACCTAGGGGAGCCAACCACCACAACTCTTCATACAGTTAGTCAGAGACGGGCTCTAACGCTTTACGTATACCTATTCCAATCAACAGCACGGACGTCAAGTGATGTGAACACAGCGATATATGCTATGGAAATGTCATGAAAATATTTTGGGCCAGTACAGTCCTCGGGGAAATTTAAAATTCCATAATAGAATGCAGGCATATCTGTCTTCCCTCGAGATCATTCTTCGAACTTGGGCAGTCTTCGTAATATTACCTACCAGGTAGATACCTACGCGCGGGAGGCCAATTTTTGGCAAGGGAAAATACTCTATAGGGGCCTAGTAAGTCACTTGATTAGTGACTACCTATATTAGTAAAAGCCACTCCACGAGCCTAAAAGTAGTTTAATAGTCATAGGTACCTACGTGCGGGAGGCCTGTTTTTGGTAAGGGAAATCCCTCTATAATTGGTCCAGTAAGTCACTTAATCAGTGACTGTATCACCAAAAACTACTCCACGATCCTGATAAGCGCAATTTAAGAGTCATTGGCAGGTAAAAAAGTGATAGAAACACTGACCAAAAACAGGGCTCCCGCGCGTAGGTAGGTAAAAAAAACACGACCCCCGCTGGTAGGGCCTTAAGGTACCAGGGTCAATTAAAATCTTATGTTGCGCTAAGCCAAGGAGAACCCCTCAGGAACGCGTCCCCCACGCGCTTCCACCTTTTCATCGCACCATCTATTACTTCGTTTTCTACCTACCTACCTAGGTAGTTTGTAGTCTTGACAGGTTTGTAATCGGTACATGCCTAAGTAACCATAGACCATGTGATATTCAAGTCCTCGCCCATTTCAACTCTGATGTCGCTTGTTTAACTACCCATTACATTTATTGATTATATTGCACAAACTACTCGGCATCATGGCTATACCTAGCGATTCTAACTTCATGATGTCGGATGGGTTTGCCCCCCAGAGACGTATGCCCTCATCCTCATCAGCTCGGCCGCGGGGGCCGCCTTCAGAGAATATGGGAACACCCCTTGATGACTATGGCGATGGCGACGGTTTTGCAGATGATCAACTGCCTAGCAGCTCGCGTATCCCCGACACAGCAAACATTCCCAAAGTCGAAGATCGCATTGGATTGCTCGTACAAGAGCACTTTGAAGGCTTTATAGAAAAGTGAGGATACGATCCGCTTCTCTTGTCAAATGTATGTTATCTAACTCTATAATCGTCGCCCCATTCAGTTTTGCCGAAGATCCTCTTTCCTCAGCAACCCCAACATCAAGCGCTGTCACATCGAACAAATACTACGTCGCACAGATCAAGGGCATGCGCAACTTCCAACTTTCCACATTCTATGTTGACTACAAGCATCTTGCCGCATGGGAGAATGGCAGCTTGGCAGATGGCATCACGCGTCAGTATTATCGCTTTCTACCCTTTCTGACAGCCGCTCTTCACAATATGATTGCCAAATACGAACCACAATACTTTCGCGACCATCGACAACCGACAACATCAAGCAATCTTAGTACCTCTGGGGCTAGTCAATACGGATCAGACACCCAGAGCGATCTGACTCAGAGAAAGAACGAACACCAACAAACCGATAAGCTCTTTGCCATTGCTTTCTACAACTTACCTCTCGTCTCCCGCGTACGCGGGTTGAGAGCAGCCAACATTGGTCAACTCCTCTCGATCTCTGGCACCGTGACAAGAACCTCGGAAGTGCGGCCTGAATTATCACTTGCCACATTCGTCTGCGAGGCTTGCCGAGCGGTTGTTCCCAATGTCGAACAGACATTTCGTTACACTGAACCAACTCAATGTCCGAACAGAACCTGCCAGAACCGTGTTTCATGGCAGTTAGACATTCGACATAGCACATTCGTTGACTGGCAGAAAGTTCGGATACAAGAAAATAGCTCTGAAATACCAACAGGCAGCATGCCGCGTACCATGGATGTAATCCTGCGAGGTGAAATCGTTGACCGGGCCAAGGCAGGAGAGAAATGTGTCTTCACCGGCGCATTGATTGTAGTTCCAGATGTGAGCCAACTTGGCCTTCCTGGACTTAGACCAACAGCTATTCGGGATGACCGAAGCGCTCCCCGAGGCGCTGATGTGGGTGGCAACGGAATCACTGGTCTCAAGGCTCTCGGTGTGAGAGATTTGACATATCGATTGGCGTTCCTTGCCTGTATGGTTGCTCCTGATACAACTTCGACGGGCCAATCTGCCGCAAGTGGTGCTATCGACGTCGTTAATGCACTGACTCAAAACACCGTGAATGCTGAAGGGTCTGAGTCTGTTGAAGAAGCTCAAGCGGCCGTATTAGCTTCCATGAATGGTTCTGAGATTGAGGACTTGCGATCAATGGTTCACGGCGATCACATCTATTCTAGGCTGGTGAACTCTATTGCGCCAACAGTATACGGCCACGAAGTGATTAAAAAAGGCATTTTACTGCAACTCATGTCTGGTGTCAGCAAGACAACAGCGGAGGGGATGCAACTGCGAGGCGATATCAACATTTGTATCGTTGGCGATCCATCTACCTCCAAGTCTCAATTTCTCAAATACGTTTGTTCGTTTGCCCCCCGTGCTGTATACACAAGTGGCAAAGCATCATCAGCGGCTGGTCTTACAGCAGCTGTCATCAAAGATGAAGAAACAGGCGAGTTCACCATTGAAGCTGGTGCTCTCATGTTGGCAGACAACGGAATATGTGCTATTGATGAGTTTGACAAGATGGATATCACAGACCAGGTTGCTATCCATGAAGCCATGGAGCAGCAAACCATATCTATCGCCAAGGCTGGTATTCAGGCAACACTTAATGCCCGTACCAGTATCCTAGCCGCGGCTAATCCTGTTGCTGGTCGCTACAATCGCAAAACAACTTTGCGTGCAAATATTAACATGTCTGCACCGATCATGTCTCGCTTTGACTTGTTCTTTGTTGTTCTAGATGAATGCTCTGAGCAGTTTGACCGCAATCTTTCTGAGCACATTGTCCGAGTTCACCAGCGACGGGACGAAGCCATACTGCCGGAATTCAGTACGGAACAATTACAGCGATATATCCGGTTTGCGAAGACATTCCGTCCTGAGTTCACAGACGAGGCTAGAGAGTGCTTAGTTGTAAAGTACAAGGAACTTCGAGCTGACGATGCACAAGGAGGTGTGGGCAAGAATTCTTATAGAATTACTGTTCGACAATTGGAAAGCATGATCCGTCTTTCTGAGGCAATTGCAAAGGTCAACTGTGTTGAGGAAGTGTCGGCTGATATGGTCATTGAAGCGTATAATCTCCTTCGTCAGAGTATCATTTCCGTTGAGCATGACGATGTTGAGATAGATGAAGCCGAAGATGCTCAGGAAAATAGCGATATACTTCTCCGAGCTGCAGACACAGCCTCTGGTGCCGAAATCGTTGAAGACCACGAAGGCGACGCCGCCATGGCCGAGGAAGACGAACCGGACGGCCCCATGCCTGTAAGAAAGAAGCAAACCATAACTTATGAAAAGTATATCCAGATAGTGAACATGATTGTGCAAAGGGTGAATGAGGATGAGAGCGGTAGCGGCGAAGGCGTTGAAGGGAGCATTTTGATGAACTGGTACCTGGAGCAGAAAGAGGCTGACATGACAGGGGAAGAAGACTATCACAATGAAAAGGCTCTTGCTAACATGGTGCTCAAAAAAATGGTCAAGGTATGATTATTGATCACGCCCAATCTTGGAAGGGAACCTGTCAATTCTCAATCTTGGCGAGAAAAGCTAATACAGATTCGCAGGACAATATTCTGATGGCTCTTAGAGGAGAAGGTCTCACCGACGGCGCGGGCCCTTCTGCTACTCCACTGAACGTCGTCTACGTCTTGCATCCTAATTGTGCAGTGGAAGAAATCTAGCCACTTCAGTTCCAAACAAATAAATCATTTGCGTGGTCCTACAGCAGGATGTTTATTTGTCACTTTTCTCGATTAGTCAACAGTTCCTTCAAGAAAGCCGGACAAGAGCTTTCATTCACATGTCATGAGATGAATGTATGTGTCAGGATGACCTCATTTGAGCCTGACGGAGTTCGGTGTTGAGGACAATACAGTAGAAATGGATGCAAAGTTTTGATTATAGATGGATTCAATGCCATCGCGCGATTGACAAATTATCCATCACGTTGGCGACAACATGTGTTCACGTAAAAGAAGAGGGGCACAGCACAAGATATGCGAGAAGTCAAAATATTGCTACGCATTTCTGAGAGCCTGACACTATTTACATTGCATGAACGAGCATCATTCTGGTCCGAGTCCTCCCCCTTTCTGGGTAGGGAACCACGCTTCCCGTTCAAACTTGGTACCGTGATCAGACTGCCCAGCCGGCTTTGCGTGCCGTCCGTACCAGACCTACTACTTGTCGCCGTGCCCTCCCTCTTGCGCAAAGATGCCCCGTATATGCCCATACTCGTACAGATAGCCCAAAGTCGTGTCAAGAGACGCGGTATTAATCATAAGGAGGCCAGAATAGCCGAATGGAATGATCCTGCACAAGCTGTATGGTGTCGATGTTGTGTAGGCAAAAGAGAGCACCCCTGGAGAAGATAATTCACCCAGGATACATGCTGGAGGCGAAAAAAGTATCAACAAGAATTAAATGCTGCCTCGACGGAAACAAATTTGGTTATAACTACTCCTTTCCCCCACGTTAAGATGCGTTGAATAGAAGCAGACCAGTGGAGGGGTGGAATATTCAAGACTGGCTTGCCAGCCAACTCCAGATCACACTCTCCAAGGTCGTACGCGTAGGCCGTAATTGTAGATTAGACAAGCCAATATCAGGCATTTAGAACACCGTTAAGTCCGAAAGAATCAAACCTATCCGTCAGGGGGGCAGGCGAATTTCCTTGCCGACCCAGGTGTTAAGGAATAGTAAAAGGTGCACTGAGTGGTTCCAGTGATATTGCTGGTGTTGGCAAGCAAGTGCTTAGCTCAAAAACTCCCCTCCCCTCCACTTCTGTCTTCTCATTTGCTATGAGACCTTCCCTAGGTTGGCAGAGAGGTCTGTTCTCGAGATTGGGAATATCGACTCCAGGTTTCAGATCCTCTGCTGCGGTATCCGCCACGACCGCCCCGACTTCCGTTACTCAGGCTGGCTGACTCTCCATACGTATTTAATGAGTCCCGCTTCCCCCCACGAAATCCGTGGCTCGATCCGCGATGCCTTGAAGACGGCCTGGTGTGCCCTCGACCACCGCGTGTTGCCGAGAAAGGAACTGTAACTGTTCTTGGTTCGGACATGCCGGCAAAATAAACTCTCACAGTATTTCCTCCACCAACCACATCTGCGGCAAAGTAATATGGCTCCATAGCAGACGACTGTACAACCAGCCTCTTCGGGAGTGGTTTTGACGGCGTTGAAGCAGGTTGCCACGCAGCCTCTGGTGCTTTATGTGGAAGTCGAATCTGCGGCAATGAGCCCATTTCTTGTTCTTCAAAGCATTCTTCTGCCATGGGCTTGGAAACCGGCAACTTTCCAATCCCGAGAGAATGTTGTACTGTCGCGCTAGGTAAGGACACCGTTGTGGCAACGTGATGAGTTGCTTGATCCAACACACTTCTGCTTGCAGGATCTATTCCAATATATTTAGGAGGTGACGACTTCCCACCATTTAGGAGATTATTGATTCTGTCTTGCCAGTTTTCCGGAGATGTCTCGGGCGCCTGCCGTGCTATCTGACTGTGGGGAACATGTGTGCGAGAGGACACTCGATTTGCCCACGGATTCGCTTTAGGTTGTGAAGACTGGGCAGCCACTAGAGATGGTGGTAACTTAACGACTGGTTGTGGTCTGGGCAAGGATACCTGCGGATGAGTTACATCCCCTTCATACACGGGATGGCCCTCCATAGTAGGCGGTGGTGGGGTTGGTGATAGCGGTCGGGAAGATTCAGCCGCACCCATCTCAACTCGTGCATCTCTCGTTGGGAAGAATCTAGAAGGCCGGGACTGAGGTGTTGTGGCGGGCCCATTTTGGGATAGAACTGAGTTTCCGCTTGTTCCAATAACTCCAGGCTGTCCACCTAAAGTAGAATCCTCTGAGCCTTGAGGTATCCCTTGTGGGAAATCCTCTCTCGTTGTCTTCCATGGGTCTGATGTGGTATGTTTCTGCATATCTGTCGTCCCTATTGTGCGGCGAGTCCCATCGCCAGGCAGATGAACTGGCCGCCATGTGTCCTTAATCGCCGGTTGGGCATCCTCCACTGGTATCCCTCGGTCAGCCAACTGTCGATCGCGTCCTACCCTTTCAGCTAACCTCGTAGCGCTCAACTGTATATCATTTTCAGCAACAGCTGCTACCCAATTATTAGCTAATTCTGGCCCAGGGGCAGCATAACGAGCAGCTCGAGAGCCGATAGGCGCCGGAACTTGGGTTCGCCCTTGCGAAGATGCCTGCCCAGTAATCGGAGGAGCAATTGGAGATGGCCCACCAGCATTTTGCGATGGCTGGTTAGATGCACCCGAAATGCGGCCAAGATCGGGATTGAATGTACCGTTTCCCAAGCCTCTATCATTGTCCGGAGAGCTCCAGACATTTCGTGGTGTCCCTGCAACCCATGATGAGAAACGGTCGGGCCGGGTCCCGGAATTAACCCAGACATTGTTTGGATTTCCTTCCTGGCCATGTGAGAGTCGCCTAGGCATTGGTCCTGTTGGCAAAACACCTGTTGGCGACACATCATTGGCATTGACTCCTGTTCTTCCTTCGGTATCAACAACAGCGAGATCACCCTTTTCAGAACTTATCTGACTCGTTGCTAGAGTCAACGAATCAGTTGATTCGGCTGATACACGGTGATGGCTGGGCCCATGTTTCGCGACAATATCTCTGGCTTCGTTCTTCTTTTCCGGGGGCGGTCCCAGAGCATCTAGTTTTTTCTGGATGCGTTCTCGACGGGCAGCCTCCTCCCGAGCTTCTTCCTCTTGACGACGTTTTCTTGCAAGTTCAACACCTTCCCGCATCAATTTTTTCTGGTATTCAATGTCATCGTCTAATCTTTGAGGAGGACCTGTGCCTGACTCAGCGACTAAGCTTCCATGAGGAGCAGCATACGTTGCTCCAGGAGATGGCTTCGACGTCAAATCAGAAGGAGCCTGCTGTTTGGCGTTACCTTGACCATAGATGGGGTACACGCCAGGCGAAATTTGACTTTCAACCGAAGCTGCTAAAGAAGATCTACGGGCGTTGAGTAATTCGGGCGCTGGCATAGAACCTTCGCTTCCCTTGCTTAAACGCAAAAGGTGAGATCCACTGCCACTACTTACATTGGAAGACCCACGACGTCGTCCAAGTGAATTTTCTTGGACAGCGCGATTGGACTGGAAACTAGGGGACGGTTCGGCTGGCTGGTCCGACTGAGATGAGCGTTGCAGCACAGCAGGATGTCTCGTTTGTGAATCTGACCGTGTGGACCCCCGTCGGTCTTGGACCGGTTCGTATCGTCCAGAACGAGAGTTATATAATTCTTTGTTACTATGAGAAGCTCTGTCTCGCCAGGCTGTGCGGCCAAAATCGTCTGCAGCAATCTCTTTCGTGGGCGGCGGAGTTGAAATATTTAGAGAGGAGACTTCTTTCGAGGACCCCTTTGAAGCCAGGCCTGTTTCCGATGACCCCGGAGACGTTTTCTTGACGGGTGGAAGAGTTGCCCACGGTGATTTGGCAGGTGCTGAGGGTAATGGCGGCTTGGCGACGAGGGTGGGTTTTTCTTGAGTTGCACTCTTTAGAACTAAGCCCTTACCAGAAGGAAGGCTTCCAGATTTAGGTACTGGAGTAATCAAGGGGGTTGGAGACGCTGGCTCTTCTTGAGTTACTTCCTTGATGCTGATGGGTCCAATATCTGGTGCTCGTGTTGTTGGCTCGTCAGAATGCGGGAGGGTTGTCTTGGTGCCGTCTCCCCATGTAATGGCTTCCGGCGCCCAATCTTCATCGTCGTCATCTATGTCGGCCCATTTGTTTTGTCCCTGAGCATCATCTTCATTAAGGCGACTAGCCATATGAATACCATACTTTTTTAATTCTTCGTCGGTGAATTTCCTCGGCTCTGGGGCTGGTGTTGCTGTTATTATGTTAATAACATTGCCTCATCAAGGGATACTACCTACGTACGTCTATTCTTGTTCCACACGACACTAGGGTCGGGTGCTGTGGCAGGCTTTCCACCATTAGCAACCGAAGAAAACCGAGGGATTGAATCTCTGGCTCCACTGGCAGTCTTTGCAACTAGTCGTGGACGTGAATTAGACAGAGAAGCAGAGCCCGCAGGTGGGGTGCTCGAGCCTGTAGCTGGCTTATCACTGGTTTTGGAAGCGGTGATTGGATTCGCTTTGGATGCAAGGAAGGTCTTGTTTACGGAGACGGCCTTGAAGGTGGCTGGTTTTCTCGCCGAGGAACTGGTACGGCCATGGCCCCTATCGCCATCCTTTGCGCGCGACGCTTCTGTATCTGATCCTCCGCTTACACTAACATCGGCGGAGTTGATCTGGTCTTCAATGCTCGTGATACGTTTGTTCGCAATATCGTCAAGGGGCGTTGAGCCCCCATTTAAACCTGGCGGCTCTAGTTCGCCATATTGAAGATCGGTTATCTGTCACAACAAAAATTGTTCCGCAATCAGTCATATATCCATCATACAGGCAGAGCTCTCTTAATTAAAACACAGAGGATCACACGTGGCTCGCAACTGGGTCGTTGGTCCACAAAGGTATGAAGAGGGATAGGTAGAGGGCGCCTCACAGATCGCGTTTCGGGCGAGGCAGACACATCAGCGGAGTTGTCGACGGAGGGCTCCGTGGCCATCATACGTTGGGTGACGGGCGTGCGCCGTTGAGGATTTTGGTAGTAGGCGAGCTCGCGTGCCAGAATTGTGTTGCGATCTTATCTTTTCGAATGACGGGACGTTTGCAAGTTTTCGGCTGCTTTGATGAGATGCGAGAGGCTGGTCGGGGTGCCAATGATGATAAGGGAGGGGATACAAGCTGGAACAACTGTGCGGTTCGGCGATGAAAAGAGGGCGAAATTATCGGAGGGGGGTTAAGGCTGAGAGTTGGGGGCAAAAGCCTCTCTTCCAGGCCTCGCAATGAGGATCAGTCTCAACCGAAGGGGTCGTCAGATCTGGTCGGTGGTTTGAAGGTTCAGCTGCTATGCATCTGCAATGAATGCGAGGTAGAGTCAACCTGATTTTCGAAGCTGCAGGCACCTGATTATGGCATAGCGCTGGGTCGGGGAGTTTGGGCTTAGGGAAAGAGGCCCGTGCGTCCATAACAGCTTTGGCTTTGTACTCCCAAATGACATTTAGGTACCGTACTATGCACCTGTGGTATAGGTAGGTCGAACACAGCGTGGAGGCGGCACAGAAAGTCATCATCGTTTACTTATTAAAGCGCCATATACGCAGTCTAACTCAGAGAACTAACTACCGCAGGCAATGGCTTAATTAAGTACCTGAGTCGTAAAAAGGATGAAATTTTTGTCCGTGTCTATCCGTTTTGGTAAACAGAAGCCCACTACGACCACCCGAGTAGGTAGCTTTTCTAATTGACTTAAACCCAGATAGCCCACCGAGACTAATAATAGGAAACAGTTCTCCTACCAGGTACCTAGGTATGTAGTCCCCGATACTGAGGGACAATAAATACCTACGCGCGGGAGCCCTGTTTTTGGTCAGTGTTTCTATCGCTTTTTTACCTGCCAATGACTCTTATATTGCGCTTATCAGGATCGTGGAGTAGTTTTTGGTGATACAGTCACTGATCAAGTGACTTACTGGACCCCTTATAGAGTGATTTCCCTTACCAAAAACAGGCCTCCCGCGCGTAGGTAGGGCAGGCGCGGTTTCCCTTCAACTATTCTATCAAATGACACCACTGGCTACCCGAAAACAAACCGCGGCTCTGTCAGAGGCAGGCATCCTCATAGACCTTCCACTAATGTTTTGGTCCACTCCGCAGGAACAGGTAAACTACGTCTGTGAGATGATATCAAATATTCCGCAGTTCAGTGAACTAATCCATTTTCGAGAATAATATGACAATCAAGAGGGAGAGGAGCAGAAGACGTGGCTTGTTAAGCAATCAATGGCAGAAACGAGAAAAGAAGGCGATCAGATGCGTTAGATCACGCATTGTAAAACTTAGGTCTGATAGGAACACCCCTTTATAGTCTATTTACACTGTCTTGCGTCCGTAGGATTGTTACTAAGATGCTGTCGACCACGCTTTAGTGAGCGTTGTTCTTGTGGTGGCCTGTGCAAGCTATTAGCCGAGTTCTGGACAATCGATTCATATAAAAAAAAATGTAGCATACGTAGATGATAGTAATAGTTCTGGGCATAACCGATACCGATCAGGAAAATAAGGGCATGGACGATGGCTGTATGATAAATAGGATCAGTAAGCGCTGCCTCAACAGTGTCCGGGGTGCAGAAGTTATCGTACGCTGAGCAGATGGCTTCTTGCCGAAGTACTTGGCCTGGTAGCGGCCGAGCAGACCCTTGGTCTTGACCTCGGGGGCAGCACCTCGGGGAAGCTTCTCATAGAACCCAACGACACGCTGCATGCGCAAAGCATCGGGGGCAGCTCCGATAGCCTATGTAGAACGAGCAGGTTAGTCCCCATATCTATTTTCTCACATCAAGTGACGTTAAGACAATTCCACCTCGGCCATGATCCATAGGTGCCACAGTCTCGTTCAAAATTCGAAAACCAAGGCGGTAGTATCGGAATGAATATAATGTCATCGTACCTTAGGTGAAGCGATCTGAATGGGGAAATTAGCATACAGGAGAGAATTATGGAAGCGCTCTGCCGAGGCTTACCTTAGGGGGGATGAGCGTCGAGAGCGCTCGGCGGGTGACAAAACTCATGGTTCTTGGTGGCACGAGAACAAACCCCTCAATTGGAAAGAAAAGGTTACCGCGTCAGTTCGTCAAGAGTACGCTCAATGGATAGGCTGATGGTGACTTTACTGAACAATGTTCTCATGGTTAGAGGTTCTTGCCGAAAAGCACTCGTCTCGGTAAAATTTGGTTCCGGACCAACCAATCATCGGCCTGTTCTAGCCTAGCTTCCCGAACTACAACCACCGCTCTAAACCTTCGTCGAGACATTAGAGAGCCCTTGCAACACATTGAGAAAGGCATTAACACCATGGCTTCTCTGCGAACCAATTCGGCATTAAAATTAATTCGAAGTGCTACCCAGGCACGGGCGGCTCCTTTATTAGTGTCCCGTCGCTTCGAGAGCTCTGTCGCCAAACCTGCAGATGCCGTTCCTGGTTTGCCGTCCGTCAACCAGCCAGATTATGACATCCCAGAAGACAAGGCCACTTCGTAAGCCAGCTGTATTGAAATTTTTGCTGTTAACTAATTATTTATTTGCTAATTTCCTCTAGGACTTTCACTCCTGTTCCCAAACGTATCCAAGACGGTAGCGAAGACATTCATCCTGCGGCCACGATCTCCGGTGCGCCCATAGAACTTCAGGCCAGAGCTGTCCGGTTAGTTCATCTGGCGTCTCAGCAACTTCTATATAGCATGGATTCTAATATCTTCCAGCATCTACAAGGAAACTAAGCCAGCGACTCAGTCGGGTGATTTTCGAGGCGACCATTGGCGAATGGATTGGGATATCCTCCCTAGAGGACATAGATGGGAGAACCCTTTGATGGGATGGCAATCATCTGGCGACTTCATGCAGGGCACACACATCAACTTTAAGTCCAAGGAAGATGCGATACATTTTGCCGAGAAGCAAGGTTACGAGTACTTTGTGCAGGAGCTGAACTCTCGCAAATTTGCGCCAAAAGCCTATGCGAACAATTTTTTATACACAGCTGAGAAGTTGAAGCATGTACGGACAAAGTAAAGCGAATCCTTATGCTTTGTTCATTCCTATATAAATAAACATTGACAACTCAAATCATACCTACCTTTGTTGCGCATCGTGAGCTTCGCGTGAGTTTCAAAGAGATATGACCAAATATCTCTATTTAGGCCGAGTCTCTCGCCTGGGTGATCCACAAAATCCTTCGGGGCCACGCGTTCTATCACTAGCATCACTAAGAGGTGGTCACTTTAAGTACCCTGTCTCAAGTCTTGAACGTATGTATCAAGAGATAATTACACTTTCTTGACTGAACAGAGGACGCGTATGACGGATCAACAATACAAACTATCACAACAAAAAGAAAAGGCAGTTTAGTCTGAAAGGGCAAGTTCTCGGTGTCATCATCCCTAGGTTATCATGTTGTAATCATGGGCTCATGTCCGTTTCCTGTGATGATAACGCGCCAAGATTGGTTATGCGCGTCTTCGTCCTTCAGCCCAATATCCAAACGTTCAGGAAGGCTTGCTCCCATATCCCGGGCTGTGCTCTCAGCCCAGGCTCGTGTCTTAACGAGTCGACGAATGGAAGCTTCGCGCCTCGTGGACTGACGTTCTAGTATAGCTCGGTTAACCTTGTCCGCTGCATCCCGACGAAGATCTGGGTCAAGAAGAGCAGCAAGTTGTGGCTCCAGTGTCTCAGGCGGAAACAATATCAAGGCCATCGTTTTTTCCAGATCTTCTAGAAAAGTCGGGCTTGTTGACGCTCGTGGCCCAAGCTGTTCAGTTGCAAACTTTAACGCAGGGCCGATATCTCCTCCAATGACATTGCAAGATCGGATAAGCTCAACTAGCTGTAATCGCAACAAGGAGAAGTGTAAGGCCTTGTCCTCATCAAGAATCTAAACCTCTAGTCAGAAATATTTCATGACATGTCATTAATGATGGTTTGTTGAGGCCCCAGGCGATATTCATAAAAAAGTGGTTGTTCTCATCACAAGCCAGAAATCTGGCTCTATGCGTGGTGCATGTAAAACTCGTGTTCTAATCATGATGGACGCTATGTATACTGTAAACAATAAAAAATCTGGAAACATACCTCAGGATCGAGGTCATTGAGAGTCTCAATGGCCGTTTGAATATTCCCACCATGTATGCAATTCTGAATTTGCTGCCGGGCCAGAATTGCAGACGTGTCCTGTTGCGGTTGCAAATTTGCTTCCTTCGAGAACTTTGCCGCCGCATTTGGATAGCCTTCCATGGTTAAATAGTCCAATATTAAGGCATTAATATCACTATTAGAGCTGTCAGCTGCTTTTTCAGTGTCCCAAGACGGAGTAGTAAAACAAGAGAAGTGGCCAAAAATCAGATAAGATAAATATATCGGTTCTCCGCATCAAAGAGCTAGGAGAGATTCCCATTGATAGATACTCATCACAAAAGGCACAGAAGCTTTGATATTTATGTGTAGGGATGTATCTCACCTTTTTGGCGACTTAACCTCCTCGACACGTCTTTGAAAGACATGCTTGGCAGGAGTAGCTGTAGAAGCCGATGACATCTGCGTACAGAGTCAGGTATGGGGGCATGGAGCCGGGAGATGTCGCCGCATCGCACCTTGATCTTTGTCGACGGCTTTCCCACAGGAAAGCGGCCGCGAGTTTGATTATTGTAGGGTGACAAGAGCAGGAAAAAAAAAACAAGAAGAAAAGAAAAACGAGGTGTGGGGTCAAGGAACTTCCTGGTGTGAGCGGCAACCAAGAGGGCCGAGAAATACGACGTCTCAGCGCATTTGCAAGCCGAGTCGTGGAACCAGCTGGCCCGCCAGATAATGGAAGTGGTCGGGGAGTGAAGAAAGGTTCGATTGGGAGAAGAAGATGAGTTTTTGTAGGTTGCAAAGTTGGAAGAACCAAGAGCTGTCCTTGGGGGTGGGTGGGGGCTGGCTCACATCGTTCCAATAGACCAATAACAAGCGCGGACGTGGAGCCGGTGCCCACAGCATTTTCCGCTACTACTGACAATTTTTGTTCGTTGCGCTGAGCCGAGTTTTGACAGAGCTGGAGCCCTTTTTGGTTCCCTCCTACCTAGCAAAGGTAGGTACTTGCCTACCCTACCAGTTGCAGGTTCCGGGCTGTGAGTGCCAGAGGATTTGCACAAGAGAAGACTTGAAGCTGCAACAGTTATTGTACATTATTCTTACTTGTACGTGGTGTTCCCACACGAGGCCTTCCTGATAATAAAAGTCAGTATTGGTGATGTTCTCCACCTATTCAGATATGCACCTTAGCATGTAGATACACAGGCACCACGAGGTCAGTCGTCAAGGGCTGGAAGCACTGGCACATGCTTGCTCAGGCACTTGTGCTTTTCACCATGCCGCATCAAGCCTATCAGCACGGCTTAGGCTCTGCTTGAACGGGCCCCCATCCGTAGTTACGTTAGCCGATGGCTGGCTTGCTTGGAGAGCGGGCATCGCCGTCCCACGCTCCCAAAGCTTCGGCCAGCCTTTGGGTGGGTTGACGAGCGAATGAACTACAGCAACGCTACCTGGCGATTTATGTCTATCCTCAATCTGCCGTTCGCTTCCCCTTCTTACATTCTTCCACTTTCTTGCCCGACCGTGTCCTAGGAACCTTACTCTCCCAACCTTGGCTCCCCCCTCACGTCACATCTACGGCGACGTTCTCAGCACCGCTCTGTTGAGTGGCGTGGTGGATCACAACGAGTGGCGACCATCGTCTCTACAACCTGAGCCTCTTGGGAGAGGAGAAGGATTAACAAAAAATTAAAAAAATTAAAAAATTAACAAAAGACAAGTTTGAACCCATTGCATGACGTCCTAGGGTAGCTGAAAATCCATCGCTTTCGCTCGAATCGGGGCTTGGGAGGACGTCTGTTCAGAAATTGCAGATATGTCTAAGCTCGAGAGTCACGTTACGGTTCAGAAACGGGCTTATTATTCACCGCCATGGGCCGATGTTAGCATCATTGCTGTGGCTGGAAGCTCAGGATCTGGAAAGTCCACGCTATCTCAAGCGATAGTGAAGAAGCTCAACTTGCCATGGGTCGTCATTCTTTCCATGGCACGACAGCCCAAAGAGATGAAAATCTAAGCTAGGCTATGACGGCTAACGGTTAACTAGGACTCGTTTTATAAAACACTGACTCCTGCCCAATCCAAACTTGCATTCGCAAATGAGTATGATTTCGATTCGCCAGAGGTATGAGCAAAGCCGTCAATTTAGATATGTTGCCATTCAACGTTGCAGGAGTAACGCTGGACACGCCACTGTAGGCTATCGACTTCGATGCTCTTATTCACAGCCTCCGAGATCTGAAAGCTGGGTATGACACTCTCAACTGACTTGGTTTGGACCGAACGCGCCTGCCAACTAAAGGCTTTTAGGAAGCGAGCAGAAATTCCCGTCTACTCCTTTGCTAAACACGCACGTCTGGAACAGACCACGTCCATCTACTCTCCACATGTGCTTGTCCTGGAGGGCATTTTTGCACTTTACGATCCGCGAGTCCGCGAGTTATGTGACATAGGTGTATGCTGAGTTCGCCAGGCGATGAGTGAGGCCAGGTCTAATGCGCCCATAGATATACTGCGATGCTGATGCAGACACCTGCCTGTCACGAAGAAGTAAGTGGATTTGTTCTTAGGCTTTGATGATGATGATGATGATGTTGCATTGATTGCTCATGGCGAAATGCAGTTGTGAGAGATGTTCGCGAGAGAGGTCGAGATGTCGAGGGCTGCATAAAGCAGTGGTTCAATTTCGTAAAGCCTAACTTTGAAAAGGTATTAATCACTAAAGCTCCGACTGGAAGAATTATTTGCTTATTGCAGTTGGCTGGCGTAGTTTGTCGAGCCACAACGCAAAGTGGCTGACCTGATTGTGCCAAGAGGGATCGAAAACCGAGTGGCACTGGGTAAGTTGCCTTGATATTCTCTCAGCATCTACCTATCTTCAGCTAATGAATGTGTTTGGAGACATGATGGTTCAATTCATTGAGAAAAAGTTGATGGAGAAGTCCACACATCACCGCGAAGCTCTGCTTAGGCTTGAAAACAGAGGCAAAGAGGAGCCTCTCTCTGACCGAGTTGTGGTTTTGGAGGACGCCCCACAAATCAGGTTCATGAATACCATTCTTCAAGACATCGATACAACGGCCGAGGACTTTATATTTTACTTTGACCGCCTCGCTGCCCTGATAATTGAGCAGTATGTCTCAGCGAACAGAGCTGTAAAGGATCATAAATATGCTGACTGAGACAAGGGCCCTTAACAATGTCCAGTTCGAGGAGGCATCGATTGAAACCCCACAGGGGTACTATTACCGCGGCCTGATACCAAAGGGAGAAGTCAGCGCAGTGATTGTCCTTCGCGGCGGCTCAGCCTTCGAGTCAGCCCTCCGAAAGACGATCCCTGACTGCCGCACGGGACGGCTTCTAATTCAGTCGAGCTATTCTACAGGAGAACCAGAGCTTCACTACTTGCGATTGCCAGAGGATATTCACAAGCACGAAAGCGTGCTCTTGCTCGATACGCAGATGGCAAGCGGAGGGTCCGCTCTTATGGCAGTTCAAGTTCTCGTGGATCATGGCGTGGCGTTGGAGCGCATCGTGCTAGCAACGTATTCTGCCGGGAAGGTTGGGCTGCATAGACTGATGACGGTCTTCCCGGAAATAACTGTTGTCGTATGCAATGTTCTGCCCAACCAGGAGCAACGATGGGTGGAGAGTAGATATTTTCGCTGTTGATAAGGTTAATATTTAAATGAATACCAACTCCAACCAACGACCTACACACGGTGAGACCTTCAGTCACAGTAAAGTTCCTGAGGGGGGGGGGGGGGGTCAATCTGTTTACTGTCACAAGCAAAGGCAAAGGCAGGTGGGGGATACTGGTGACTACCTTCGTACGGACAAGACGATTGCAATGCTAGGTCTACAGAGAATCTTTTGGTAGGTAAGATGCATTTGATTGAACTTGAAGGGGAATCAAGTTTGAAAAGGCATCACCAAATAGCTTGTTTTGGCTTCGTTTTCGAATCACGTTCATGGAGGCACGTCCGGCCATGACCAAATGTCAGCTGTCGCGGCACACTTTCTGGTGCGGCCAGACTAGGACGTGGTGATATAACTTCATATGTCAACCACCGAGACGTCTATAATATAGTACACGAGTTAGGTACTTGTGTGCGCCGAGCAAATGCATATAGAAAACCTGCTGTTTCTCTACATAAGAAACACCTCTAGCACCTGAGGGAGGAAAATGCAGTATCTTGAATGCCGCCGTGCCCTACCATAGATCGAACTTCAGCTACCAATTCCTCAGTGAGAATGAGTTCTGAGGGAGGTCCTTGTAAGTTTTGAAACTCCCAATCAGCTTTTCTTAGTCAACGGGCAATATTCTTTGATCTATAAAGAAACGGGAGAATCATCGAAAAGAAACGATAAAGGGAATCAAAGTGTGTAAATGTACACTGTAGAGAGTTGGCAACATCCTGTGGTTATCAAGCGGCGCCCAAAAAAAAAAGCCGCATTGCTGTTTGGGTGGCATAAAATAATAAGGTAATACTTAGGGAGGTGCGGTTTGTACGGAGTACGGATTCTCGGGCATTCACAGATGGATGCTTCAGTGGGACTGCCTGCCTAGGGTAATCCAGTAAGTGGGAGTCCAATGACGCCATTAATATAGCATGGATGGCTTCAGATCACTGCCGCTGGGGCCGATACTTCCAGGAAATCCCACAAGCCGCCACGCGCCGGCCAACCAGCCAGACCAACACGCCGCAGGCAGGCAGGCTAGCCCTATCCAAAACTTATTCTACTTGCGCTGGCAGCAGTGATCTGTCTACTGTAATTGTCTCATCCCGATTGCCTGCTCAAACAAAGCATTCAGTGTTTGATGTCGATGTCCTTTTGATCCGTCCCTCTTTTTAGCTTCACTCCTTGACTGGCGCAACCTGATCAATCAATATAAGATCATTTATTAGTCAGCCATCAGCCGAGGACAGTTGCGACGCCTGAGTTGCTGGACTTGGACTGCCTGGCCGCGGAGTCACCATTGATGATGGCGACGGCTATGATAAAATCTGTGGCTTCCCTTCGCTTGGCAACACCGTGGATCGCCAGACAGCGACTTTTCGCCGGTTCACGCATTGCCACAGCTCATACAACATGGGCCTCACGCCCGTCCACTCCCCACCTACGAGCTTTCAGTAACCTACACCCTCCATCCTCCGCAGTGAAGGGACAAGGATGTAGTCGAGCCACAAGCCTCGTCTTCAGTCGCAACTTGTCGGGGAAACCACTTCCTCAGCGCAACTCTTGGCTTCTCAACTTCTGCTATCGTGCCGCTGCGTGGATGGGGATCTCCTTTGTCGTTTTGGGCTCTGGTGTTTTTGCCTTCTTTCTCTATGATGCTAGTACCTACAAAGACGCTTGCACGCAGAGCGCTATAGATGTGTCACAACTTGCGCTTCAACCACGCCGTGGGGGTCCGAAAAACCTTCCAATCGCTGAGGTCTTCATAGATGACGACGACGTTGAAGGTAGAAAACTGAGCAAGGATAAGCCCAAGCTGGTTATCTTGGGTGGCGGATGGGGCGGTGTTGCGCTGCTCAAGGAATTGAATGCGGAAGACTACCATGTCACTGTGATATCGCCTAGCAACTACTTTCTCTTTACCCCGATGCTGCCATCTGCCACCGTTGGAACGTTAGAGCTCCGATCCCTTGTTGAGCCGATCCGCCGGATACTGAGCCGCGTCAACGGTCACTTTATTCGCGCCAAGGCCGAAGACGTTGAGTTTTCCCAGAAACTCGTTGAAGTGTCCCAGATTGATGCTCAAGGAAAGGAAGTACGCTTTTACATTCCCTATGACAAGCTTGTTGTGGCAGTTGGCTCCGTGACAAATCCTCATGGTGTCAAGGGATTAGAGAACGCTTTCTTCCTCAAGGACATTGATGACGCTAGGAAGATCCGGAACAAAGTTATACATAACCTCGAACTTGCATGTCTGCCAACCACATCGGATAACGAGCGAAAACGACTTTTATCCTTTGTCATCAGTGGTGGTGGACCGACAGGAGTAGAGTTTGCTGCGGAACTGTTTGATCTTTTAAATGAGGACTTGACGCGGCATTTCCCTCGTCTGTTGCGAAACGAAATTTCAGTTCACTTAATCCAGAGTCGGAGCCATATTCTGAATACATACGACGAGACTGTCTCCAAATACGCCGAAGAGCACTTTGCTCGTGATCAGGTCGAAGTGCTCACCAACTCGAGGGTCAAGGAAGTTCAATCGGACAAAATCATTTTCACCCAAAAGCAGGAAAATGGTACCATAGTTACAAAAGAGCTCCCCATCGGCTTTTGTCTCTGGTCCACAGGCGTCTCACAGACCTCGCTCTCTCAAAAACTGGCAAAGAAATTGGGAGAGTCGCAAACCAATCGCCATGCGTTAGAAACCGATACACATCTTCGACTTAATGGCGCACCTCTAGGCGATGTATACGCTATTGGAGACTGTTCCACTGTCCAGAACAATGTTGCCGATCACATCATCTCTTTCCTTCGGAATCTTGCCTGGAAACGTGGGCAAGATCCAGAGACACTTCAGCTTCACTTCTCTGATTGGAGACATATTGCACAAGATGTGAAAAAGCGATTCCCACAGGCCGTAAATCATCTCAAGCGCCTTGATAAGCTTTTTGCAGAGTTTGACAAGGATCAATCGGGAACACTCGACTTTGGGGAGCTTCGCGAGCTTTTGAACCAAATCGACAGCAAGCTTACGTCGTTGCCCGCCACGGCCCAGCGGGCGCACCAACAGGGTAACTATCTGGCGCACAAGTTCAACAAGATGGCGAGGCTGTCAGATGCTATGCTAGCAAATGAGATTCGCGACGGCGATCTGGATGCAGCTGCCTACAAAGCCTTTGAATATCGTCATCTAGGCAGCCTAGCCTACATTGGCAACTCGGCCGTGTTTGACCTGGGTGAAGGTTGGAGTGCAGCTGGCGGGCTCTGGGCCGTGTATGCTTGGAGATCCGTGTATTTTGCGCAGAGCGTAAGCTTCAGGACGAGAAGTTTAATGGCAATGGACTGGGCGAAACGAGGATTGTTTGGTAGAGGTATGATAACACCCCCCCCCCCTTTCTCTCTTTCAGTTTCCACCTCAAGTCTGAATGCTAAAGTTGAATATAGACCTAGTAGCTTTTTAAGATGGGACAGGGCTTTCTATTTCCAAGGGGCAACATGTTTTTCGCTTCTTGATGTCTCCTGAGTGGTGTTGGCGTGATCCGCGAACTGTATTATGTATAAAGATTTAGAAAGAGGGAAGAGAGAGGTAGTGATATAGATAGTGCCTAGCCCTCGAATGCATGGTAATATTAATGTGTCTGTACGTCACATCTAATTTGATGAAGAACAACGAGATTGTACCTCCGGAACTGAGCCTGGCCCTCACAATGCATTAAAACCAAGCCATTATATAACAAAATCTTTGTGCGTCCATTTCTCCGTGATCTTCCTTCTAGCTTGCCTTTTAAACGGAATATGTCTCCTACTTTCTACTTTGCCCCTGAGCAACATGCTTCGATATCGGTCCTTTAGCAAATTGCCCTCTGGTTTTAGCAGCCGCAATGACTCCTGCAGCTCGTCGGGTAATACCAGCTCAAGATCCTTCTCGGGAAGTTTGTACTTGCCGAGTTGTCTCCGCCGCAGCTTCTCCTCGCCGATCTCACTGTTGGCATCTGACTCCTCAGCTTGGGCTAGAGCTAGAACCTTTTGCTGTTCCTTCTCTGAGATTTCTTCAGCAATCTCTCTTATAAGCTGTTCCTGAACTCGCCGGGATTTCATGGCTGCCTTCTGTTTTGCGAGTTGTTCTTCTTCTTTTCGGCGCTTGATCCGATTCCGCTGAGCCTGTGTCTTGCGCTTGGATTGTTTGTTTCTTGGTTTTTCATCTTCTACACCGCTCTGGAAACCTTCCCATTCGGAGTCCTCTTCCCATTCTGACATGTTTGCCCGTTCCTCGGCGGCTTCTGCCTCGGCTGCGGATCTCTTAACGGCCTCCTGCAGTTGTGCAGCAGCTATCTCGGCCTGTAGTCGTTTCTGTTCAGCGTCAACGGCCTTGGTGCCCTCTTCGACTAATCGCTCCTCATAATCGGTGAATATTGGATTGTAGCTGTATCCACCGGTGGGCTTCTGTACAGCAGGGACATGTTTCCCACTCGCTAAAAGCGAGATCGGGCGCTGCTTCATAGACTTTGGGATCTTCGCCTGTTTTTTTCCAGGTATCACGTCTACAAATTCATTGCTTTCCTTTTCTACCGGGCCATCCCAAATGTCATAAGTGGCATCTCTCACGGCAACGGTGTTCTCGTGTTGCCCATCAGCAACTTTCTTAAGGCGAGCCAACTCCTTGTGCGAGACCCAATCAGTGCGCTGGCGTTTCGGGGCAATAATTCCATCAGTTGTCTTGTCCCCAGGTCGCTTGCGCATAGAAACGGCAGGGATAGCGGAGCGTTGAGCAATGATATCATCTGCTTTGAGGCTCTTCTTGGTGTGCTTGGGAAAACTCTTCAAGATTTTCAAGTCGCCACTAATGTCGATAGTGAACAACTCTGAAGAGGGTCGTTCTTTGATAACACCACTGTTTAAATTGTAAGCAGGTTTCTTGCCTACTCCTCTGAATATAGCGGGTATCTTACCCTCGAATAGTCTCTTCATTCAAATCCTGTAGGCCAGTCTCGACCTCGGTCACATCGACGTTTTTCCTCCATGCTTTCTTTCCCTTTCTCGAAGGCTGGTTGAATTGTTTTGGGGCATCACCGGACCCGGCGGTAGCTGACCGGAGAACTGGCATGTTTCTTCAATGAATGAAGTCTCAGTCTCAATCTTTTGTCTGAACAACTCCTCTACTTGGATCGCAATATCTAGGAATATGTACAGTGGGGGAAAGTTAATTTTTGCTAGACGCTGGGCTTCTAGTAGCAGCCATGTTTCTCTAGATTTTTTTTGTGGAGCCCAGCCGGACATGGGCACCTCAAGCTAAGCCTAGTTTAGCCACGTAACGAACGGTTGGACTTGGTGCACCTCGCAATACATTTCCCTGGTTAGTGGTCGTTCCGACTTGTTGTCCACCGCATGTGGCTTCTATCCCGAGCAATTGTAGCCTGACAAGGTTCCGTTATCCATTGCCACCTCCCTTTGAGGCTGCCTGCGATCCCTTTCCGAAGGCAAGGAGACTAAAACAGAAGCGACAACGACCTCCAAAGCTCAAGGGTGGCATAACGACATTTTTTTGAACAGCTTTTGAAGCACCGTCCCGCGGCAACCCGGCCGAATCCCCTGAATCAAACCCAGCTTAAAGCTATATCAGCACCAATAATCATGGCGCAGGCCGGAGGATCTTACAACAATCCCTTGAAGAAATTCAAGTATGCTCGACCACTTCCATTAGGTTAATCTGTCCGCCGCTAATTCAAAGCCAGGCTGGTGTTCTTAGGAGAGCAGAGCGGTACGTTTCCACCGACGCCGCCGAATGCTTTTGGCTTCGCCACTGACCGAGGTTTGCGATAGTGGGCAAAACATCTCTGATCACTCGCTTCATGTACGACTCGTTCGACAATATGTATCAGGCGACTATCGGCATCGATTTCCTGTCCAAGGTGGGGATTCCAAGCTCCTGATGTGTTACGCAGGCAATCGTAACTAATCCCGAAACTAGACCATGTACCTTGAGGACCGGACAGTACGCCTTCAGCTCTGGGATACAGCTGGCCAAGAGCGATTTCGAAGTTTGATACCATCGTATATCCGCGATTCGAGCGTCGCTGTTGTTGTGTACGATATCTCCAGTACGAACTCTCCCGACCTGCCGTGAAATTCGTAACGTTCCGCCGCGACTAATGTCTCGTGCATCAAATAGATGCAAAATCATTTCAAAACACCAAGAAGTGGATAGATGATGTCCGAGCTGAGCGAGGGAACGATGTTATTATCGTGCTCGTGGGTAACAAGACTGATTTGAATGACAAGCGCGAGGTTACGACCCAACAAGGTGAAGAAGAAGCAAAGAGACAAGGGTTGAAGTTTGTAGAAACCAGTGCCAAGCTTGGCCACAACGTCCAGAACCTCTTTAAGAGGATAGCTCAGGCATTACCCGGCATGGAAGGCACTGACACGGCTGCCCAGGCTACAAGTCAAAGTAAGTTGTGTTTTTTGGAATCTTCAGACGGTTGACATCTTGGCATGATGCTAACATTTATTCAGTGATTGACGTGAGGACGAACACATCACAGCCCGCACAGGAAGGCTGTTCATGTTAAGCGTGTGTGGCAATTGAAGGGGGGGTTACCGGAGGAGGCTCAGCTTTGCGCTCTATCATCGTCCATGTCACCATGGAGTCGTGGTACTCCCGCCACTGGTAACAGGATATTGACCTTAGCCAGTCAGTGGCAATTGTGTAAGAATATTGCTGTTTAAACTGGCCGGCTTTTTGCTATAATACCCTATAATTCATTCGTACATGAGTCAAATAACAGTAGAAACGAAATATTTAGCATGGCGCAAGTTTCCATTTTTCTACAATTTTAGTAATCTACTTTAGGTGTGGCAGTAGTAATATAATCAAGCCAAGCATAAGGAATAGTTTGAAGCATTGAGACCTCATGATTTCGTGTATGTTATGTCTTTTGTTTGGGGTTGTGTATGCGCCTATCTAGGCTTTCCATCTTCTTGAATCCTTCACGTATTACCTACATCAAGGATACCAAGTACCATATGCCAGGCCTTTAGAAATTTATTAATTCTGGCTCTATATCAAGGCTTACAGGTAAGACATAATAATGTGCCAACTTCTTCAATGATCTTCTACTATCGGTGCCAACTTCTTCAATGATCTTCTACTATCGGTGCCTACCTCTTTAGAGGCGGTTTAGCTTAGCCATGTGACTTATCATGTGACTAAAAACCCATCACGTCATGTGTGTGCTTATGCGCAGCCTGGTGTTGCAGGTTGTGGAGCTAGAACTCAACAAGTCAAGCGCCGGTTGGTCCCCTGGAAGCATCATCTCCGCCATGGCCGAAATCTTCAAAGCTTCTTGGTTCTCCTATTGCAAACTTGTCAGCGCGTCT
This sequence comes from Sphaerostilbella broomeana, assembly GCA_930272545.1. NCBI lineage: Eukaryota > Fungi > Ascomycota > Sordariomycetes > Hypocreales > Hypocreaceae > Sphaerostilbella > Sphaerostilbella broomeana. The sequence continues at coordinate 25,920 of CAKNET010000014.1, forward strand.
TGAGTTCGTGAAAATCCTACACAGACTGCGTGTAATTTAGAGAGCGGCTTGCTTACTTTAAAATGTCTAAATTCACGAGACTCTATCTGCGAATACCCCGCCCAAAGGTAAGGAGTCAACAACGAGACCGGTCGCGCCGCATCCCAGGAGTCGGTAGAAGTCCATTGCTAACATCACGACCAGAGCCTTTTCGGCCTCATTAGCCTTCAAACCGGGACGGAGCTGATTTCTCTAGCACTTGTTTTCAACAAAGTCACAGGCGTATACGGCTTGCTTGCCATCCTCACTGGGTTCCAACTATCCTTTCTTCAGCTTACCACGTATGTTTACTCGATTGGCATACTTGGCACCCTCATCTACCTTATCCCACATATTCGACGCCAGAGCGCATTCGAATGCTTATCATTAGCATGTCTGTATGTCATTGATACTGCTATCAACGGTGCCTACACTGCGGCTTTTGGGGTCGAGTGGTATTTCGCAAACACAGCAACCGGCGGGTCCGAAGACAGGCCATCAAGCCTGCCTGGCATTGTCGCGGAAGGCATGGAGGGACTTCGACGAGAAGCTGCCGTGCATGGAGCTGTTGTGCCTCAGGAGACAGCAACGAGCATGCTGCTCATTACTGGCCTGACTTTGATTCGAGTCTACTTCAGTCTCGTCGTGCTGTCCTTCGCAAGACAGGTTTTGCAAAAGTACATGCAGTTGATGATTCTCGAAGGCCCTGGCGTGGATGATAAGGTTGGACCTTTCGCTATTGATCTTCCGGATGGTGATGGTCGTAAGGGACAACTGGGCCGATTGATGCTGTCGTGTGGACGTGGTTACTGGATGGACTACTCCGAGACAGGGGAATGGATTGGCGGCACCAGCCGGAAGCCCAGCTCTGTAGGGACTCTGGCTGGTGAAGTATGAGAGGTGGTATGGAAACGGGGCTGGGATGACGCGATCTCTGGTTTCACGCCTGTCCATTCAGGCGAAATCTTTCGATTAGGAGCTTCTGAATTTTTTTTCTCGGCGGTCACGAGTGTGGCATGAAATATGCGGCCATTCTCTTGGGATTTTATTGTGGTCTGGGTCGTTGGGCCCGAGATCGGGCGTCACGTTTGCATTTGGTGGGTTCAGCCTCGGGCTGGGGAGAGGGGACCGGATGAGTAGTTGAAATATGGCGTTCGGCTCGTCGCTGCGTCTAATGGGAACGGAAGTCGGAGGGGGGACACTACTGTGGGTGACGTGCTCGGATTGGCCCAGCGGTCCGCCAGCTTTGAAATGGGGCAGGTATACGTATAGTGGTGCAGAGAAACAATATGAGTGGCATGGTTGCGGCAGACCTGCAGGTACATGCTTGTGGATGTCAATCCTTTGAGTACCTACCTAGGTAACTACTGCATAGCCTTTTTTTTTTTTTTTTGGATAATAAACTCGAGGCTTGTGTTATGGTGCTTTTCATCCACCGCCGTGGAGGTACATATCATGTACACTCTTCATGTTGCCAGACCCGTTCGTCTAAAGACTCCAGTCGGCGCCCCCCAGAGTTGCATTTGCAGCGAATCTGACAGCAGGAATTTGTCAGATGGGCGATTTCGCCATCGCAGCCATCCTATCGCGAGCGGCGTGCCAGTGCGTCCACCACAACTTGTGCAGGACCCCTCGAAGCGCTAAGCGATCACGCAATCCCTCAAAAAACTTGGGCACCTGCGGGGGAAATGACAAAACTGGCTGGAAGCAGCACTCCACTGCCCATGGCCGCTGTGGAGCTCGTGTGCTTTCAGTAGGGTTTGCTTCCTGGCTCTGGTGCAACACATACACGGATTGGCAGTGCATTAGTAGACTCTATGACTAGCTAGCCCCTAGTTCCTAGTTAGTGGCTAGGTTTGTCTCTTTGCCTGTCTGTCTGTCTCTTGGGGGGCGAGCTTGGCTGGGAAGAGGCTGGCCTTACTTAACTTTATAATAACCCGCAGATATCTCGCATCCTTTGCCGCCGGAGGCTTTGCGGAAGTCATTTCCTACCTCTCCCGTGCAAAAAACTTCGAGGTCCCTCGTTTGGTCATCTGGGAGACAGCACTATGGCTGCGTCAGTCTTGATTCGCACACCTGAAGAGGCCGGTAGGTTCCATATTTGCCATACTTTAAATTCTTGGTTTGCATCAATTTTGACTGACGTGGTGCCTGGACATCGTCCTTATCTCCAGCTGCAAGAATAGCCTACCTGTCTAGCGATGTAGTTATTTCAGTGCAGTCTTCGCTGGCTATCGACTCTGACTTTTCCTCGCACCTCAGGCGGTTTGCCAATCGCAAGGACAGGGGAATTATTGCTGCAACGGAAGACTCAATCCCAGATGTAAGTTAGTTTGCTCACAAATTCTAAAGCTCACGACGACCCGAGGGCCCTTGACCGACAGCCCGAAGCAACGTGACCTTCACCCCAACCCATTTTGCTGACCACCAGACTTGTAGATACATTATATCCGCCACAACAATGACCCTTTGCTCTCTGTCTTCACACCAATACGGTCTGGAAAAGTTGTCTCTGTCACTTCCTCCTCATCAATTCTTTTGCCATCAATCTCTCACCTGTACAAACTTGCCAACTACCCTGTTGTCCTTCATGTCTCTCTACAAACCCGTGGTCTTGCCGACTACTCCGTCATCTCATCAATCAGGAATTCGGGATGGACTTTCCTCCAGTCAGAGTCTCTTCAGGAAGCCCAGGATATGGCTATAACTGCCCATGCACTAGCCCTTCGCACCGGCAAGGCCGTGATACACTTCTTCTCGCCAGACACGTCCAACCATGACGAACCAATTGGTCTCGAGGACTTCTCCGTTGTAAGGGCTCTCCTTGATATTGAGAGTGTGAGGCGATTCCAGGCCGGAATCATCTCTGCTTCAGGTCTTTACGTCGATGACGGACATGAAGCTGTTTCATCGGACCACCAGGAGCCTATTGCTGCCAACGCCTCCTCTGACAAAGCTGGCAACCTTCAAGCTTCTGCCAGTACTATAACATCGAAAGCAGTATCTGAAGCGTCCGTGAGGTCGAGCCAGGCAAGTAGTACAGGAACCCCTACCGGTTCTTCTTCCGTGGCTACCACTGTTGAGATGGCCCCACCTCTGGTCACATCGGAGGATATATTCACATGCGCCACTCGAATATGGGGACAACTTAACTCTGCTCTTGGAAGACAATATCGTGCATTTGAGTATACTGGCCCGCCTAATGCCAAAAACTGTCTCTTCATCTTTGGTTCCGATACCGGCTCCTTTGCGGAAGCTATTGACGGCGCTAACCCTGACGAGATATTTGCCAATGCCGGTATTCTGACCCCTCGTCTCTACCGTCCCTGGATCGGTTCAAAGCTCGTGTCAGCTATTCCAAGGTCTATCAAGAGGATTGCCGTCCTTGAACAGATTCACCGGAAGACAACCAAATGGGGCCCCTTGTTGATCGACATTCTGTCGTCAGTGAAGAGTGGACCAGGTGGTGTCGAGACTATTGTTGGCCACCAACTTGGATATATCGCACCGGAAGCTGCAACCCAGGCTCTTCGTGGCGTTGTTCAGAATCTTACAGCTGAGCGTCCTATCCAGAATCTTGAAGTTGGCATTAAGGAGGCTTTAACTGAACCTGGCAGCTACGCCCTACAAGTCCCGACACTGGAAACAGCCTATTCCAAAATTCTTGACCAGCTCTTTAGCACGAGAATTTACATTGCCAATGCCTTGCAGTCAAAGAACGCCGGTATCTCTACGACTGTAGCTGCTAGCCCCGAATTCGGATTTGGATCTTTACTGGCTCGAAAGGAACTTCGATCTAGGTTCATTGCCGACGTCAAACGGGCAGCAAGTGGTTCTGATTTTACGACTGAAGCCTCCAAGAGTTGGCTGGCAAGATGGGCTGTCAATTCCGATGACCAAGTAAAGTCCACCGAGATAGCGGATGATGTCATTGCAAAACTAGAAGAAGATGGCTCAGCTGTTTCTAAGGAACTTCTTTCTAATCGAGGGCTGTTTCGAAAGGAGTCCCTCTGGCTTATGGGATCGGATGCTTGGGCTTATGATCTAGGCAACTCCGGAGTCCATCATGTTCTTGCATCTGGAGAAAATGTCAACATGTTGATAATCGACTCTAGTCCTTACTCCGAGAAGACTGCCGCGGATGCAAACAGGAGAAAGAAAGACATCGGCTTGTACGCTATGAACTTTGGTAATGTGTATGTGGCCTCAACTGCGGTTTACAGCTCATACACACAAGTGCTTCAGGCTTTATTGGAAGCGGACAAGTTTGATGGTGTGTCTGTAGTCTTGGCCTATTTGCCGTACTTTGGAGAAACAGACTCTCCCTTGACCGTTCTGCAAGAGACTAAGAAGGCGGTCGAGACTGGATATTGGCCACTTTACCGATGGAATCCTGCAAATGAAGCGAAGGGCGAGCCAAATTTCTCACTAGACTCGGAATTGATCAAGCAGGAATTGAAAACTTTCCTTGATAGGGATAATCAATTAACTCAAATTATGAAGAAAGAGCCTCAGTTTGCCTCAAATCTAGGCCAGGACTTCGGCACTGAGGTCCGGGCAGCACAGAAGAGAAAGGCAAAGAATGCCTATAACGAACTTCTCGAAGGACTTCTCGGTGCTCCTCTTACTATATTGTTTGCATCTGATAATGGTAACGCCAGTACCGTTGCCAAACGCCTTGGAAATAGGGGCCGAGCTCGTGGGTTAAAGACCACGGTAATGGCGATGGAAGATTATCCTATTGAAGATTTGCCAACTGAGGAAAACATCGTTTTTATCACGTCCACTGCTGGTCAAGGTGAATTTCCCCAGAATGGTTTGCCATTCTGGGATGCTGTGAAGGACAGCACAGATCTTGACCTCGCCACAGTCAACTATTCTGTGTTTGGGCTGGGAGACAGTCACTACTGGCCAAGGAAAGAGGACAAGATTTACTACAACAAACCGGCAAAAGATCTTAATCGAGTATTGGGCAACCTTGGCGGGCGAAGATTTATTGATATTGGACTTGGAGATGACCAAGACCCCGATGGCTTCCAGACTAGCTATCAAGACTGGGAACCGAAGGTCTGGCAAGCTCTTGGTGTAGACAATGTGGATGGTTTACCTGATGAGCCACCTCCCATCACCAACGAAGATATCAAGCTTGCTTCGAACTATCTCCGTGGAACAATCGTGGAAGGCTTACAAGATACTTCCACTGGAGCAATCTCTGCTGCTGATTCCCAACTAACCAAATTCCATGGCACTTACATGCAGGACGACCGCGATATCCGTGACGAGAGAAAGGCCCAAGGGCTCGAGCCTGCATATAGCTTCATGATCCGATGCCGATTACCTGGCGGAATTGCTACGCCCTTGCAATGGATCCAGATGGATGACATCAGCACTGCTTTGGGTAACGAAACAATGAAGCTTACTACTCGACAGACCTTCCAGTTCCATGGTGTGGTCAAGGGAAAGCTGAAGCCAGCCATGCAGGCTATTAACCGTGCCCTAATGACGACAATTGCGGCTTGTGGTGATGTAAATCGCAATGTTATGTGTAGTTCTCTCCCTACGCAATCAACATACCACAGACAGGTTTATAGTTACTCCCAGAAGATCAGCGACCACCTCCTTCCCTCCACCACTGCGTACCATGAGATCTGGCTAGCAGATGAGAACGATAAGAAGACGCAGATCGCTGGTGATGCTATTCATGATTTTGAGCCGTTGTATGGCCCTACATATCTGCCTCGTAAATTCAAGATTTCCATTGGTATTCCTCCCCACAACGATACTGATGTCTACGCCCATGATATTGGCCTGATTGCTATCAAGGCGGAGGATGGTACTCTTGACGGCTTTAACGTTCTTGCTGGTGGTGGAATGGGTGCGACTCACAACAACAAAAAGACATATCCCCAGACCGGCCGCATGTTTGGATATGTACCGAAGAGTCAGGTCCACCTGGTCTGCGAAAAGATCATGCTTGTTCAGCGTGACAATGGGGACCGCAACAACCGCAAGCACGCCCGTCTCAAGTACACCATTGACGATATGGGCTTGGACGTGTTCAAGGCCAAGGTCGAGGAGCTTTGGGGCCAGAAATTCATTAAAGAGAAGCCCTTTGAGTTCAAGAGCAATATTGATACGTTTGGATGGCAAAAAGATGAGACAGGGCTGAATCATTTCACTTTCTTCATCGAGAACGGACGGATCGAGGACACTCCCGAATTCCAGATGAAGACTGGTTTGCGCGAGGTTGCCAAGGTTCACAAGGGCGAGTTCCGCCTAACGGGTAACCAGCATCTTATTCTCAGCAACGTCAAGGACGAAGATATCCCTTCACTCAGTGAGCTTCTAAAGAAATATAAGCTCGATAACGTTCAGTTCTCTGCTCTCCGTCTCAGCTCATCTGCCTGCGTCGCCTTCCCAACCTGCGGCCTTGCCATGGCCGAATCAGAGCGTTACCTCCCTATCCTCATCTCCAAGCTCGAATCCTGCCTCGAAGAGAACGGCCTTCGCCAGGACTCCATTGTCATGCGCATGACTGGCTGCCCCAACGGCTGCGCGCGACCTTGGGTCGCTGAGGTGGCATTTGTCGGCAAGGCCTACGGAGCGTACAACATGTACCTCGGCGGCGGCTACCATGGCCAGCGTCTCAACAAGCTCTACCGCTCAAGCATCAAGGAGGACGAGATCCTCGTTATCATGAAGTCCCTTCTCAAGCGCTACGCATTGGAGCGGCATGACGAAGAACGGTTCGGCGACTTCTGCATTCGAGCCGGCGTTATTACCGAGACTACCGACGGGCGTAACTTCCATGATAATGTAAGTACTTCTCAATCCCTTCTTTTGTCTACTCCCCCGCCCCCAATAGAAGGACATTGCCGTGATAAGCTAATACTGATTGAAACAGGTTGCTGAAGAAGAATCCGATGAGGAGTAATAACAAAGGATTGGAATAAGCATGATGGGGGGGAAATTCCAGATTTTGGACAAAAGTACTACCTGGCGTTGGCGAATGAACGTGTTGTTGATTCATCTATAGAATGTAGAAAGAAAAATCAACTACCACTTTAAACAAAGTTATTCCATCATTATCATTTGGTGCTATTCAGGATCCATATCAAGCAACCGGATCATTATATCCAGGAGGCATCAACATTAAAACTCATTATAGACATACATCTTACATGATCCGGACATGATGAAACACCCTTTCCCTTCTTCCAGAAGCAGAAAACAGTAGTAAGAATACCCAATTCCAGAAACCATCCAATCGTGCTCGCAATATCCATGATAATGAGATTTAGCCTCCCCAAATACACAATAAAATAAAAGCAAGCAAATGTAAGAAACTGTATGATACACTTGGAAACCCAAATAAATCAGCGACTTAGCGTAGTACTAATGCTGCTGCCCACGCTACTCATCGTTTCACTCAGCTTATCGCCCACGCCGCCGAACCATTTAGGAACCTTGAGGCTCATGCGTATCCTACCCTCGACTATCAGATTGACAGCATTGATGACGGCAAAAGTAGTAGATCCAATGGCTCTGAAAACAGCTAACCCGGCCACACTCCAAAGCAAGAAAGCCATGTAGGAATTCTTGCTGATATCCTTCTTGCTATAAACCTCTGAGATAGCCATGGCAAGGATACAATTGAGCACCATCCAAGAGACAACCATGTAAGTTCTGACACTCTTGTAGTAGTCTTCTTGCATCTGTGCTTCACTCAATCCCTTTTCCGGTACTTCAATTCGATCCCGAAGATTGCGAAGTGCCTCATCATAGCCGCTGTCAATGTCCAGCTGTTCGCTAGGCATTTCTAGTTCGACGGTTTGGCCCTTTCCAATGGCACCTCCCAAGTCTGTTTTCATGACATTGTCACCCTTTGTACCCCAAGTAACATCGTGCGTGTTGCAAAATGCGTAAACTTGTAGGGTACAAATGTAACTAGGTAGCAGAAGGAAGTATTGCGCAGTTGAAGTGAACATGTGCCAGGGGTCCAGATAAAGAAAAGACATCACAAAGTATAGACCGACAGTCGACATCAATGATACAATGACATTCGTAAACACATTGTCGCCAATCGATACTTTGACAGCATTATCTTTGTCGGTAAATTGCCGAACGACAATGTAAATGATGGCAAAGGTCGTATAAATCATGATGATGGCGTAGATGATCATGCTGCCCAGGTATAGTCTCCTTGCTCCCTGCGGTCGATTGCCCAGTGACAAAATAAATTGAGTTGCTATGAGTAAGATGCAGGTATACCTCAAAATGGTGAAGATGATGCTTCCAATGTGGTGACCAAATGGATCAACCTTGTCGTCTGCGAGACCACCAGCAACGAAAAAGAATGCCAGATAGAAATTAGCAAGGGAGAAGAAGGTAAACAGTAACTGAACAAATTGGTAGACGAATTCGATATAGAGCAGTATCTTCCGCGCCAATGTGTGGTCTGTCTGGAGGATCTGACGGAATTGAACGAGGGAGTATACAGCCGCAAAAAAAGCGCCATTCAGCCATCTACGCCGTTGCGAGATGAATTCAGGCACGGAATCTTCAGTATGCATTAGTTCATCATCTTACGAGATTCGACATGAGTTTAACCAAGGGATCTTCTTACCAGGAACGTCAGTTTCACCAGTGCAACCTTTCACGTATTTGAGCACCCATCGTTCGCCTCGCTTCGCGACTAATTCCCAACAAAGAATACGGTCCTCGGCCAAATACATATTCGCCGTGAAGACGTCTGCATGTTGGCCATGTAGAGTTTCTCCCTTGAAGTATTGGCTCAGTGGTCCGTGACCCGTCTCATCGTTTTGCAGGGCATGGTATCGATAGGCACTGAGGGCACCAGGGAGGACAGTAATATATCCAAAGACAGATTCCAAAGGCTTATCCAAGATATTGGACATTTTGTACTCAAAATTTTGGGAGGCCACCAAGGGGTTGAGGAGATTCGAGCCAAGTCTGCCCTTCATTGCTTTGATTTCACCACAAGCTCCGGCCACATTAGAATCAGTGTCGAAAGCCTTCCAAAGATGATAGAGCGAGTTGCCACCTGGCCGTGTTCCCACATCGAGAAGAATACAGACATTAGGATTCAGAGCTTTCCCAAATGCATTGAAGAACCATCGGTGAGAGTTGAGTTTGCGTTGGTTCTTCTCTTTAAGACAAAGGATCATTTGACACGGGACTATGCCCTTCTCTGCACCTTTGAACTTGAGATCAGAGTCGAGGGAAACCTGTGTTGTGTACTCATAGACGTGAGCCTGCACAGCCCGATTGTTGACGAAGTTCTTGGCAATTCCGTGTTGATATACTCCCATGGCCGCCAAAGCATCAAGAGTACGTGGGTGAATTTTTTCACGTCCATCAGAGATGATACAGACCACAATCTTTTGCCACCCATTCTCACCCCAGGTACGAGAGCGTGACCGAGAACAGAAGTGTGATATGTTTTTCATGACGGCATGCATGGTTCTAGTGAAATTGATCTCATCCTCATTGTACATAGTGACGCAGATGAAGAGCTCTGTTTCTCTTGTTGTCCGTCCAATAGATTGTCGAAGCTTGTAGCCCTTGTCGGCAAAGTCATCGGGGTCACAGGTTACGGCGGTGTATCTCATATGAGTGAATTCCACCTCATCTCTTCGAGGCAAGAAACTGTAGAGAATTGTAGGAATTTTACACTCCAATACCAGTTCTCCATTGATTAACTGCACCTCCTTCTTCGACATCTGTGGATTGCGGACACCTCGGCGCTCCTGGGCTCCATCTGGCGCAGGCCCATAATGTTCAACCTTTTCGTAATACTCAGGCATTTCGCTAAGGGTTTCTTGAGAGTCTGAATGGAATGAGTTTCTATCATCGTCATATAGTCGCCTTTCGCTGAGATCAGACTCAGGACCGAAGACGTCGTCGTCGTCATGACCGTCCAGCGGGATAGAGACGGTTGCATCGTCCGCAAATTGCGAATTTCGCGGAGAGTGAGAGAATAAAGGTGCCGGCGGTAGTGGACGGCGAGGACTGCCGCCGTATCTTGATGACGGAGTCCCTGGTCTGGGGCTACCATTTAGATCGGAAGGTTCATAGGAGAGATTAGAAGGTGGAGGACGCCCATAGTCTGTCATTCTCGAGGATGGCGTCCATGGTCGTTGGGGGGATCCAGAGTCTCGACTGCCATAAGACATGTACGATCCGTCTGGAGGTGGCATACTAGGAGGGTCATCCAAAATGGAGCCTGTCCGTGAATGCGAGGAAAAGACGCTCGGAGCATATTGTCGTCGAGGTGTTCGCATGCTAATAGGTCTATCATGTGAGCTTCTGTTCCATCTATCATCGTGATGCATAGTGTTGGTGAATGCTCCTGGAATTTTGGGAAGCGTGGAGGGAACAGGATCCCCTATCCTCGATCTGAGCCTGTCGCTGGGTCCTTCTGGAAGCTCTGGCAACATCTCTGTGATACTTGCGTGTCCGGTCTGCAGTGGTAGTTTCTGGTTCTGCAACTTTGCATGTTCCTGGGCAGAGTGACGCTTGGTGGACAGAGGAGCCGGAACAGGTGCATCAAGCTGGACAGGAGGAAGATGGGGAGTTGGAAGAGGATTATTTGCTGCTTGTGGTAATCCTGTCTCTGACTTGACTTCCAAGTCTGAGACAGCTTTGGGACACTCGTCCACAGCCATTATTGTTGAAACTTTGAAACCTAGATGTTGAGATACTGTCTTGGGCAGCGGAGGTAATGTTGATGGGGGCGGAAGTGGTTTATTTAGGAATGTAGATGTTGCTAGTGGTGACGGGTGTGCTACATACGGTCTTTCTTCAGGTTCCTCAACGGATGTCAACAACCTGACAGCTGCGGCTCCATGGCCGGTGGGGATATCATGCTCATCGTCATACGGTGGCAAGCTGTAGTCTGGCGGCTGGGTTGGCGTTCCTGGCCGGTGACGGTGATCCATTATGACGAGAGCAATAAATTAGACTTTTGGAATGTTATTAGGCTTGAGGCCAAGACCAAAGGTTGGCACTATCAAAGTTAGAATAACGGTGAGAATTGGCGGTGCAATACAGCCAGGCGCGATGAGCGCTGACTAGAAATAGGTCCTCGTCGTATTTATCTTTTAATTAATTCAAGGCGAGGATGAAGGTTAACAGACTGCGTGAATAGTCGAATTGAGGCTTGAAAACGAAAATAGTGGTATGAGGGCATAAGGAACCAAGAGAGACGGTGGCGGGAGACGTGCTTTTGGGAGGCTTTGGATAACGGGAGTATGCTTGGTGGTGGGGCATGCAGTTTGCCAAAGCTCCCGAGCTTCTGATCCAAACAAAGCGCTTGCGTAGCACGTTGGCCCAGCAACAACCGACCCCACCAGCCACGCTGCACCGCCAATAACAGCCCAATGGGGGTCACTCGGCGCCTAGCAGTCAGTCAGTCAGTACGTACCTAGGTACCTAGGGTACATGTGTGTACTATACGAGACAAGACCTCATTCTTTTGGCCAACATGTCTGATTCTCCTAGTAAGTCTTACGTAGGCAGACTCTTCTTATTTTGTCTTTTCGCTTGAAAGTAATACGCATAATAAAGAATGCCCATGCTGGCGGTATCATAATGTATCATAGATGCCTCACCTCTTGGATCGCACCATGGACAGTCTTCAGTAGCTTGGTTAGACCCATGCCTGATTTCCCTGGATAACAGTCTACTAGTAGTGAATCAATTGAACCAATTCCACGTCCCTCATTAGGAATCCAAAATCTAGGAATGCAAATTCAAGGGACTTCCGGCAAAGGATACTAATGTACATGTGTACACCTATTATTTTCTCGATCAGTTGCTCCAGCTGTCGGTTGCATTATGCCCAGCTACCTCTTTGAACAGGCGAAGGTTGGCACATGCGGAGTAGAATCGGCGTGATTACGCCCGACCAGGTATAATTCAACGGCATAGCTAGGCTCAAGCAATTTGAGAAGCCACTTTGGACTGGCTAATAACGGTCCATCGCTAAGTAGTTTGAGGCTGCGTCAAAGCCCTTGAGCTATTCACGCAGTCTCTGTGAATATCGAAGATAGAAGCTGGGACGGCACCAAAATTGCCAAACATCGAAATTTTGTGATTCAATAACTTCCACATCTTTGATGAAAATGGCAAACTCTTCCGCTTCTATCCCTTCTACTAATTTGCTGGCGCTCGTTTATGATCCGCTGCCAAATCCCAACTGTATCAGATTACTACAAAAGTGTGGCAAAACATCAGAAGGGACTCTCTGCTGTTCCCTCGCCATTCATTGTCTTGATGATAAAACAACGGCATACTACTGCCTTTCATACACTTGGGGGAATCCTTTTGCACATGGCAATCACTTTAGCGAACACTTCGAATCAGTGCGTGCCCAGTATGAGCCATCAAGCAAAGTCCCTATCCTTGTCCAGGGACAACTCATTTACATCCAGAAAAACCTTTATGATGCCCTCGATAGCCTAGATGATGCTATCCTGGCCCGTGAGTCGGGTCGCCGTGTGCCAAATGGGAACCATAGCGGACTATTTTGGGCAGACGCCATTTGCATTAACCAGGATGACGTAGAGGAAAAGAGCGCACAGGTCAGCCGAATGGATCAAATTTATTCGAGGGCCTCTTTCGTGGTCGCTTGGCTTGGGCCGATGGATACACATGCTGAATTAGGTATCAAGGCATTAAACTCACTGAGCACTCACATAGAAGATTTCCAGCAAAGTCAGATTGAGCCTTATGGCGGAAGCAAGGAGAAGTATGAAGAAGCAGGTGTTCCGTTCATCTCCAGAGAGGAGTGGGTTGGCTTGGCTAGTATATTCCAGCGACAATGGTTCAGGCGTGTCTGGATTGTCCAAGAGGCCGTTCTCCCACAAGCTCTCATCCTACAGATAGGGAATCAATTTCTGTCTTGCGCCTCGGTTGGCAGGGTTGCCGAAGCGTTGAGGCAAAAAGAGGCCGAGTTAGGCACAGCCAGGTCTCGCGACTTCGTGCCAGAAAATGACGTTGCTGTTGCTGTTGAGTGGAACACGGCAGAGATATATAAGTGGCAAAAGAACATGAGCTTGGCAAAGGGCAAATCAAAAACTCACGACGATTTTTTTTCCTTGGATCACCTTGTGGTTTGTTTTTGGACTTTCCTGGCATCCGATCCGAGAGATAAAATCTTTGCCCTCTACGGTCTTCTCAATACCTTCAAAAAGAACAAATTCAAAGCGGACTATCGATACACCTTGCCCAACGTGTACACAAATGCAACACGGCACATCATTGCGGAGACCAGAAATCTAGAAATTCTGTCCAGCTGTATTTATAGTGAAAAACGACGTGCCGATTTGCCCAGTTGGGTACCAGACTTTAGCCTTAGCGGCATCAATCCAATACCAAACATCTTTGATGCCGACAAGGGCCTAGAATTTCAGTTTCCCAAGCAAGACGGAGATGACAGTCCCATCCTCATAGTCCAAGGTCATTATGTAGGTAAAGTTGCTCAAGCTGGGGGAAGAGTTGACACACGGTCCTTTGGTATGTTTCGATTTGACCCTAGCTGGCTAAGACTGGTCTTGTCGCTGCGAAACGCTTTCGACGATGCAAAATCACAGGCAACCTCATTGTCCGAAACTCTCTGGCGAACGTTGTGTATGAACATGTCTCCTGGGAGTTTGTTTGACAGTAACAAATTCGGCGCCAAAGCCCCTGACGATTACGCAACCCAGTTCTCAACCTTGATGATGCTCTTCATCCTAGCAGGAGCGGATGAGCAAATCCTTGAAAACATAAACAATACCTCTCCTAAGAACGGAGCCACGATAGTCAACGAACCATGCAATCCATTTGATGGCAAAATGGCCACGGTTCTTGATGATCTCGACGCTTTAGCTAAGCACGATGGGAACAGATGTTGGACACCGTACCGACATGAAGTCCTCTCTTTGTGGAACGACTTGAAATACACCTTGGTGAGAATTACAGGCGCGGGGGCCGATGGCTGGCCCGAGGACTTTTATGTACCGAAGGAGGTCCTCGAGGGTCATGCGAGATGTGTTGGTAGAGGCTTTGTCAAGCAGGACTCGCGAATCTTCGCACATTGTCTGGGGTTTGGGAGGGCGTTCGCCATGGTGTATGGCGGGCGGCAGCTGATAACTGTCGACGATAAGCACCTGGGTATGGCTCCATTATCAGCTCAGGCTGATGACGAAGTTTGGGTATTCCCAGGGTTGAAAAGTCTCGCAGTGTTGAGAGATATCAGGTCCTCTGAAGTTGAGAACAACCCAACAATTCCCGGCATAAGCACCCCTTCATCTGATGATTCAATATTGCGACGACAATTGGTCGGCACATGCTATGTCCACGGACTCATGAACGGAGAAGCTGTATCGACCAATGGTTCAACCTTGCTCGATATTCAACTGGAATGATGGAGAGATGCAATGTATTGAGTATTATTGTTGTTCTCTTCCTTTGTTTGCAGTGGCTTGGCCGCCTCATTTTAAATCCAGGGTAAGCTGTGGGCAACCAGTACATATTACCAAATAATGCGAGGCTCCCAGTTGAGCGCCTCATCATCATGTCAATCCCCAGTAAAAGGGTTGAGGGAAGCAGATAATTGCATGGTAAGCATATGGGTTGGATTTTATCTAACCAGTCGATTAGTGCAACATGGCTTATATGATCGCTTGAAAGAACCTTGGAATTTATTGAGAGATCCATACATTGGTTCGAAACAGCTTGAGAGGTAGGAGTAATTAGTACAGTACACAGGCTGCAATGCCCCCCCCAGCTTTTCCAAGCTCAGAGCGCCACGTCTTCCAGCACCTGGCAACCGTGCTAGGCAAAAAGTGCAGTAAACACGACACAGACCCTGACGTAACACCACCTTTCAGTTTCACGAGATTCCAGACTTCTAAACCACAACCAGATATTGAATCGAGAAATCTCGAAATTTCCACCATTCTTGACCCTTCATCGTCAAAATAACGATATTATTGACAAACCTACCGTCGACTGGGCCTGTGTATGTCCCGAAATTGCGATAGCATGCCATTCATTGCCCCGCTAACCAGTTGAGATGGAATGCAGGCCGTCACTCGTCCAATCCGCCGAACATCACGACCTGATTTTCGCCCATATCATGGCTCAATTCTTGACAACAGTGTTAGTTCTTCATTTACGTTGCTCCATCCCCCCCATAATGTCCCCTTTCCGATATCTGAGCCCCGAATCGCTTGCCACTATGGAGCGCTTGGAGAGCACTATTATTCCTGTCTACGAGGATCCTCCACTCAAAGCCATTCTGGGGACTCAGAGAACTGACATGCACACTATATCTGATAGCAATCAGAAGACGAGAAACCAATTCCGGCCACGCGTAGGCAAGGGCGGTGTCAACAGCTACCAGCTCAGGCAATATGCTGAAGTGACTCTTGGCGGTGGAAGTTTGAGGAAGGTTGTCAAGCTCCCCGAGGGCGAGGACGAAAATGAGTGGCTGGCTGTTAACAGTGAGTCCCCTTATGGGTGTTGTGCTCAACCGACAGAACCGAGTGCATCAGTCTGATCCGTGTCTAGTGGTGGACTTCTACAACCAAATTAACCTTCTCTATGGCGCCATCACCGAGTTCTGTTCTCCACAGTCATGCCCCGAGATGAAGGCCACAGATGAGTACGAAAACCTTCGGAAGAAATGTTGTGGGAAATAGAGTGGCTGAGCTGACTCCCGCTAGATTTGAGTACCTTTGGCAGGATAACGAGAATTACAAGCGGCCGACCAAGATGCCTGCGCCGGCTTATATCGAACAGTTGATGACATGGGTTCAAGCCAATATTGACAATGAAGCCGTCCTTCCTAGCAAAATCGGTATGCCCAAAACATGCACTGCATATGCCGCTCGATGACTGACGCAATTTATAGGAGTGCCTTTCCCTAAATCTTTCCCGGCACTTGTCCGCCAAATATTCAAACGCATGTACCGTGTCTATGCGCACATCTACTGCCATCACTACCCCGTTATTCGGGAGCTGGGGCTTGAGCCTCATCTGAATACCAGTTTCAAGCAATATGTACTCTTTATCGATGAGCACAGCTTGGCTAGCGGACGTGACTATTGGGGCCCTCTTGGAGATCTTGTGGACAGCATGTTGAAGAGTGATTAAGAAACCAAATTCTTCCGCTCTTCTGAGCATTGCATTGTCATTTCTTTTCATTAGCAATTGGTTACGGCGTTAGGATATTGTATGAGTAGGATCAGGTGGACCTTGGAGGGATGTGTTAGGTTTGTCGGGCAGAGCCGGCAACAGCAGCTATAAGCCCTGGGGTTCTAAATCATTTGCGACATGAAGTGTATTCACTTATCAGCAGACGAAATTAATGACAAGACATGATGTATTACTTCTAAATTTTTATAGTCAGGCTTAATTGTTTATACCTCGCTGTCTTGGGAATGAATGTGGAAAGATTTCCCCAAAGCCGTAAGCCGTAAGCCGCTCAATGGTTGCATTAGGTAATCAGTGCAGTTGATGCCTCGCCTCCAATGCAAGGCATCAACTTCCAAAATTGCCGACGAGAAGAACCTCATACCACGAAAATCGAGCTCTACGAAAGCCGACCTCAATACCTTCGAATCCATCCAATCCTTTCCCACCGACCGCCATGCTGTCGCGACAAATCTTCCGCACCGTCAGGGCCGCTGCACCCCAGCGGGCTATTGCCGTTCGAACCGTCCCTGCTCGAACATACGCCGCTGCCGCTGCCAGTGAAGGCAGACCCCCGATTGCTGTCTTCGGTCTCGATGGCACCTATGCCACTGCCCTGGTACGCTCCTCTACGAACACCTAGACAATCAATTCTTTCCTCCCTTTGTGCTCAATCGAACACATATGAGCGCGGCGTTCACACTGGAACAAAGTCGTTGGGGTTTCAGAAAACGTAACGGTCTAATATCGCCGGGTGCTAACATCATTGCGTCAATTTAGTACACTGCGGCTTCTAAGAGCTCTACCCTCGATGCCACTGCGAAGGAGCTCGCCAAGCTGGGTGCCGTTGTCGAGAAGGACAGCAGACTGGCCGAACTCCTGTCGGCTCCTACTCTAACCGCTGCCGACAAGTCCGCGATCATTGCCGAGCTCAACAAACTGGCTGGCGCTACTGGAGCCACCGCCAAGAACTTCCTGGAGACCCTCGCCGAGAACAACCGACTTGGTCTTCTTGCCGGCGTCGTTGAAAAGTTTGGCCAGTTGATTGCTGCTACTCGTGGCGAGGTGGAGATGACTGTTACCAGCGCTCAGGTATGAACAAAAACCTTCACTGGGGCGAAAAGATGCATTGGCACTTGAGGGAAGTTCAAAAAGCAGGCCTATATTCTAACATGATATTATTCTAGCCTCTCGACAACAGAACCCTCTCTCGTCTGGAAACCGCTGTCGCCAAGTCAGAGTACGTTGGCCAGGGCAAGAAGCTGAAAGTCACCAACACGGTACGCATTCTCACCTAGACCCCCTAAAACAACATGGTGGAATAAAATAAAAGATCAGCCTCACTGACATGTCTCTACAAACAGGTCAACCCCGACATTGTTGGCGGACTCGTCGTCGAGGTTGGCGACAGAACTATTGACCTCAGCGTCTCTGCCCGCATCGCCAAGATGAACAAGCTTCTTACCGACAACCTGTAATTATGATGTAAAAAAATTTAAACATCCTTTTTTTTTCCAAAGTTAGAGACTGCGAACAATGAAAAAAGGACCACTTTCTCATCTAGTTGTTTCCACGTCTTTTATTATCATTACGGAAACTTGAGGTTGCACCACCAGCGGCATCGTGTAAGAGCCGGTTCCCGAAGCCGGAGTGAGTTCTACCGCTCATTAATATACCAGTAGATGGGGATTTTGTATGGGCGTGCGTCAGCCTTTTTCCTTTGAAAGAGATGGAGCAAGGGAGGAGGCAAACAACACTGTAAGAGGGCTATCTATGACATGTGGAAATAGAAGATATACTCTTCCTAACGAGTAAGAGCACCTATCTTGTAAACTGTACAGTGAGTGATATGGTCAGCTCGACTTTTGGCCTCGAAGAGCCAATTGATGAGTAATAGTGTCTGCCACCTGCCCGATTGTGTTCTTCCATTTTTGTGTTACAACTTTTCAGCAAGTACAAAAAATTCCAATTTGATCACCCCATGTTATTATGTTGATGTCACCTCTAAAACCTTATCCATTTCCGTTGTATATAGCTAGATAAGATCCATCCAAAAACCACACTTTATCCCTCCCATCCTGTCTAAATCGACGTTTCCCCCTACAGAATTGTCCCTAAGATTTAGGGTGTAGCCTCAAACTCGTCGGGTGCATAGCCATTTTCACCCTTCACGCCCTTGATTCTCTCTAGTTGGTCAGAGACATACCGGTGCATATGTGAGTCTGCTTCCTGTTTCTCTTTCTGTTTCTCTGGATCATCGGGATATACCGAGTTTGTCGTAGATCGGGCATCATCATCAAGGCCATTTGTGTCGAAATCACTCCTAGCACCAATGGAGCGTGCTGTTGATGACCTTCTAACATGGGCTTTGCGGCCAGATGAAGGTGTACCAAGGGTGATATGTCGCTGGAAAATGTCATCAAAGTAATGCGACATGGCGGCCGATGGAGTCCTAGGGGTCTGAGGCAGACGGCAGTTAACTCTGTAGAATGGTCAGCATGCTTGCGAGTCCGATATCGATTGATCTCTCCAAAAATTACCCAGTGTCATGAATCATCCTAGCAATCAATCCAGTCCATCCGCACTGATGACTAGCGCCAAGGCCACGACCTGTATCGCCGTCGAAAAACTCATAGAACCATAGGTGATCCTTCCAATGCTCATCGAAGTCGAGCCGATCATTGCCTGCATTAATGCTACGCCTTCCATCGTCTGTACGGGAAAAGAGATGCTGTAGTCTGTGTTGAATTTCTTCTGATACCTTCCCTAGATGCATGTAATCGCCGCTTCCGGTTGGGCACTCAACCTGGAAGTCAGGTCCGTAGAAGAGATAAAACCTCTGGAGAGATTCGACCAGTAGAAAATTGACACAAAGCCAAATTGGGCCTCTCCAGTTGCTGTTTCCACCAAATAGTCCAGTATCGGAGTCACCTGGAACATAGCCCACCTGGAATTCTTGGCCCTTGACTTCCATGGAATAGGGATTTTCTTTATGATATTTGGACAGCGAGCGAATACCGTGATCACTAAAGAACTCCTCTTCGTCGAGCATTCTCTTCAAAATCTTTTCCAATCTGTCTTTGCTGACAATGGATAGCAGAATCCGGTCACCTTTCCCTCTCTTCCCGATGCTTGCCATATTTCTCTCAGCCAAATCATTCCGGTTTTGTATAAACCAGTCAACTCTCTTCTTGAAGGAAGGTAGCTTGTTGATGAGCTCAGGTTCAAGAGTAGTGGTGGCGTAGAGGGGGATGAGGCCAACAAGGGATCTCACGGGCAATTGCTGGAGCCACGGACCACCCCATGATATGGCATCATAATAAAACCCATCCTCTTCGCTCCACAGAGATTGTTCGTCTTTTTGGCCCGCTCTGAAGGTCATGGCATCACTAATGAAGATGAAATGCTCGAAAAACTTCGAAGCAATGTCCTCATAAATGCGGCGATGTTTGGCGAGCTCAAGCGCGATGTTAAGCATAGATAAACAGTAAAATGCCATCCAGCCTGTACTATCCGCTTGCTCGAGCACTCCACCTGTAGGGAGGGGCTCTGAACGGTTGAACAGGCCGATGTTATCCAGACCGAGGAAACCTCCCTCAAATATGTTTTTGCCATCAGCGTCCTTGCGGTTCACCCACCAAGTAAAATTTAGTAAGAGTTTTTGAAAAACTCGTTCAAGGAAGTCGAGGTCCTGGCGGCCATACAGCTTTCTTTCAATCTTGAAAACCCTGAATGTGGCCCAGGCGTGCACTGGTGGATTAACATCGCCAAAATTCCACTCGTAACTTGGACCGATTAGTTAGAGCAGTGGCTGAATGAGGTTTGA
This sequence comes from Sphaerostilbella broomeana, assembly GCA_930272545.1. Taxonomy (NCBI): domain Eukaryota; kingdom Fungi; phylum Ascomycota; class Sordariomycetes; order Hypocreales; family Hypocreaceae; genus Sphaerostilbella; species Sphaerostilbella broomeana. Next base: position 45,967 of record CAKNET010000014.1, read on the forward strand.
GGGTAGTAAGAGACTTACGCGGGTAACTGGCCGTTTGGATGACAGTACCATTCTCGAGTGAACAAATCGAGCTGCTTCTTGGCAAATTCAGGATCTATCATGGCTAGGGGGATACAGTGAAATGCACTGTCCCAGGCTGCAAAGAATGGATACTCCCAGGAGTCTGGCATTGAGAGAATGTCGTCGCAGTGCATGTGCTTCCACTGTGAATTTCGAACCCCCTTCCGGTCTGGTGGTGGTGGGGGGCTCGACGGATCGCCGTTTGCCCACTGGTCCCAAATAAACAAATAATGCTGCTTTGTCCACATCATGCCTGAAAATGCTTGCCTCTGAATATTGCGTAGGTCATCGGTCATTGGGAGGGGGCTTATCCTGTAGTAAAACTCATCTGCCTCTTCACGCCGTCTCTCAATAATATCATCAAACTCTTCTTCATCCAGATATGCCTCGTCTCTCTTGGTGAACCTGAAGCGAACCACTAAAGACATTGAGTAAGTCAATCTAGCTTAACAATTGCGTTAGAAAGCACATACCAGCGCATTCTCCCGGATTTACTCCACCGTCTTCATTAAAGTTGTACCAAGCAGCACATTTGGTACCAGTCTTAGCAGGATTAATTGCAGCTTTTTCTCCATCAACAATGTACCTGTGGAATGCGTCTTTAACATATGGTGAGGAGTTTTCCTGATCATATAGGAGCTCGAAATTGGTGTCATTCTCAGTGAACATCATTTCAGGGAGGACGTCATCCCCTGAAGAACCTACCCCAGGCGAAGGGGATAACAGGAAATATCTGTCGCCTAGACTCCAGTGAGTCGACTTGGCAGAATCATCACCACGGGCCGAGATGGAAGGCTTCTTGTCAGCGGGCTCCCTACCCCAGCTCCAAGTATTTCGAAACCAAACATGGGGCACAATATGGAGGGGTGCCGGATCGGGGCCTCTGTTCCACGCTGTTACACGAAAAAGCAGCTCATCTGGGTCATTGTCTTCCTTTGCAGTTTCGATGATGATATCCCAGTATCTATCTTCATCAAACACCCCTGTGTCGAGGATTTGATATTCGCTGTCTTTCCTCGTCCGTTTTGCATTTTCTTTGAGTAGGTCATCGTAAGGAAATTTTTTCTGGGGGTATTTATAGAGGAATTTCATATAGGAGTGCTTTAGAAATTAGTATCGGGCAGGAGATTGGGGCTCGGGGTCCATACAGTCTATCAGGCAAGTCAGCGAATTTGCTATCGACCATGTTAACGTCTGGAAAACAAACAAAACTCACTGGTGTATTATCAAGATGAAAATGAGCTTCCTTGATACTTTCTCCGTGGTTACCTTGGGGATTTGACAACCCAAAAAGACGCTCTTTCAAAAAAGGACTACCAGATCGGGTTAGATATCCATCTCCTCACTCCGACGTGCTGGCGGGACATACTCTTCTTCGTTCCAGAAGCTAAAAGCAATATTCTGAAGACCGTGGGTATCCGAAACTCCAGCTATGCCGTCTTCGCCCCATCTGAAAGCTCGGGATCTAGCATTGTCGTGTGTGAAGTCTAAAGTTCTGGGTTAGAATTTCGTACGGGATACACTTGGGGGAAGAGTAGGCATACGGCTCCAGGCATCCCCATCGGCACTATAGTCTTCTCTAACTACAAAATAGTCAGCTATATAAATTCATTAAGTAGCTTTCTGCTACGCTTTAGAGTTCAGGAATTACCAGTAGCCCACTGTCTTTCGGCAACATAAGGTCCCCATTTCTTCCAGTACTTGGTGCGCTCCCTATCCTGCTTGAGACGCTGTTCTTCCTCAGTGAGGTACTCGTGGCCGTCAAAGACGACCATTGTGCGGGAAGCAGGGGGTTAGGATCTGGTTAGGCGGTAATGAGCGATGATCCAGGTTGCACAATAAAAAGCAGGTGGTGAACCCAGCATAGAAGCTATCCCAACGAGTTAAGAAGCTAGATGCCAGGGCTGGGATTGGGAGTCGAGGCAACGAGAGGGAGGAGTCGGACTAGAGATGAGGACAGACACGGGAGAGAGAGCACCAGATCAGGTATTTATTAAAATGGGCAGAAATCTGCTGCCAACTGGAATTGGCAGAGGCAATGGCTTATCAAAGGGCTCAAGTTAAGAATAACTGGGTGTCTGCGGACTAGTGGTAAAGCTTGGATTTTGCATGCGGCATGCTAATAGACGTGGGGCTTGCAGGTCATGGCGGGGCAGATGCAACGGTGGTAAGCATATGGTGGTTGCACCATTGTCACTCAGAGGTTGGTGAACCACTCCCTGCTGGTTCATGTAACTAAACATCCTCAACAATTTTTTCATCTTGCTCTAATAGGCCGGGTAGCCATTAGGTCAAGGGAGCTTTAATAATAAAAAATTAAAAAAATTAAAAACTCTTCAGCGCTAGGTTTGGGGAGCTGATGAGTAAGGTGCTAGCTAAGTGGCCGTTGCTACGTCCCAAGCTTCCGTTGCCCTTTCGAGGACAGATCATTAGATGCAAGCGTAATGAGCTACCTATCTTCCTATAGTACTTATATGTAGCTTTCCATGCAGGTATTGGCTTGTTAATCAATTTGTGCACAATGCCAACATCTCGGGTCGTGGCAGAGCTGTAGGCCGTCTGTGTTGAAGCCCAGCCGTACAGCCCTGACCACGCCTACAGGTTGCAGCAAATGACGTCGCCACTAAATCGGGCGATAACAGTTAGTAGATTTGGGGCTGCTGGACCGCTGGCCCCGGCGCCTCCGACTTGTCATCGAGATGGAAACATCGTGCTCGCCTCGAGAACATGCCGTGTTGGGTATGCACCTCTCTTTTTACCTTTTATCTTTATCTTTTCTGTGCCTCAGTCTTTCCATTTCTCCTCCCTACACTACGTATATGTATATGTACATTAGGCACTTGGCAGTTTGGGTACCTACCTAGGTAGGTAGCTAGAGGTCGTCCCAGCAGTCAGTTACTTCCTTCTGGCTACATGTTGCGCCAGCGAACACTGCATGCAGTAGAATGCTCGTCGCTGCCTTATCGATTTATTATTCAATGAATAAAATAGACAAATAGAATGGTATCATCCGCCTGGAGCGCCTGGAGCGCCTGGCGGGGAAAACAAGCAAACGGTGCTCATCCTGGCCCTTTCCAGTGACGTCAAAGACTGTCATCGGAGTTTTTGCATCGTGAAATTTGATACTACATGTGGCGGCAATGCTAGTGTGTGCGACGGGAGACTAGCAAATGCCTACTCAATTTGACGACATGAGTGAACAAGGCACAAAACTGTCGGGGCATCTTAGTTACACGTCCAGGCTCCCGAGGTGCTGATGCCACCCCCTGATAAGGCAATCCAGTCAGTTAGGTCGCAAGGCGCCTCTGACCACTGATGCCGCCTCGGCTGCAGCCAAGAGTCTTGATGCTTGACTAATAAAAAGTATACTATAATTACAGCCCGTGCCTTGCCGGGCTCGTAAAAACCGCGTCCGAGGTGGTGGCTGTCAGGCACAACGAGCCATTGCAGTTTCGGGAGCCAAACCTAGGCGGGAGACAGACGCGAAGAATGGCTGGAGCCCAAGTACATCTATTCATTGCCATGTCCCTACTACGAGGCACGTACACGAGGGACCTGCCAGCTAGGCACCTAGGCTGGATGCACCTTAGACAGGTACCTATGCAAGCAGTAGACAGGAATACGTATAATGGAAATTTACCCGCAATAGGTAGGTAGGTAATCACCTACCTAGGTACCTACCTAAGGTACCTGTATAATATAATACAGACCATGGTTTTGTATCAGATGCCACAAGCAATCCCCAACACTCGTTTGCATGACCTCGGGCTAAATCGAGTCCGCTGGTTCTGATTTGAGCTTTAATGATCCCTGTCGAGCAAGATCTCCCAACCAAAGAAATTCACGCTAGCGCGCTCTGCTACCATGTGCTGCACAGTATTTACCTACAACGTGGAAAGTCGATGTGGCCACTGCTGCTGGTCTTCCTAGTTCCTCGTGTTAAATCTACAGGCCAACTCCGCCACAGAACTTCGTGGCCAGCCATTGCCAAGTTGTTTTTGCGCCTTCTCCTCCATCAACCCGTCGCCTCTGTTTCGTTTGTATTTTGCCGTTATTAATATGTTTTTCTGAGCCGTCGTTTAATATTTCGCCCCCCCTAACAGCCATAACGAATCCGGTCTTTTCCTCTGCTTCAACTCTCGAATTCCTCGCCCAACTTTTTCTCCTTTTTGACACCTACTATTGCGCCTCTTCCACCACCTCCTCCGTTGGGCCCTGTAATAAGTAGACTCTCATCATGGCGGATACTGTTTCGTTCATACGACGGTTCATTATCGAATCCCCGCCAGGAGAATGGGCCATCAATCAGCTCCGAGAACTTCTCATCGGAGCCCTGAAACAAGGCCCGATCCCTCAACATGTTGCTTTCGAAATGGACGGCAATCGGCGATATGCCAGAAGTCACCGCATGGAGACTGTTGAGGGCCACCACCGTGGCTTTGAGGCCTTGGCTAGAGTTTGTCTTCCGACAGTTCTCCCATCCGTTCAGACGGCTCAACTAACCACCTGGCTTCAGATAATGGAGATCTGCTACAAATGCGGCGTCAAAGTCGTCACCGTCTACGCGTTTAGCATCGAGAACTTTAATCGTCCTAAATACGAAGTCGAAGGGCTTATGCAGCTTGCAAAAGTCAAGCTTGAGCAACTCACTACCTACGGCGATATCCTTGACCGGTATGGCGCCTGTGTCCGCATTCTTGGCCAGCGCGAGATGATCCGCCAGGACGTGTTAGATGTCATGGATAAAGCGGTCGCGCGAACGAAGCACAACAACAAGTACGTCTTTGGCGATCCTTCCGTCGAAGCGGGAGCATAACTAACAAGTTATAGGGCGGTGTTGAACATTTGCTTCCCGTATACTTCAAGAGCAGAGATTACTACGGCTATACGATCTACAGTGCAGGAATTTTTGACTCCTCCACCACCGAAGAACACACCCTTCTCGCCATCGCGTATAAGACAGAAGATATTGTCCAGTCAGTTGGATGGTCGAGAGCCTTTACCGACGATACCGGACGAGTCCTTAGATGAGGGGCCCGAGGAGGAAGACGGTGATGTTGATGGAGGTGATTCGTCTTCGGCTACCTTACCCCCAGACTCTCCAGAGCCTCGACTTCATGAAAGAACAGGATCGTACGGTTCATCAATTTTGCCTAATCCTGAGACCATCAATGTCGACACTCTCGAAAGGCATATATACACAGCAGATGATCCTCCATTGGACTTGTTTGTCAGAACAAGTGGCGTCGAGCGACTTAGTGATTTCATGCTCTGGCAGTGCCATCAGGACACACACATATTCTTCCGCAAATGCCTATGGCCGGAGTTTGATCTGAAAGATTTCATTTGGGTTCTACTAGAGTGGCAATGGAGGCGCAAACAGTCGGACAGGGATGACCCTGCCGGTAGGGCAAGTAGTGGTAAGGGAAGAAGATCGATGGAATAACATCACAAAACGATACCCAATCCTGCTGAAAGGCATGAACATAATATTGGTTCCGCGTAGCGATATTGGTGGTTTCGATTCTCAGCGTGTTTTAATCGAATAGCAAATTCTGTCGCTATTTATCCATAGAATAATTCACGACTTCTACAAATGTCGTTTTCAATCGGAGCATAGGCTTTCCATGTAGAGGCAGGGCAGTTTTTTCCTGACAACATAAACCATATGATATGTGGGCTAACGCTTCGGCTACTTCCGCTCTCACATCTGCTGATGACGGAAAGGCTTCTGAGGATGAAATATTCAAGATTTTGATAGGCAATTCAACGATATGTATTAGCGCTGCTCCAACCGTGGGAAAGTTTTCCAGGCCGGACTATACATTCTCCGAGTAACCAATGATGAACGCAAGGTCTTTGGTGTCATGCGCTGAAAGTTTCTTAAGTAACTAGCAACCATAGGCGGCACAGAGAAGCGCCGCCGTTCAACGCGCGGTAGATCCAGTTGCTCAGTTATCTGCCAAAATCAACTGGGAGATATGAGGCCGATCCTCGTCCTGCTATTACCACCACCGCTTCTCTTTTCCCCACGTCCACAACACATAATCGATCTGGTTCTTCAGACACTGGCCCAGCGCAAAATGGCCTAGCTTCTACCCATCCGATTTTTTTCTTTTTTTGGTTTACCATTTTGCGAGTTTCATTCAAAGTCCAAGTTGAGAATCGTCACCAATCTACGGCGCCTCTCAACCGCTCGGCCAACCTCCCTCTGCCACACATCAAGTCCGAACTTACGATGAAATCTTCCAAGATGCCTGCAGCAGAAACTCCGTCGAACCGGAGATCCCAGCCAGTTCGCCAAACGCGAACGAATCCTCCTCGAACCTCTGCAAATAATGGCCGTTTGGGGACACGAGACTCCCTCAACGGTGGCCCGATCGGCGACCAACCCATTGACATCTTTCCTGCAATCACCCATTTCGCCGATACTATAACCGCACTTCCTAAAGAGCTTGTCCGTCACTTCACCCTACTCAAAGAAGTTGACGCCAAGATTTTCGCGCCAGAAGAACAACTTTTCAAGCTTGTCGCAGCATCCAGAAGCCTTCCTGCCCCCGAGTTGCGAGCTGCCAATGACGGCTTCAGCACAACCGCACCGGGTTCTACACCCATGAGTGCGCAAGGCAGCTCAAGCGGAATCATATTCAACCAGCGGTACCAAACAGCGACATCTACCGATGAGTCCAATGCTGCTTTGTTTGACCCCTCCAATCTCCATCGCCGTCAACTGTTCCGACAGACCGCGTTCAAAATTCAAGAGATGCTAGTTTCTCTCGAAGAAAAAAATCACGTCATTTCGACCGCCAATGAGGCCCTTCAAAGGCAACTGTCACGAGTGGAAGACGTTTGGCCTTACCTCGAAGGCGAATTCAGTGACGAAGCTAAATGGGGTAGCACTACTCATTGGGCTTATCCTGAGAACAGGAATGGAAAGGCATCACAAGCTGAACGCTCCCGACGCGATGGTGCTGCTGCGATTTCGGCTGCTGCGCAAGCTTTGGTAGACCAAGCAGCTGCTCGGAGTGACGCCAGGAAGCAGGCGGTACAGGCGAAGAAGAATCAAAAGAACCAATCGATCGACTCCGATGCCGATGACCATGATAGCCGAGTCAAAGAAAGCACCAAGAAAATACAGTCGAATAAAGTTCGGAAAACGACCGAAATGAATTCTAATATCGGGTTAGGCATTTCTACGGCTACTACGAGTAATGGGAACCCTCCTCAGAAACGACGAAAAGTAGAAAAGGAAAAGGACAAGGACAAAGACAAAGGGAAGGAAAAAGAAAAGGAGAAGGAGAAGGAGAAAGAGAAGGAAAAAGAAAAGTCGACTAATGGGGGCGTTCCTATGGAGCGAGCTCTGAGTGCCGTCTTCGGAAGCAGTGCATCCAAAGCCAAGCCTACCAGTCCTCGCGAGACTCCGGTGCCAGAAATACCCAAGAAGCGCAAAGCCTTGCCTACGAGCAGTGGCCAATCTAAGAAGAAGTATGTCGATTTCCATAAATTTTGCATTTTCACTACATTGATAAACATACTTACCTGGTTGCTTTTGTAGGAATGGTACAGCAGCGACAATGTCACCCTCGGCCGCCTCATCTCCAGTCCTTGGGGCTCTACCTGAGTCGAAAGCACCTAGCAGACCGTCCCCTGTGCCGGTCCCTGCTCCTCCGCGTCCGACGTCATCACGCGCAAGACAGAACTCTCTACAATCCAACTCAGAGACTCCAAAAACAAGGCCGCAGTCTTCAGCAGCCACGAAGTCAAACGGCAACTCTGCTCCTACGCCAGAGGTGGTGCAGACAAACAACTGGTCCCGCCCTGCCCCCGATTCAAAGACAACGAAGGAACCCGCTGTAGTAGTAAAGACTGAACCGCCTCAAAAGGAACCAGAGCAAGTTGAGAGACCTACGACAGCTCCCAGCACGAATGCCGGCCGCAGAGAGAGTAAGGCAGAGGAATCGGACCGCAAGAGCGAATCTGCTCCATCAACACAGCCGACCACAGTGACTATCACAACAAAAAGTGGGAGAGCAAGCAAACCCTCAACACCAGCTTTGCCCAGTCTTCAGGAGGCAGCACGTGCGCGATCAACGCGTAACACAGATCTAACAAGCAATGGCAAAAGGACTCAGCAAAAGAAAGTCAATTCAGCGGTTCAGGCACTTGCCCCTCAGCTCGTCGACGAGGATGGAAACAGTAGCATGCAAGGGGATGATGACGATGACGCTGATATTGACGCGGACGAGCCTACGTATTGTTACTGTAACAGCGTCAGCTATGGCGAGATGGTTGCTTGCGACTCAGATGATTGTGCTCGCGAATGGTTCCATTTAGCCTGTGTAGGCCTCAAGGTAGCCCCAAGTTCCAAGAGTAAGTTGCCTCCCTCCGTATAGTGGTGTTCCGGGTTGTGCTAAGACTCTTTGAAGCAAAATGGTACTGTGAAGACTGCAAGGAGCGTCTCAAGATGGGAGGAAAGAAACCTCACAGTCGATAAATAACACTCTACTCAACATCTCTATGATATCACGCTACCCGCACGACTTGATTTGAGTGCTGGCCAAGTTTCAATATTTTTTTCCCCATCCAATTTCTCTTCTCGTTATGGGGTTGCTTTTCTACACTTGACATAATTTGCCATGGTTCGTGGACCATATGTGGCGTTTTTCGGTCACGACTAGTCATGTCTCACAACCGTTTGTTGATATTCAGGGCCGGGGCGTCATCTAATTTTAATCTGTTATTTTCTCTGTACTTGAAAGACATGTTTGTTCTGCATCGATATCCTGGAAGGCGGGGAAGATGAGGCATTGGATGACAAAAACACTGGCATGCTCAGCCAAACGTCTTGTCTATCATTGCTGGTGGAGGGACAGCAAACTAAGCACATTATGAATATATGGCATGTTGAATCGACTTTAAAGGGGGGGATGACTTAAAAGTCCGAATAGAAAAGTTGGGATTCCGCCAAAACATGATGCTGAGTGATTTGGAGAGCTGAGGATGGCATTGTCATTAGGTAACACAGTGATATTGATATTAGCAGCCTTCATGGAGCTGAGGAGCGAATTTCTATTCTGCTTACGTATGGGGGGGGGATTATAAGTTCCCGCCCATAGATGTACACTATGTATTCACGAAGCGGCGTGGACCACGTCAATGTTTACCAGCATACATATGCTCTTTTTTTATCAATTGATTCCTCATCTACCTATGTAAATATGCAGTGATGTATATGCGTGCTTGCTTGTGGTACTACGGCAATGGAGATGTTTGGTGGAACACGGACTTGTTGTTTCTCACCTAGCAGGTTGTGTTGCACAATGATGTCGAGGATATGTCTCTTGCAGGTCAAGAGGAGCACAGATCGAAAGGCCGGCTAATGCGGCACTCCAAGGAAACCACAACCATAAAGAATAAATTAATTACCTAACACGCATGTCGGATTGTTGGTGCCACCGCATTCGTAAGCGTTCTAACAGTCATCCGAACGAGGGATGGGATAGAATGTGGTCGTTGGTCTTTGGTCCTCGTGTCCCCCCAGTTGGAAACATCGGGTCTTGGTCTGCATATACGTACATGGGTCAATTTAAAGCAGAAACCACACGCCCCTTTCTCCTGTCCGCTCTTCCTTATTTCGGGAGGTGCTCCGTAGACTTCAGCTCGCTTTTCTGGGGTAAATAAGCCCGGGAGAGGGGGGAAGCTGCTGCTGCAACCAAGGGGATGGCTTACGAACAATATGGTCCTTGGCACAGGGCACGTGTTCAAAGTGGCACATGAGTCTACCTCCAAGTAATGGTCACGCCCCGCCAAAAATCTGGGGAAAGGTTCCAAGTGTTGTTCTAGCTACTTCATTACCAAATGGTTGCAAGTTCTAGGCCCTTCGTCTTCAAAAGGAGGCCCAAAAAAGAGGCTCCTGACGGATCAGTGTTAGTGCCATGTTGTGGGAAGAAAGATCCGACGAGAAAGTGGGTGGGGAGGGGGCTGTTTTTTTTTGGGGGGGGGGGGGGCCATTTCCTTGCCGTTTTTGAACATCGTTTGCCGCCAATGATGAAAGGCGTGAGGTGGTTAGTTATCTTATCGATAAGTGACTAAGCACCCAAAAAAAATTATGGCAGATTTTGCGTCCAACTGGTGCAGAACAACCTCATCAGTAGAGCATCTTCACCGTCCGTACCAACAACCAGGATGCGGTATGTTCTGAACTTTCCTTCTACCCAAAGATTCAATACTGACAAGTCGCAGTGTTGAAGAATGCAGCTTTTGTGGCCGACCGGCCTACCCCTCCAAGGGTATCACCTTTGTGAGGAATGATGGTATGGAATATCTCAACAGACCCATCTGACCGAGGTCAACTACGATAATTACTAACTCTTCTCTTTTTCTCTTCGTCCTCACCAGGCAAGGCATTCAGATTCTGCCGGTCAAAATGCAATCGCAACTACAAGATGAAGCGCAACCCGCGCAAGCTGAAGTGGACCAAGGCATACCGCAGGAACGCTGGCAAGGAAATGACCGTTGATAGCACCTTGCAATTCGCCCAACGCCGCAACGAGCCCGTCCGCTACGACCGTGACCTCGTAGACAAGACTCTGTCTGCCATGAAGCGCATCGGCGAAATCCGCGCCCGCCGGGAGCGTGTGTTCTACAAGAAGCGCATGGCTGGCAAGAAGGAGAGGGAGATGGCCATTGCTCGTAAGCTGGTTGCTGAGAATGAGCACCTGCTACCCCGACTCCGCGGTAGCGAGAAGAAGCGCATTGCAGAGCTGGCGGCCGAAGGAGGAGATGTGGTAGCAGAGGAGGAAGAGTTGTTGGCTACGCGGAAACACCAAACCGAGGCGTTTGGCGGAGAGAAGAGGAGGCTCAAGGTACGGGTGGATGGCGGTGTCGAGGAGATTACGGAGCAAACGATGGAGGAGGACGATGACGACGAGGATGTCGATATGGAATGAAAAAAGGATTGGCTAACTTAATGACTTTTTGTTGCGACGCGGCTGGCTGTATAGGGTTGGACCCGGGATTTAAGGGCTGGTGTCGAAGGTGTTTCGTGGCTCTTGTCCATGAGCTCGTCAGCGTTGGCTGTTTTGGCGTTCAAGGATCTACCAATAGACGTTATGGTTTTTCTGTCCCGTCATTTCGTTTTGGATGAGCCGATAACTGAGACCCTTAGGCTGCGCCTACTACCAGGTAAATATCTAAGGGGTCGATATATCTATCTATACGGAGCACCTCGGTTACGTTGATGAACTCATTCACCGAGGGCGCTACCAGCTGCGAGATGGTCGGAGAGAAACAGGAATGTGTCAGGTTGCTAATGTAGACTAGTTGCTCAATGCTTGCCACATTCCCATGCCCATCGAGGATCTGAGTGGCCTTTAAAATAGTGCCTGGTGAGGAATAGTGTCTTTAAATGTCAGACAAAGACGCTTGGCAATGGTTGATGATGAAAGGGTCTAGATCTGTTCGTGCCTGATCAACGTGGCCGTGGTGAGCGGTGTAAGAAAATGGAGGGCTGATATTAGATCTGTCGACGACAAGTAGTGTTAAAAGCGGCATCGTCCCGCCCGATAGGTCTGTCTCAAACAACTCTTAACTCAAAGGTATGCTTGCTTGGCAAGACAATACTGAACTGGCCATGATACTGCTCTTACGAATTGCTTGGAAAGGACGCAGTGGTAAATACTTATCTGATCATAGGTAGCTATGAATTTGGTTTGGAATTTATGTATTCTGTCTATTTTTTCGTCATAACAATAGGGTAGTTCGCTATGGCCGAGCTCGCAGCGATATAACAGCGAAGGGGGTGTGGTTAGTAAAGCCGACTAATGAATCGATCTGCACATAAAAGACTGGGTCTGCCCGGGCGGCTGGCTTCGGTTCACCAGGCCGGTTCAGTGACATACTGGCTCTGTGGTCATGGATGGAGAATTGAATTTTTTTTTTAATTATGGGTGTCGGCATTGATTCGCCAGAAAACTAGGCAGAGTTGCAATGTCCAAGCTAGCGACATCGCTGACTGTTATTATTAAGAGTTACTGTTACTCTGTCACAATACACCAAGTACGTCGTTTAATATGACGGATTTGGTCGTTACCGCAAGATGCTGCGCACGGGGTAGCCAAATAATCTGCCTTCCCCTTTCTGGGGCAGTAAGACCTGAGACCGAAATCCAGTCGAGAACTGACCTCGTGACGAACCTCGGAAGCAATGACGAAGCGAGACATAGCCCCTTGGTAAGGTAAAATAACATGGGGGCGGTAACGGGGTTCTGAGGAAAATAACACGAGCAAGGAGAGGAATTGCTTCATTTTCAATACATTTGGTTCGACAAGGATCCACTGAGCGATGCAAGAAGACGTAGGATGACAGTGAACTGTGTGCGCTTCTTGGTATCGCATCATAGCAACACAGGTTTGCGAGCAATGAATTTATCACGCGAGGGAGAAATCAAACATGGGGAGCTTTATGACCAATCTTCATGTCTGGGCTGCGAACGGATCATCCGATGGACATGCCAGAGAGTTGAGGGACAGCTGGTACTTACTTGCCTGCATCATTCGAAGAGGGGTGGGAGAGAGAGATCCATCTGGGAGCTTATCCCTCCCAGAAAGAAACTAATAACATGGCACGGTCAAGCGAACTGGGGAGGATAGCAAATAGCTGGGAATGTAGATCACGAGGACAGTTTTCATGAGTAACGTTAAGATTAAGTCCGGCCGGCGCGCGGGCCTGGAAACAAGCAGTGCCGGTGAGGGGAACCAACTGATCATGTAATGGTGGAAGGCAAAAGAAAGCTAAACTACTGGTCAATCACTGGCTGCAGCAATTGGTGGTGGAAGAGGAGAGAAGAAGAAGAAAAAATTCAATCAAGTGATGGAGAAATTGAGTCGTGCTTTGCCAAAGTGGGAATTTCCATTACGGCACTCTTACATGGCAAACTGCGCCTCCCGCAAGCGCCGCGTGGCAGGATGGCATGCTGTAGCAGGTTGGGTTTGCTCAGTTGGCGTTTGGTTCTAGTGTGCATTGTTCCTCCATTGGGCCAGCGCTGCTTTCTGCGTTGCATCATGCTTAATTAGGAGACCTGCCTCACTGGGCATCCATCGACACGCAACATGAAGCAGAAGGCAGGAAAGGACATGCCAAAAATTGATTAAAATGACTAAAACAACCAAAAAAAATCCGTCAATTGGCAGCATTTGGGCATTGGCTTCAAACCCTCCCCCCCCACACTCCAAGGTCGAGTCTCGCCTTGATGGCTAAGCTGGGCGTAATAACTGCTAAGTGGCACTTGCACTGGGGGAGAGATGCTCACCTGATGAGCACAAACATCCAGTCACCAGTTTCCATTACACAATCCAGACGTGCTGTGAGCTAATGAGGCGCCGTGTGCCAGCACGTTGCCGCGGACGGAGGCCCTGGAGGCGACGCACTAATAGGGCCTTCTAACAGGGCTGCAGGACTGGCTCGGCTCCCATTCACTGCTCCCCCAGCCGGGCTGCCTGCGAGCAGTTGAGCCCAGGGCTGCTGGGGGCTGGAAAGCTGTGAAGTAATAGCATCACCTGGGTTCTGTGTGTTAGCTATTATACGGAGTACAGAGCACCTACTCGTCGTGTGCACGGAGTTACGTACATAGTACGTGCTGCACCAGGGGTTGCACTGGCCTAGAGTGGCGGAACCCGAGCCCCGGGCTACGGAGATGCGACAACCTGGCGCACATCCTCACCACTGGAACTGAGTGCGGCGGCGGTACAGGACCTCCTCCGCTGAAAGTCCAAAAACAGCCCTGGAAGACCTGCCCGTGATCCTTTCCTTATGGTGTCTCCCCCAAAACCACCTGCAGCAATCCACACACGCCCCTTACCCCCCATGCGCCAGCAAGCGCTTGGCGCTCCAGCAGTCACCCTGGCCTTACGTTGACACACACACCCCCCCTGTCCACCGTGGGCAACCTCGACTTACAAACATAAAATCCCCAACACCTCGAAACCGCCACTGGGGGTTTCTTGATTCTGACGATGATTTAAATCTGCCTGCCGCTTCTTCTCCATTCCATACGAGAGGAGCCTTGAGTCTCCCTTTGCTTTATTGTTGTCTGCGGTATTCCAACACTGTCCCTTTTATTCAAAATACGCCATCTGTCTTTTGATCCCCAACTTTCACAGCGGCTACTGCTATTCATTCGAGGCGTTGGCCACTGTGCTTGAATTTTCAAAGACGAGAAGCGAACATCTCTAAAAACCAGCGCCGAAGTAATTTGGGTCAACAAAGATTTTTTTTTCCAAAGACGTGAAAGAAGAAGCGACTTTGCATCACCAATCGCCACCAAGGTCCTCGACACACGCTCAAGCTTTGCATCTCCACTAACAGCCGAAGAGTCATTCTACTGCTGCTAGCTTCACGCCACCCCATCACAGCCAACTCTATCCTTACAACTATAATATTTATATACATGGCGGTCGCCAACGGAGGGCAGCGCCGACGAGCTCCGGTGTTCGACTTCACTTCTTCTGCCACTCCGATCAAAAGTGCCAGCATGGCTCGAGCCCTCTCCCCCACGTCGGACACGGCCTCGAGATCCTCCTTCTCCTCGGTGCGAGAAAACGACGATGGTCTCGCCCAGACTTTTACTCGATCTAAAATCTCCTCCTATACAGAATCTCCAGAAGATGTATTTGATGAATCGCCCTCCACTGAAATTCCCCAGCCGGCTTTTCTCCCACCGGTTACTCGACCAAACAGCAAGCTCCATGGCTTCTGGTATCCTGCGGATGGCTTCAGAGGCTGGAGGGAGATTCCCCTGAAGGGGAAGCTAGCTAGTCGAAGCTGTGAGGACCTGCACAAGTTGCACATGACATGGGAAACGACGGCTCCCACTCCCAAGAAAGCCCCAGAGGCGTACCCCACGACCGCCTCCCCTCTGGAGAGGCTGCCTAGTGAAGTTCTCGGTAAGTGCTTCTGAGTGTGCTACAAAAATTGTCTGTATCTAACGATATTGGATATATAGGTGCCATCGTCGATCTTTTATTTGTCGAGTTGCCTCCAAACGGATTGACAACTCGAAATGCCGACTTGATGTCTCTCCTACTTACTTCACGATCCCTCCACGCAGCAACACTAACCACACTTTACCGACACATTACTATCCCCCACTCTCGAATATTCCGCAAATTCCTCGCCACCATCACCAAATATCCCTCTCTAGCCACAATCATACGGCGGCTGGACTTCAGCCACTTCAATCCCTCTATGTTCTTCACGACTGCGAGCGAGAGAGCCCAGACCCGAAACCTGACCTCTGAAACGCTCTTGCAATGTCTTAAACTAACTCCTTATCTTCAAGAATTTCTTGCTCAGGAATACATCGATGATGACCTCAGCACCGACGTCCTGCGGCATCTCTTTTTCGAGTCTCCTCAACTTCAGGCATTGGACTTCTGTGCCTGCTCCTCAGTCAGCTTCAAGAATGCTTTTGGTAGCATTTTGGACGACGCTTGGCCAGAGACACTGTCTATCACCAAATTATCTTTCCACAAGTGTTTGAGCTTGCCATCTGCTGTTTTGGAGAAGATCCTTCCTCGGCTGCCGCGGTTGACGCATCTAGACGTTGCAGGAACACGCATCACAGATCAAGCTCTCATGTCGATACCGACGACTGCGAGACTAACACACTTGAATCTGGCAAAATGCAAGGAGCTATCTTCGGAGATAGTCCTCCAATTCATCGCTTCACACCCAGCGGCGCAATCACTAGTCTTTTTGAGCCTCGCCACAGATGCCAGCAATCATCTGTTGCTGGGCAAGGCGGATATTGATGAGCTTCTCCCCAAACTTCCACACTCATTAAAATCTCTTAGCCTCAGAGGTAGCCGAATGGACCCCTCACATGTTCCGCAACTTATTCGTCTGTCGCAGACGTTAGAGGAGTTGGCGATTGGTCGTGGGCTGAGCATGAACGACATTCATGGGCTGTTTTACCAGGGAAAACAGGCCCTTGCCCATAACTTAAAATACCTTGATATTTCAGACATTGAGACAATTATTGGCAGTGCTAGCGAATTGCTAGCTCCTGCCTCAGCACCTCTGCACGTTATTGAAATCGGTGAGCGCTCCTACGAACGAGCCGCGAAGGCGAACAAAAACCTCGAACGCGTGGGCTGGACCGCTATGGAGTTTGGCAGCCGATATTGGCTGGTACGGCGCAACTCTGACGGTACGACACGAGACAATGGTGGAAGATGGTGGAAGATGGGCGCTGAAAGTTGGGGAATGAGGAAAATCCCCGTTGCTATTGCCGAAGTCGGAGGCATGTACGGATCCTTCATGTTCGGGCGGCGTCTCTAAAAGCAACAATTCATAATTGAAAGGGAAAAAAAGTCATTGAAGATCGACATGATGCATCTCAACTCAGAAAATACGACGGCGTTGGGACTGGCAAGATATCCAAAAGCGAATTTGTTCTCACGTTGTCTTGCGGATTATATGATTTTTTTTTTTGCTTGGGGGTTTTTTCCCCAAAAGGGAGGGAAAGCCGTTACGTTATACCAGAAATGGAAAATGAAGAATGGGTTTGTGAAATTGAAGATAAACAAGGGTTGGGATAATACCTATCATAGCAGCATATCATGGTTATATATACGGATGCGTTTTCTGTTAGCGAAATTCAATCGATTTTAGATCAGATCAGTTAATAGTTATTTTGGTGTTTGGAAAATCATAGATGCGCGATGACGAAGCTACTGCATCCCTTGTCCGAAATAGGAAAATTAGACTTTCAAGCCTTAGAAGGCAAACACTCTCTCAAAGAAGCTTTTGATCATTTCATGTTAATTGACGAAGTAGCCATAGAAGCATTTCTGTAGCAGTGGCCATTTGAGAAAAAGCGACTTTCTTTGAGATAGTGGCGACATACTCGAAATTCGCCAGAAACTAGCTAGCGCGATCTCATTCCAAGGAATGGCCGACGGTAACGCGGAGTTTGCATGGCCCCTCTGTCAAAGTCATAGCACGTGACGGATGCAGGTACGGAACAATCGCTGTGCCGGCCCGAAACTGTGGCTATTCCTGCGACATAACGCTACACGCTACCAAGCTTCCCTTGCTGCCTTTTGAAGCGTTCTCAACACAACAACCCTTGAGTCGAGTCTGGTGCTTTGAGCTGCATCGCCATGGCTCCACGAAAGGACACTCCGTTCCGCTCGGCGGACATGAGCATGGTGCAGCTGTACGTCTCCAACGAAATCGGTAGGGAGGTCGTCACTGCACTTGGCGAGCTTGGCCTGTGCCAATTCCGCGATGTAAGCTGCTCACTCCCTGGGAAGTCATCAAGTCTCTGCTAGATCGCTAACGATAGATCATCTCTAGCTTAACGAAGATGTCAGCGCCTTTCAGCGAACTTTCACACAGGAGATTCGACGTCTTGACAATGTCGAGCGACAGCTGCGTAAGCTATGGGATGAAACCTCGGACCAAGCATCGTCATAACTAACGACAGCCTAGGATATTTCTATGCTCAGATGGAGAAATCTGGTATTCCTCTTCGAAAGCTCGATCTCGATGCTGAGAAGCTTGCGTCTCCTTCTACGTCCGAAATCGATGAGCTTGCTGAGCGAGCTCAGAAACTTGAGCAGCGTGTCTTTGCTCTGAATGACAGCTACGAGACTTTGAAGAAGCGCGAGGGTGACCTCACCGAGTGGCGATGGGTCCTTCGAGAAGCTGGAGGCTTTTTTGATCGTGCTCACGGCAATGTTGATGAGATCCGAGCTTCGACTGATGATGACGATGCCCCTCTACTCTCCGACATCGAGCAGCACAACTCCGCCGCGGATGTAGACCGATCCTTTTCGGGTATGAACATTGGCTTTGTTGCTGGCGTTATATCTAGGGACCGCGTTGCTGCTTTTGAGCGTATTCTCTGGCGGACTCTGCGTGGCAACTTGTTTATGAACCAGTCGGAGATTCCCGAGCCTTTAGTCGACCCTGCGAACAATGAGGTTGTTCACAAGAACGTCTTCGTCATTTTTGCTCATGGAAAGGAGATTCTTGCCAAGATTCGCAAGATTTCGGAGTCTATGGGTGCCGATGTCTATAATGTTGATGAGAATAGCGACCTCCGCCGTGATCAGATTCACGAGGTCAACAACCGATTGGAGGACGTGCAGAATGTTTTGCGAAACACCCAGGCTACTCTCGAAGCTGAATTGAACCAGATTTCGCAATCCTTGGCTCCATGGACGGTCCTTATTGCTAAGGAGAAGGCGGTATACAGCACGCTCAACCTCTTCTCCTATGATCGTGCTCGACGAACGTTGATCGCTGAGGCTTGGTGTCCCACGAATGACATGTCTCTGATTCGAACCACGTTGCAGGACGTCACCAACCGTGCTGGGTTGTCCGTCCCTTCGATCGTCAACGAGATTCGAACCAACAAAAAGCCTCCGACGTACCTTAAGACCAACAAATTTACCGAAGGCTTCCAGACGATCGTCAATGCCTATGGTACCGCGACATACCAGGAGGTCAACCCCGCTATGCCAGTCATCGTTACTTTCCCATTCCTTTTTGCTGTCATGTTTGGTGACCTCGGCCACGCTTTCATCATGCTTGCTGCTGCTCTAGCTATGATTTACTGGGAGAAACCATTAAAGAAAGTCAGCTTTGAGTTGTTTGCAATGATCTTCTACGGTCGATATATTGCATTGATCATGGCTGTGTTTTCCATTTTCACTGGTCTCATGTACAATGATGTCTTCTCAAAATCTATGACTCTCTGGTCTAGTGCTTGGGAGTTTAAGCGCCCAGATGGATGGAAGCAGAGGGATCCTGTCTCTGCCGTCTTGAATGATGATGGCTACCGCTATCCATTCGGCCTCGACTGGGCATGGCACGGCACGGAAAACAATCTGCTCTTCACCAACAGTTACAAAATGAAGATGAGCATCATCCTTGGTTGGGCCCATATGACATATTCACTTTGCTTTGCTTACATTAATGCTCGACACTTCAAGAAACCCATTGACATCTGGGGTAATTTTATTCCCGGCATGATCTTCTTCCAGTCCATTTTTGGCTACCTTGTCATTTGCATTATTTACAAGTGGTCTGTCGACTGGAATGCAGAGGGAAGGGCACCGCCTGGTCTCCTTAACATGCTTATTTACATGTTCTTGCAGCCGGGGACTTTAGACGAGCGTCTGTATCCAGGACAGGAATACGTGCAGGTCTTATTGCTATTGCTAGCCTTTGCCCAGGTGCCAGTCTTGCTCTTCTTGAAGCCATTCTATCTGCGCTGGGAGAATAGCCGTGCTCGAGCTCAAGGCTACCGCGGTATTGGCGAAACATCTCGTATCAGTGCCCTGGATGGCGAAGGCGACGATGAGCATGAGGCTCTGGTCAACGGACACGGCGATAGTTTCGACGATGGCGAGGGCGTAGCGATGATTTCTCAAAATATTGATGAGGACCACGAGGAGTTTGAGTTTAGTGAAGTGATGATTCACCAAGTCATCCACACTATCGGTATGTTATTAATCACCGCGGCTTTTGAACTTCGAGCCGTATACTAATATCTTGCTTTTCCTAGAATTCTGCCTGAACTGCGTGTCTCATACAGCATCATACCTTCGTCTGTGGGCCTTGTCGCTTGCTCACCAGCAGCTCAGTGTAGTTCTGTGGGATATGACAATTGGTCCCTGTCTCACTACGGGAGGCGTTCTCGGTGTCATTATGATTGTCATCGGCTTTTACCTGTGGTTCTTCCTTAGTAAGTCGACTCCCTGGATCTCGTCTCCGCGCACCTAGTAGTCGATATTGTTGCTAACATTAACATCTAGCAATTGCAATCCTGGTGTGTATGGAGGGCACAAGTGCCATGCTACACTCCCTGAGATTGGCTTGGGTCGAGTCCTTCTCCAAATTCGCAGAATTTGCGGGCTGGCCGTTTGCACCTTTCTCATTCACCACGCTGTTAGAAGAGTCGGATGAGTTGAAGGATTATCTGGAGTGATAGTAGCGGGATGAATTGTAAGGGGCTAGTTTTGTGCTTTTCTCAATATGTACTTGCATCTGTAGACCTAGTTGGTAGCCCTTTTGTATGATTAATTTTCACAGCCACACTACGCATCTAGATGGTTCTACATTTAAAATGACCCTTCTGCGTATTTCTCATCTTTTGCCAGACGTGTGATCCCCCTCCCCCCCATTTTTTTATTCTTCTTCTGAAATATAGTATATTTGTTTAGATGTTTGACTATCTACGGTTTGACATCCTTCTGTGTTAATAAATTAAAACCAAATGTCATTCAACCTAACCCCACAACGGAGCAGTCACCTCTACCGCTCTCTCAACCACAGCTCTAACACGATCCGCAAATACCCTGTTGCTGCACTCCACCTCCAGATCTTCTAGCCACACCGTAGCAGTCATCTTATCGACCTTGATGGCAACACCCGGTACAGGGATACCAAGCTTGTGTAGCCGCGCAATCTCCTTTTTCTGCCGTTCTAGCAGTTGAGCTTCATCCTCCTCCTTCTCCCCCTCCTCCTCCTCCTTGGCGCTCTTGTCACTGGCGGCATCGACGTCCATGGCCTCAGACTTGACGTCCGGTCCGGGATGTTCACCCCCGTTGAGCTCCTCCTTCTTAGCGGACGATGATGATGATAGTGTTGGTGTGGGTGGTAGCTTTGGTGTCTCCACGGGAGAGACGTTATCTGCGCCGAATTGAGCTTCGAGGAACCACATCAGGCGCTCGAGTCTGTCGGCGGGAGAACCTCGCGCGTGGGGATTCACGCTGTCTGGTTCAGCGGCGTGAGAGTGCGAGTGCTGGTTGTTTGCAGATGAGCGCTTCACCGCAGCGGGGGAGCTCTCTACGGAGAAGAGCACCGCCATGACGGAATCGGCAATGCCGTCGTTGAGCATGTTGCCTTCCCACTCGAGCTCGACCTGGCCGTTTGTGCGGTACCGCACGGAGACGCAGCCCATGACGAGGTATGCGGCAACTAGATTGGCTACTTCCTCGTCTGCCTCCTCAGTCATTTTTGCATCTTCGTCGCCTTCGCCATCGCCTTTGCTGTTGGTAGTGGCGTCCTTGATGCGGCGCATTTCAGGAAGCTCCTCGACAGCGCCAAACGTTCCTTCAAGAGCCCAGCGGACGAGATCCACGCCTGCAGCGCTAAGTGTGAGACGCTGCTTGCAGGTGATGGTTGTGGTGTTGAGACCTGCATACTCTCGTAGGTCCTCGGGCGCCATGAGCGAGAGCTTAAAGTCGTTTTGGACGAGTACGCCGGTGACGAGAGGGGCAGTATCGTCGGCATCTTGGGGAGGTGGGATAGACGCCAGTTTGCCGACGACTTTGGCGGTCTTGTCGGCTTTGAAGGGGATACGGAGCTCTTCACAGTTACGGGGGGAGTAGACTTTTACTTTTGTGGTTTTGTTGGCGTTGAGAGATAGGAGCTTGGACTTTAGACGCATCATATTGTGTTGCTCGCCATGAACAAGGATCTGTGACTCTGTTAGATGAGGATTATCTTAACAAGGAGGGGGGCAACATACCACTACTGGCGCAGCCACTTCTTCGATGAATTCTCGGTTCTCAACACCGTCAACATGCGCTGCAAATGAGTATTCCTGGACACTACAACGTCGCGGAATGAGCACCTTCTCGGAGTCAGTCCCTGGGCCTCGTCGGGCACCAGCAATGCTTCGAGACATGACGGCCTGGATCTGATCCGGCTCCTGCATAATTTGCCTGGCCATTGTTCCTTCAACGCTGTAACCGGTGATGATGACACCGTTCTTCTCGCTTGGCGCCCACCGCTCAAATAGCTCTCTGCTGACACCATTCTGAAGCATACCGGGGCTTGCAAGCATAACACAGCCGCCAACATCATCGAAGCGGTCCAGGTTCTTGAGGGATCTAATATACTTAAAATCCCAGGGCCCACCTTTGCTCGCTCCGTCACCACTGGCCTCAGCCTCAGCCATGCGCTCTCGGAAAAGTCGTTTGATATTATCATTCATAGCGCCAACGTAGGTTTGATATATCACCATGCACTTTCGTGCTAGATTACTCGCGTAGTAGATTGGAAACTTTTGAAACTCTGGGTGTTTCCCCCAATATTCATCCAAGATCAGCAGTAATTCTTGAGCTCGCCCAAGTGCAAATACCGGTAGTAATGCCCGGCCACCTCGATTCAAAATGCCAGTAATAGATTTCATAAGGGCCTGTTCGCGTTCTAGCCGAGGGACATGAGATGCTATACCATATGTAGATTCGGTGATGAGAACGTCAATCTTGAGACCTTGGGGAACCTCTGCAGAAACCAGATGTCTATCTTGCTCTCGAGAATAGTCGCCAGTGAAGAAAATATTGAGACCAGCAATTTCAATGAGAAACATGGCGGCTCCGAGAACATGCCCGGCGGGATATGGTGTGATACGGATAGAGGATATAGTATGTGTGGTGTGGTAGTCGATTGCTTCAATCTGAGGAAAAGTGCTCAAGTGGTCCTGTTCAGTATAGAGCTGGGTTGCTGAGTTTGATGCCGTGTTTCCAACTCGTACGCTGTCCTGAATGAGCCACTTGTAGATCGCCTTTGTGGGATGTGTCATGAAAACACGGCCGCGGAAGTTGGTTTTTGCCAATACATAGGGCAACGATGCTGCATGGTCAATATGAAAACTATCGCATGGGTTAGCCATGTCGTCGGTCTTACGAACTAGGGGCCGGAATGATGGGGTGTCGCATGGCCAATATCACAGGTAATAGACGGGATTTTTGGGGGCAGTAAAATTGGGCGAAGAACGTATTGTATTCATTCTGGCATATAGGTGGATAGACAGATAAATGGTAAGAGACACAAACACAGCCTTGGATCACAATATTATTTTTTTTGGAAGTTAGGGCGATATCCATCCCTCTCGAATACGACCTCGTCCTTCACCCTATCTGGCCCGCGGGGGCAGGAAACGTGTACGGGGGTTCGCTTACTGGCTAATAAGGAGCACATCTACAGTGCTGAGGTCAAAGTCATCGTAGAACGGAAGGGCAGCGAGACCATCATACGCAGGATGTTGACCTGCATCGAGCTACCAATAGCAGTGAGTGTTAGCCTGCATGCCCAGTCAGAACCATAGATTTGTTCCCTTACCATCACTGTCTTGCCCTTGTATTGGATAATGTGACATGACCTTCCAACTTCATTACCTCCGCCAAGACAGAGAAACATGAGCTCGTCAGATGGGTCTACAGGCTCGTCTGTAGTCGCCGCATTCATTGCGGAGGCCTTCCGCTTGGAAGCCATTATCGCGTTTGCCGTCTCACGTCAACAAACGGCCAGCTTACATCGGTAGAGAGGCTTTCCTGTGACAGTTAGTATGATCTATTGTTTCACATACGCCGCGAGGGGCGGGACAAAAAGCTTTTCAGATCGCTGCGGTGCAAGAGAACAATAGATAAAGACTACAATTCACAATTGTTGAGGGATGGTAGTAGCTTTCACAATAGTTAGAATGTCTGCGGCTAAAACCCGGGTAGTGACGCGTGGTTTGACTTTGCGGCTCCTGTTCACGTGACTTTAAATTTACGCGACCCCCATCGTCTCCTCGAAGCTCTCTCTCCATACCATTACCCCCCGACGAATAGGCTTTGCTCAACGACGACACGAAAACACATATCTATCTCTAAACCGGCTGATATCAACTATCCAGGGGCTGTTCTGTTCATCCGATATAACTTCTAGGGCTCGAAAAATCCGCGAGGGGCTGTGCGTGTCGAATGGGACGAGGGACGACAACCGTGACAGGCTTCGTTGCCTGTTGAGTGCATCGGTCGCTGCGACTACTGCATCGGTGTCGTCGCTCGCCTCTGGCATCACCTTTATTAGAAGCGGTCTGTATCACAAGTCTTTGAAAATGGCACAACCGCAGCCACAGGCCACGCCTCGGGCGTTCTCGCCGCCTCAGCCCAGCCCATCACCTGCGACATCACAGTCAGGCTTTGCGCTTCCACCAAACAAGCGAGTTCGAACCGACGGACCAGTATCACAGCCCGGATCGCCATACGCTACTTCACCGTACACAATGAGTCCTGCGCCGGCAGCAGCTACTCCCCCAACCACGGCTGGCTCACCAACATACCCGCAGACACAAACGCCACCTGTCTCTGCGGGATATGCTATGCCTTACACAAATGGACACAACACGCAAGGTCTCAATCTTCCGAATGCTGCGCCTTCGGTGTCGAGCCCTACCCTTTCTACGCCTCAGCCAGCGCCTACGCCTTCCCCGGTCGCACAATACACCAACGCTACTATGCAACCTATGACTCAAGCAAACCCTCCTTTACAAAGCCCTGGCATCATGGGCCCGCCTCAGAAACCTGCGGAGAGACCCGTGAAGGATTATGAATACGATGTCACAGACTCGCTGGCTGGAACGGGCATTGATCTTCGTGCGGAGGAGCAGTTCATGGCCGAGCTCTACAGCAATGCTATGGATACTATTTCGGAGGCAAGAACAGGGTTTGCTCAACACCCACCAGGCCCCAAGGCTACGGTTTACGGGGCTGGTCCTGCCAACCAACCTGCTCAGCCTACAGATTTGTCGCAGGAGCAGTACGCCGTGCAGGCTGCTCAACAAGCATGGGCTGATGCATCAATGCGACTTGCCGTGCAGAGGACACAGGAAATCAATGATCCTTTTCTGCTGGTTGGGCTACTACATCGGCGTGCAGAAAAGATTGCCCGCGAGCATCACATTGGACTCAACCTAGAGCTGAAGAATAATACACAATCAATGGGGAAAATGCGCTTGCCTGAGAATTTCACATCTCCAAAGGTCACTGTGAGGATGCAACCTGGACCAGACTCGACCATGGTAGAGACAAGTGGATCTTTTATTCCACACGACGCTTACCTAGTCGATCAACTAGCACTCCTGTCAATCGCAACAAAACAACGCGTACGAGAGTTGGTAGAGGATGCAGCTGTTATTGCAAAGAATCGACAAAAGACTTCTCATGGTGACGTGCCGGAAGAGTGGGCAGCAGCTGCAGCCCCAATGAACGCGGAGCCATTAGACCTTATAGAAAAGGAGGGAGAAGCAAAGGCTCCGGAAGCTGGTGCAGCAGAGGCTTCCGGTACCAGCCCGTTGAAACGTGAGTCGTGGCAATGCTCGCCCATTTGCATGATCGTCATTTAACATCTTTTATCTAGGTCCTGCCGATTCCACTGACTCAGCTATCAAACCCCCACCTACCAAGCTGCCCAAAATTGCGTCTTATTCAACGTTAACTATGAGAGATCTGGCTAGACAGGAGCGCGAGTGGGAAGAGGCTCGACTGCGAAGACGTCAACGTCGTAAGGATGGCCTGGTAGATTCGGCAACCCCAGCATCCCGATCTGGAAGTGTAGCACCAGGCACGCCGGGATCAGTGGCACCAGAGTCAGAAAAAGCCATGACGAAGAAGGAAATGAAGAAAAACCAAGCGATGAAGGCGGCTGAAGCTAACAGTCACGCCAATCAGAACATCACGAGCAGCATGTTTGCTGGTCTCGGAGGGAAGGGTAGTCTTTTCGGCAAAAAGAAGTCGGGCAAGACCTACGACTGGATGAATGTCGGTCGAGGAGGAGGAAGTGGCGCAAGCACGCCGACAAGAGCGACACCAGGCCCTGGCAAAGGAACAAATGGCACGCCAGGGACACCGTCGCCGGCTAATATGGCCATGACAACTGAAGGCAGAAATCGATTAGGAACATGGAGAGAGGATAAAGAGAAGGGGAAGAACATTCAGTTACGTGACTGGATCACCGTGCTAGAGAGGGACGGTCGAGAATTTAAAGCTCTGCAACATTCCTATATAAATCTGGACAACTCAAACCCCAAATAATAATAATAATGGCACCTAGGGGTGAGAAGAGGAATTGGGTTGGGGGAGGAAAACATACTGGGCGGGTTCGATCATGGCTGAGATACCCTGCGCCGTGTACACCACTTTGTGATTTATTCATTTACTCGCATATCGAGTTCAGCCTGGCGTTCATCTTGAGGGCATGAGAGGGAAAAAAGGGTTGGGGGCCAAAGAGGAGAGAGCCAACGGCCCTGGATTTGGGGATCTTCATTACTATTATTACACCAATTTTGTTCTACTCCTTTTATTTCGCCACGCAACATTCGCAGGATGGAGGTAGCTGGCAGGATTCTCACTGGCAGCTTTTTATTTGCCCTCTTCTCTTTTTTTTTCCTCCAGGGGGCGCGGTTGTTGTAAGGGGGACCTAGGCTGGTGCAGCTGGTCAGAGTTGCTAAGTCAGCGCTTGATGCAGAATAGACGCAATTAAGATTCCAAAAACTGGATAAGATGATTCCTTGTTGGTGAAGGAGTGCCTGTGACTGCGTCAGTAGTAGTAATATGAGAACGGGCCATATGTGTGCACTTGATTGGGGAATGAATACCCCACGGTAAAGAGGGGGGGGGGGGGGACAGGAGAAGAGTAACAGAGGCTAACTTCGGTGATTGCTCATTACTATAACTAACTATATTCTTCCCATAACTTATTATTCTTCAGAATTATTTACGCATAAGGCCTCTCTCCTCTTCCGGCTTCCCCCCAGCCACCTCATCGTCATCCTCCTCATCACTCTCAGGGATATCCTCCAAAGCAAAATACGCGGCCGAGGCATCCTGTGTTTCCTTGAAAGCCAAGCTCTGCGACTTTGCCCGTCTGCGAGCCATATACGACCATCCCCCAACACCCACAGCCTCCAACAGGACCACCAGCACCATCAGCGCAATACCCAGCTTGCCGAGCCCATAGAGGACCAGGCCGCTCAGCACATTAGCCCAGCCGGCCAAGAGGAGCACAAAGCCAAGAGTCATGTGCCCGTAGGATATCCATGTGCGGCGCTGAATGCGCAAGTAGTCCATGTGGTGTCGCCAGCCGAGAAGCCCCTGAATAATCAGGAGACTGACAATGACGAAGCCGGCGATCTGATGGGGTGAGCCAAATACTCTGTCGCTCATGATGATGGCAATGACAGCGCCTGTCAGTGCAGATAGGGTGGCGGATACTTGGAGAACCCAGTGGTACTTGAACGAGTTGCTCAGGCCAGATCGTATGGCGACTGCGCCGATGGGGAACAAGAAGATGAACGCCAGCGTCATGAAGAAGCCATGCAGGTGAGCCAGCGGCCGCGACCTGAGATATGCCCAGAGCCCTTGCGACGGTTCATCCATGGGACGGTCCGAGGTCCCGATGTTGTTGGCATGCTCGCCGCTGTTACTTACATGAATGGCAGGCCATCCGTCGGCGTGATGCGACGCGGCGCTCTTCATGTCGACATAGAATGTGCCATAGCCGCTGCCACCTGCCATAGAGTGTGCCTGGAGCGGCACATCGTGCGAGTAAGGCGTCATGTCCTGGTCTTTATTCCAAGCCCAGATCCACGGCTGAGAGAACGTCTCGGTCGAGATACTGGCGCCGCCAGACCACTCGGAGCAGGCATAGCATACAATAGATGCCTCAGCCGTGTACTGCGAGCCATCATCGGCCTTTGACCAGCCTGACTTGGAGACCTGAACGGCAAACCGCTCATCCCGAGTCCGTAGCTGCTGCTGCTGCTGCTGCTGCGGGATGGGCTCGGGCTTGCTGTGCCCGCTCTGCACCGTCCGCAGGCTGAGCGTTGGTGTTCCCCCAGCAGCATCCGGTGTGTCCGGGTCACCTCCGTACATGACGAACATTAGCGCCCCCTGCATCCTGGAGCCGATGCCGACGGCAGTCCATCCCAATGAGCGAGACTCATGCGAGGCTGCAGAGCGCCGCAGCGACATGGTGAGGTAGACATCGTGTGCAGAGGACGAGTGGTTGTGGTAGAGGGAGACGGCGATGCAAAAATCTACATCGTCGCCGCTGTTGGTGCTTTGGCCGAGGCGGCAGTACTGTGATGGTTGAGCCGACGATAACGTTGTCAAGAAGAAGAGAAAGAGGAAGAAGTAATAGTACAGAAGCCGATTTGATGGTGATGATGATGATGATGCCATTTTTTTTTTTATATTATTAATTTTTTTTATCATGTGTAATGCGAGGAGAAGCATTCGTTGTTGAGGCTCAGCGTGCTGACAGGTCGGTGACGTCGGAAGCAGTGTTGCGCAAGCCAACATGTAACACCAAGGCGGGGGAGGGAAGCCAGCCTTGCGTAAGAAGGATGCTCTCTTTACTGCATGATATGATATGCCATATTATTATTCATAGAGTATGTGCTTCTCAATTGGTACAGAAGCTGCATCAAGTATAGAAATGTAGTTGAAGGGATTTTGCGCTCATGGCATGTATGAATCGGCGTTAGGAGCTACTGCTGTTGATTATGAATGGGGAGGGGGGACAATCATTCACGCAGTGACGCGGGCTTACGAGGGCATTACGATAGTATACATATACCACAAAAACTGTAGGCAGATGGTCACTTCATTAATAGTAATAATACAGTGTAGGATTGCTTCTCTTGGGGAAATGACATGAATGAATGCCGAGCAGCTTGGAAGCCAAAGAGTAAAGCTTTTCTGTTATCCAAGAAATAATCTTCTTTCTCTACAACAGTGCACGCAATGTACTATATACAGAGGTAAGAAATGGATCTGTTGAGTTCGGTTGACTGACGACCCCAATTATGTAATTCAGATGGCGAATTATGCAAGTCTCGAACAAACGGTCGCAAACGGAAGCCATCGCCAGTCTCAGTATCTCCAAAGTTAGATATTCATCTACACAAGAGATGCTGTAGCGATCAAGGAATAATTCAGTTAGCACCATTAGTCATTCAACGGTGTCGGCTGGTCCCGCGAATTCGATTCGACTTAGTTCCAGCCTCCAAGTTCATATATCCATCCCACCATTCATTGAAGCTGACCTCATCGCATATTCTCACCCGCTCAGCCACTCAAACCAACCAGCCATGGCTATAGCAGTGCGTCTTTATCAACATACCCGTCCTTCACAGGGAGGAGCAAGACGCGAATTTAAAAAAAAAATCGCTAATCGCTTTCTCCGGCAGGCAGTCGGCCAGATCTGCTCTACGGCATCCATAAAGGCAAATCTCGATCAATGTGTGAGATTAGTGGCTAAAGCCGCCGTGGGCGGAGCAAAGGTTCGTTTTGTACAAGCAACAACACACGCCCTACTCTATCTACTCCTTGCATATGTCATGTTCCTAGGAATACAACCAACCAACCAACCAACCACCTCTTTCGTTCTTCACAATGAACTGTTTCTCATGTTTTCGACACATCCCTTGAGTTGTGTTGGGGGGACGTTTCCTAAGTCAAACCTGTGTCTCCGATCCCGATGCTACACGATGAAGCGCAGCTAGTGAAAAGGAGGCCGGGGTCTAATGAGAGACAGAGGCGTGAATGTGCAGAAAGAAAAACAAAACAAAAAAGCAGATGAGGAATGCTAGTTGCGACATTTGGCAAGGCAGATTCGGCTTGAAATGCTTGTTTGGAGTACATCCTGCAGTGCCTGCTCTATAGTCGGCGAGAAGCCGCATCTCCCCGAGACAGCCAGGATGGGAATAACTGATTGGACTTTCTCAACCCGACACACTGGATAGCAATACCGCGTCATTCATTCCCCTACAGAACACAATGACGAACGAAAACGCAATCCCCTCACCTTCATGCCTATTGTCTGTGTCGGTACGTGCAGTATCGAGAAGCCCAGAGGCTGACGATGAAGCGGGCTAGGTTCTTTTTCTCCCAGAAGCGTCCGACTACATTGCCACGAATGCTCAAGCGTCACTCGACCTGGCTGTGCCGCAGGAGACATCTCCCTTTGTCCAGGGCCTCCGCGCCGCGGCCAAGAGCCACTCCATCGCCGTTCACGTCGGCATCCACGACACCATAGTGGACCAAGCAGCAGGTGGTCAATCTGCTCGCAGGATCCTCAACCGGGCACTGTACATCAATGCCGACGGGGCGGTCGAGGAATCCGCCACGTATGACAAGCTTCATGTCTTTGACTACGGCGCTCTTCGAGAGAGCGCCACGGTCCAGCCAGGTTTGAGACTCACACCACCGTTCGACTCGCCCGTCGGCCGGATAGGGAGCTTGATATGCTTCGACCTGCGCTTCGCAGAAACAGCCGTCGCCCTCGCGCAGCCCGCGCGCAACAGTCCGTGGTTCACACGCCCAGCCCAGATCTTGACGTATCCCAGCGCATTTACCATCCGGACGGGGGAGGCTCACTGGGAAGCACTCCTGCGAGCGCGGGCCATCGAGACGCAGAGCTACGTCGTGGCCGCGGCGCAGGTGGGCAAGCACAACGAGAAGCGGGCAAGCTATGGGCAGAGCATGGTTGTTGATCCGTGGGGGCGAGTCCTTGTGCGCTTGAAAAGCGTGGTAGATGCAGAGGGCAATGTTGAAGAGGGCGCGGTGGGGGAGGTTGGGTTTGTAGATGTCGATTTGGACGAGCTCGAAAGAGTAAGGAGGGAAATGCCGCTCCAACGCCGAACGTGAGTCCTGTGTCCCTACAATATCCGCTTTTACCCCTTACTTCCGGAGTTGAAGAGAGAGAAAGACAGACTGATGATCCGACTACAGCGATGTGTACCCCGAGTTAAACGACGTATAGACAGCTAGAATACGTAACGTCATTCGTAGGGAGTCTCCAAAAAAGGCATAAATTGCGGTAGCTGTCTCCTTGTATAAAAGAGTTTTAATGATAAAGAGAAGACATGAACCCAGCCTCTGTCACTTCCACGGTGCTTCTGGGGCGAACCCCCATTTCCAGTCTAAGCGAGCGCTGTGACATGAGAAAATTCCCAATAGAAGCAGAGCCATGAAATGGGCGCCAGGTTGTCTCATAGATTGGGGATTATGTGTTACCACCCAAGTAAGCACAAATATACACTATATTATATGTGTGTGTGTGTGTGTGTGTGAAGGCTGCGTCAATATGCCGTGATACATATCCGAAGCGATAGCTCCATTTTTCTTTCTTTATAGGACCAAACACCCACTTACCTTACCTTGCCTTATACACCCTACACCCGTACCTGTACACCTAAATACATCCATCCATCCCACTAATCAACATTTCTTCTCATCAAAGGCCGTTACGAACCCTTTTTTCTTTGTCCTTGATTGCAGTGGTTTTCTACGCCCGGGCGCGCGCACGCACTGGTCCACCCACAGAATGGATACATGACGTGCATACAAACAAGGTCATGCTTTCACTAGCTGCATCATGTTCCCCAAACAAATACCAAACAGGTGTGAAACGATAAAATCAAACCCAGATAGTAAAATAAGATGTAAGCAGAGAAAACAAAGACGAAACATTGTCTGGGCTGTGTTGTGTGTGTCTTTGTGTGTGTCTGTGTGAGGTGAATCAGGTTCGTCAGTCAGTCGGGCCAACAGCCAAAGTATAAAAAAACAAGGTCCTGTCGATTATTAGGGAAGATCTTGCGCGCGCGCGGGGGGAGAGAGAAGAAGAAGAAAAGAAGAAGAAGAAAGCAAGGCGAAGTCTCTCTCGCTCTCTGCCCAATGAGATGGAGGATGTCAATCATTTTTGTTCCAAGTTGTATATATGTTGAAATCTTGATTTCTTTGAGAAGCCAATACTGGTTGTTGGTGCTCTATAAAGTGAAGCAGCATGTACAACCAACAAAACAACTGATTTGTTTGTGTACCTGACAATAAAATACAATAGTTAGCAGTATCCAAAGCACTGGTAAATAGCTTTGCTGCGGCGGCCCTTGTGTCCAATGCCATGCATCCATGCATCCATCAATAAATCAATCGATCGAATAATACACAAACACCAATAAAACATCGCCAGATCCAAACGCACCCAGCCACGGCCCCCGAATCGAGAAATCCTCAGACACATCATCTATGTAACGCAAAAAAAAATAAAAAATAAAAAATAAAAATAAAAAGCCCACCAACACCACCGCCGCCTCAAACAATTAAAAAACGTTAGTTAGCCACACCACACAACATCCATACTTGCTACTTTCCGCCCGGTTTTTCCTTTTTGTTTTGTTTCTTTTTTGCTTCATATGTACATAAATCTCACCCAAGCATCCCCCCCTCTCTCTCTCCAAATCGTCATTCTTTTTTTTTTTTTTTTTTTTTGCCTCGTTCCCTCGCTTTGTCCACTTCCACCTACTCAGTTCCATCACCACCCATTGGTCCCAGTAAAGAGAGTTACCCCTGACGCCACGACGTCTCATCGCACCCCAAATCTCAGGGTCGCTGGCCATCCAGTACAGTAGAGGCCGGGCGCGGGCGCCACTCACACAGCCACTCACACACACACTCACACGCCCCAAACCTACCATAGAAAAGAAGAAATAAAGAAATACAAGAAATCAAATACAAAATGCCAGCGAAATGCACATGCACCTGCACCTGCGCCTGCACCCCCCACCCCTACCTATCTTGGACCTCTAAAATGCCTCTCCACTAATATAAATGCCCACACAAAGCTTACATCCATAGGTACCTAGGTACATACATGCAGTGTGAGGTACCTATGTACATACAAAGCTCCAGGGCTACCTTAATACCTCTACCGTACACCAAAAAATGCGGCCCACCACCACCACCCAAAGAAAGTACCCTTTCTTTTCAGGGGACCATCCATCCCATTTAGATGCCTCTACGTAACATAGCTGACAAGCGACATGCTCCTAAAAGAGGTTAAGCTTTCCCAAAACAGCGACTCGCAATCCCGCGCCACTTTTCCCCGGATCCCGGGATTCTGGTCCCGCTGGGGCTAATAAAAACGAATGAAGTGAGGTGTAGGTACTTTACTCCGTATGTGAATAAATACAAGATGATCAAATAAAAATAAAACAAAATAAGATCAAATAAGATAACATGCAAATAATCCGTTGACCTCGCCCAAGTCGAGTCAGCACAACCAAGCCCGCCCAGTCAGATATCTCCCCCTCCCAACATTTCTATTCTGGTCTCATCAGTCATCAGTCATCCATCCATCCATCCATTCATCAATCAATCAATCCAACACGCACGACTCAATTCCTCATCATCCCTTCCAACTCTCGCGCCCATGACTCGCTTGCCACCCACCCATCACTCATGAATCGCACAATTCAGCTGCGCACTCCTCTCTTCTCAGCTCCTCAGGGAATCTCAAATGAATAAGTAAAACAAAAACAAAAAAATAAGAATAAATACAAAAAAAAAAGTCCAACCCAAACCCAACCCTCATTTCTCTACTCGCCGACTCCTCAAAACTGAGCTATCACAAACTGCCAACGCAACCTCTTTAATTTTTTTTTTTCCGTGTCCTGCCCTGCATACCTATACATATAATCGACACTTCAGATAGCTATAGCACCACCACCACCACCACCCCTTTCTTTACTTTTTTTTTCTTCCTCAACACTTCCCATCACTAAAGACATCTCTTTTTTACCCTCCTTTACCCACTGCCATTACCACCACCTCCTCAACAATAAGTAAACGCGCGGTCCTTCCCGTCCCTGCATATACATGCGCATGTGCATCTGCACCTTAGGTACCTAACTTAACCTATTTGCCCACTATTACGACCGTACATTCATACACTACATACCTTGCCTCGCCTAGTGGCCATACCCAGGCATGCCTTCGTGCCGTCTCTCTTGTAATCCTCACAGTAGAACTAGCGCTGGCGTGTCTTTCTTTTTTTTTTTACTTTTCTTTTTTGCCCTCCTAATTAACCCTTTTTTTAACGCCATACCAATCTTTCTTTCCTCCTTTCTTCTCTCACTCGTCTCATTCAGCCGGCGACCATCGTCGCGTTGGAGAGGTTGAAAAAAAAAAAAAGTTGGACGCTGAGGCGCACAAGGGAGACTCCCTCCAACAGCTGAAGATGAAAGAAACCAAGAAAAAGGTTGATATGTACCTAGGTAGCCAATAGAATTTATCATATAAATTCAGTGTTAGAAATTGGCAAAAAGGAAAAAAATTTAAAGTCAAGCACCATCGACCAAGACCAAATAGTAACATCAAATGCAGGAAGACGACGATTTATGTGCTGCGAAGCAAGTACGTTTCTAATAGCATATAATCTATCTATTGATACAGTGTAGAGGTAAGGGGTATCTTCCAAGAACATCCTGAGCCCAGCCCAGATCCTCAAACACGGCCAAAGCCTCAAGTCTTTTTTTCCCATCTCCAGACATTGTACAAGAGGAAAATGTTACAGTTCGTAGCCAAGGTCAGCTGGCTGATACGCCCTCTCTTACGCTCATATGGTGAAGGTTTCCGCGAGGAAACAACTGCCCATAGTGGAAGAGAAATTAAAACTTCAGACAGAGCCTAAAAAGGTAAACAAGAAAATCATCTCCAAAAAAAAAGTCTAAATGCCAATTCCCAATCCGTTCTTTTAACAACCGAGTCCCGACCTTTTTGATACCATTCCATTATATCCTCGTGGTGATTATGTAAAACTGGTCACACTGGCCATCCACAATGGTCAGATCAGCTCGAGGTGCGCAATATTTTCCCCTGAAATGCACCCCCTTGCGAATCTCCGAATGACCATGTGTGTGGCGAAGCAGTGGTGCCAGCAGAGAAAAGCAGACCGGGAAAAACCGAATTCCCACAAATTTTCCATCTATAGTCGAACGCCGTAGAAATTCCAGGAATAAAAAAAAAACTCAAAAAGGTAAACATATGGACCACAGTACCAGTTACAATATTCTTCCTGATCATGCCAGCGTGCTGTTGGTGTCGACGGCAAGAATGCCTGGGTTGTGTATTGTACAATCGACAGGATATCGCATTAAAAGTCGTATAAGAAATTATTAAGACGGCAACTGGCGCTGGCGACAGCTCCGAATCCGAAGTGATTAATAAATGTAAGACATGTGTCGAAGTGAAGCGGTTCGTGACAGGGTGCCTGCACACGCCGTGCGTAATGCGGTCTGTCCGGATTGTACAGCTTTATCGAGGCTGAGGAGGAGGAGGCTTTGGTAGGCCAGTTGTGTCATAGGCACCACGGCCCATGTTGCAAGGCTTAGAGCTTGACTCCATCATGTTGACTGTGTAGAGAACAAAAACTATGGTTGAAGGTTAGCACCTAACTCGAGGAAAATCTAGACAGCTCCGCCAAGCACAGGTGACGCTTGACGCTGACAAACGGAATTTCTCGGAAGCTGTAGGGAAGATAATGTCTGACAGAAACTTACAGAAATGACAAAGATCTGAAGAGACAAACGCTTCGCAAATATAGAAGCGGATTGGCCAAGAGGCGGAACGCAAACTGGTAAGGAGCGTGTAAAAAGACTATCAAGCTGTTTCGAACTGTCTACAGGATAGACCAGACAAATTATATCAACACCGGCGGGTTGAAACGAGAGAAACAGAGCTGAATGTCGGTCGTAGACGTGGAAGAGAGGTGTAATTATAGGTTCTAATCCCGATGCTGGCAGCTGTTTGCTCGCAAGGGGGGGAACGGCGCTGGGAAGAATCAGAAACGCTTTGATTGACAATAATCGGTTGATTGTCCAGAACACTCGGGTACCAGACGCTGATGCAGAGGACGAGTGTTTAGGGGGCGGTGGCCGTATTTAGTCGAGGACAAGCGTTATTGGATAGCAGGTCAATACGGGGGAGACGGGGGCGCAAATAGACGAGAAGGGCCGTTCAAGTGTTGTGGCTGGCGCTTGGAGCTGTGAGATGTTGGTTGGAGAAGAGAGAAGAGTCTCAGTCGGGCAGACTTGATTAATTATAAACGTACAGATGCCAAGGCAGACAAGGGAAAGAAAGGGTGGTATTGGATGAAGGAGTGAGAAAGAAGCTAACCAAGGGAAAGGAGGGAAGGCAAGAGCTTTTGTATCAAGTGGAATGAATGCAACAATTAATTAATTGATTAGTTAGTCAGTCCGTGTAGGAGGCAGGTACCCGGGCTCATTACGGGATTGCCAGCAAAGAAAGCAAAAAGGGTCCCGGGCCCAAAGAAAAAAAAAATTACCCGTCTTAGGCTTGGTCCGGGGGTATGAGAAGAAAAAAAGGAGACTGGACTGGTACGGACAGACGCAGGTACCTGCTGGGAGGATGGATGTGTTTGGCAAGCCCTTGGATCCATCCGTGCCTGGAACAGTGGGCCTAAAACCAACCATCCCTGCCGCCCATGTCAGTGGTCCGGCTAAGTGGATTCTGGTGCTAGGAGAGCCCTGGCCGATGATGGTGTGGGAAAAGAAGGGCGTGTGGTTTCTCTCTCCTGGGAGGTGTCCCTTCAACGAATAGCGGAGTGTGTCGCGCGTTGCTTGGGCGTGCACTGACTGACTGGCTGGCTGGCTGACTGACACAGAGCCCAAGTCCTGATAGGTATGAGTACCGGTACCAGTCGTTCCAGGTGGTTGAGCCACCACTCTGGTCGTGGTACATGCCGCACGAGGAGGCGACCCAGCCCTTTACCTATTACCACAAGACACCATCATCATCTCCAGCCATCATCATGGCCTGGCGATCTGTCCTTGGTTCCAAAACGCTGGGCTGCTAGTCTGTACCTGTCGTGTATCGTGGCTGCTGACCTCCCTCTATTACTCGGGTTTGGCCACGCATTCTAGACCCTGAGAGTACTAGAGCACCACCTTCCATCCCGTAGTAGGGTCGGTCGTCTGCATGCTAAGACAAACACGCACGCACCAGAATACCTCGAAAACGCGCCATGAAACTCGTTCATTCGCACATCGATGGGCCCCAAGTACCGGGTTGTCTGGGTCTCTGCTAGATGCAGGTAGGTAGTTGCTGCAAGCTTCCGCACTGCCGACAGCTAGCCTCCCAATCGGTAGAGAACATGGACCCTTTCGTTGCACTGTTGGACAAAGCGAAGACGTTTTTAGTTAATCAGTTGGGTGACTCTGAATTTTGTGCAGCTTAGACTTTTAGACCGTCGTCACTAAAGCGAACAGCCCATCCTCCCAGACTTCGCTCCGCAAAGCCCTTGGACGGTATGAAGCACCAGCATGGTGCATACATAATTCACTCGTAAGACACGGCCAAGGGGGTGGATCAGCGCCTACCGAAAACTTTAGGGGAGGCGAAAGGGAGAGATGATGGTGGTGATGGTGATGATGGATGAATTCTTGGCCTTCGAGCCCGTGGTGGGGGACGAGCAGCAGCAACTGCAGCAGGAAGCCAGACCCTGGAACCAGCAGCGAGAGACCTGGGGAATAATCATCATCCCAATGCTACCCTACCTTATGGCACCTTCCAATGACACTAATCCTGCTTGGGCAAACGTTGGCACCACCAGGTCTGAGCTAACGGGTGCACCGTCATCATCTCTCTTTCCTCTGCGCCCAAACACCGTCTTGAACGGAAACGTGCCCCAGGACCCTCCAGTTGTCTGTCAAGAAACAAACAGCATCGCCGCGCGCCCGCTGTTCCTGGTCCAGTCCCTTTGGCATTACCGTTCCAGCAAACGGCTGGCCAAATGGCACACATATGATGATTACTTCCCCGAGCATTCAGTCTGTTCGTTTGCTCATCCATCAACACACCCGAGCCGTCATTTGTGCCACCTGCTACTGCGAGGAGTGGTACATGTCTTATCTTTTGCTAGCTTGATACTGTACCAATACGCCCAATGTTGTATTCTGGGGACCTAGAACTTGCTTCTGTGCTGGTATTTAGCTATCGCGCACTCCGTCTCTTTGACCTCGCCTTGAAAGGACTGCCGTGCGGCACGTAACGTGAGTACCTATACATCAACCATCACAAGGCTCAATAAGGACCTTACGGCCACTTGGGTTAGTTCATTAGTCGAGACACCATCCTCTGTTAGCATCCACTCATCTAACCAAAATCAAGCTGCTGGGGCTATCGTCATCTTTTCCGCCGCCTGGCGGGAGGACGGAAGCTACTCCCCACATTAGTTTGAACCTCTTAATTGGATTTTAGTTGTTTTGCCAGAAGAATAAGAAAATTGTGGCGCTGGTCGCTGCCCAAGCTCATCTTTTGGCGCTTCATGAAGAGGCCGAGGTGATCTCTTTGGCTTCGGATAATTTCCAGGCGTGCTTTGAGTTTGTAAGTAGCGTATTTTCGCCTCATCAAACTGGATATAGCGACATCTTCTTCAGTGAAAGCTTCCCTTCGGAACGGAACAGTCATCCCAGCCAGTACTTGTTTCGTGCAACAGATTCTCTACCGGTGGATTTCCCAACAGGCACAGCTCGCCTTCCGAGAAACCAGCGGTCGCACCATGTCAGTTTAGTCCGATGTTCGTTTTGGCGGACGGCGTACTCCGTCAACGATCCACCGGTACGATCCTGGTGCTTCCCCGGGCCGCTGCGTTTTCCTTTTAAACGCAATGAGTCGCTTCCTGGCATAATGGGCCGGTGCTTGTATGCTAGTTACCCAGAAGCTTTCGCCAGGGGGCGAGAGGGAGAGAGAGAAACCAGCGCCACCACAGGGGCTCAGCTGGGATAAGAGGAGGCAATGGCCACTTGGTC
Source organism: Sphaerostilbella broomeana (assembly GCA_930272545.1). Lineage (NCBI taxonomy): Eukaryota > Fungi > Ascomycota > Sordariomycetes > Hypocreales > Hypocreaceae > Sphaerostilbella > Sphaerostilbella broomeana. The sequence goes on from CAKNET010000014.1 coordinate 84,485, forward strand.
TCCCGGTCTCTACATGCATCTGATTCAGCCTCCATCGGCTGGCTCCCGGTAACCCGGCTCTCGACTCGCCGGGTGCGCGCTATAACAAGCCGCCGCATCTGGCTGTTTGGTGAGGCTGGTGGTAAATGGATGATGATGGGGGCGGACTGCTCAAATAAACAGTCGTTGCTTCCACGGTCAACAAAAAGAAAGAAACAAACATTCCGATACGCGTTCAGCCTAAGAGTTGGAGCTCCGCATCTTCAGCTATAGGATAATCATTCCGTTATCATCGATCCCATCGCGGTTTGGGCTATGTACATAAAACTTGATGATTATTCTGATGTTAGTTTCTTGTGTTTGCTTGGTTTTTGTATGTAGACAGTGACTCGGCTCAGCATATGGGATAGGTGGTTCCTGCCACAAGCTTTCACTACAACAATGATAATGTAATTCACCCCTTCCTCAGTGCTGCGGATTACATAACGTACTACCTGGGTAGCTATGGGAAAGGGCCACCCAATAATCGATAAAGCCGGCCCTTCTGTGACTTGCACATCATCTCACTGTATATAGTCGGGCGAGTCATCATGGGCTTGGCCTGTCCGTTGAAGAATTGCCAAGTCCGCCGCGTAATTCAAGCTCAGCCAAGTTGGAAAGATTTCGTTGATTCGGAACAAAGTTTTCGGTTTCATGTTGCAACCACGGATGCCAGAGTTATTTTATTTTATTTTATTTCTTTCGTTCCGCCTTATTTGTTTCGCAAATAATATATGGGCAAGCATCATCCACTTACCTTTGCCTGACGATTGACCATGATTATACTCGTGCTGGGTTGGCTAATTTCTGACCAGTGATGCAATCCATTGATCTGAATCATCCATGACCTCCTACTGTCCCATTTGGATGGTACGCTAAACCAGCGCAACAAGGAACCACAAAAAAGAAAGACAAACAGACTTGAAATATTCGCACTACACAAAGGCCCAGACAAGCACTCAGACAATCGTTCTAAATCGACTATCCAGAAGGGGCTCATTTACCCTGCTTCACCATTATTTCGCCGCGGAATGACATATACCGCGTGAGCACAACCAGAACAACGTCAGCCAAGAAATACTCACTAAGCTTATGAGTCTGCCAGCCAACCCGGCCCCTTCTTCCCCTCGCGCATCGTCCCTGGGATCTAGATTTCACGGTTAGAACTACTACCGAAATCCAAAACCCAACACCAGCATCAGGCTCCTTGAGCCCGAACAGTAATTATTGTATGTATGTGTATATTACATACTACATACATACATAGCTCCCGACCATCGTACTGTGTGGGCTAGCGGGACTTGATGACGCCAATAGGGGATCTTCCAACCGGCACTTACTAACCTATGGTCCTCAACGATGACCATCAACCCACCCATTAGGAACACACTGTGGGCTCAAGATGGTTGCCGTCGAAACGGAGTGAACCGTGTGGAGATCGTGCATATACCCATGGAGCGGATGTCTAAACAGGGCGTGCATGAATCAGTGTCCGTTTGAAGAAGAGCCATGTTGTGTGCCCTGGCAATCCCAGCAGACAGCGCCACTGAGATGGCAAAAAAAGGTACAAAGTGAGCCAAAATCTGCCTGATACGAAAAGAATAAGATGCCCACCACCACTAGCTTGATGCGAGCCTGAAACGGCCAAGCTTCTAGCCCTCTATGGAAGTCCTTGAGAATGATGACGCGAGGCTCCGACAGCTTGAATGACTCGGGATAGTAGGTAGATGTTTTCAACGGGCACCAAAAAGCCCTCGTGGATAGCAGCACGACTCAACTCAAACTCAAACTAGATTGCAATTTTTGGTATCTGATACACCTTGAGCAAGCACGGCAGTGACTTCTCAGCATCCGTGTTAGCAAAGCTTTGCAGAATTACCACAGTCAATGGATCAGCCAGTCAGAAGCGACAGCGCTGTGCAAGATTTCGAGCCCTTCCGGAAAACAAATTTGGTGACCCAGGGAAACAGGTTTCGGGTTGTTTGCCAATCAAGATCCCATCTAGGTCAAGGAGGCTCTATGCATTTGCTCAGAGCAAGGACCGTTTGCTCGGAATTCACAAGGGAATTGCCGTCGTGAAGATACATTCCCATTACCGTAGCGAGGTCTGACAACAACGACAAGGAAAGCAACTGGCTCGGCAATGTGCCTGACCCTGTCTCTGCAGGTGAGCAGGGATTCCACTATTCAGGGGTAGACGCGTGGCGCTCCATGGAAGCCTTCTAGAAATGGCACTTGTTCTCATTAAGATCTCTAGCCGCATTCTACAGACTCGGGACAATAGTTCGCTCATCCGGCGGCCTTATTGACAAACTACCTCGGGATCAATGAAAACATCACCAGCTAGTTACAAAAATGCACACATGGAAAGCGACAGTCACTTTCTACCGCTCTCATGACCTAGGATACTTATAAGGACGCATGAAATTAAGCAGGCTCTCGAATGCTCATGCACAGACATGAGTGCGATTGGTGTAGCGTCGATCGGACCGTCCGATTTCTTCATCAAGTAACTGTACTCGTCCATTAGCAGTCAGCCTGAGCCCTCCCTCGGGAGGCCCACTCTGCCTCTACCTTCCGAGATTAGAGCTTTCTTTAATCAACAATCAAGAAACATCTTCCGTGACTTGAAAGGACAATTGTTATCTTTGTTGCAGCGCGCAATCGTGGACACCGATACTAGTCAACGGATTCTCGCTGTCACGCCAACATTGCCTCCATCTGGACAAATGCTGCCAAAGTCACCCTTCTGCAGGCCGCAGGATCGCTCCAAGTAAGCTCATAAATAACCATTATGAGTGTCTAATTCCGATTCCGATCAGATGCTACAACGACAGACAGACAGACATATACCCCTTTCTTTTATTTATATATATATATATATATATATATATATTTTTTTTTTCCTCAGAAGTTGGTTTGATGGACCGCGGCATGCCTGTGAAGAGTTGAGCCTGTTACGAAATTTCGAGTCTAGAGCTACGCTACTCATGCTAATGGTGATAATCAAAAACCTGTGCTAGCATTTAACCTGGGCTTATCCGATTTAGGCAATGTTCCCCAGCCCTCCCTGAATCATGAAACAGGGGAAATTTGAACGGCACAGTCGGTTAGATCCCGAGGACCTGGAGCTGGGTGCATGGATACAATCTGATGCAAGGCGGTGCAATGCCTAGTCTTACGTCGTATCCCATACGTAGCTTAAGATTTCTATTAGGCGCTCAGCTGGCAAAAAAAAACTCCCGGTTACTAGATGGTACTTGTTCTGCTCGGTGAAGCTTCAACAAATCACCAGGTGCAATGCTCATTCAACACATCTGAAGTCTTCCCGATTTCTGCCTTTATGTATGGCTCGTTTCCAGAACGTGATTATGAGGTACCTTGGATTCCGTCTGATGTTACGCAAGCCACTTCATGCGACATTGTTTTATCATAGGAACTTGGTATATTTGGCGAGGCAAAAAGAACAACCTGGCAATATTCATGGTTACAGTTTGCTCATACCTTCCATATCTTTCTTGCTGGACCAATGTTTGTGTTGGGGGTTTTTTTTTTTAACTTCATTTCATTTTCAACTTTATCCTAGTTTGACGGTTCAAAACGGCAAATGAATCATCTCACTGCGGAAGCAAGGGCATATGGAGTACAGCAATTTTGTTGGAGGTTGACATGTGGTGGCCAACTACAGCGAGGCTAGAGCAAGGGAGGTGGTTGTTGGGAAATCAGCCCGTTTGCCCAACTCTATTACGGAGAACACTTTCATGTTCCTTGTCCCGGAGCCATTCCGGACTAGGAGACGGGCAAGCGGGTGCAACAAGAACCACGGTTAGTTTCCAAGCTGCGTACCAACCCAACCGCTAGGGAGGTAAGAGAGGACCCTGCGGTAACTGTACGCAAAAAGAAACATGGATATTAATGTCTTGTGGGTTACTCAAACATTCGCCATCGAGCAATCAGAAGTTCGTCCGCTCCCTCGGGCCGCTCAGTGAATCGTCGACAAACGAAGGAGCCACAAGAGTGGCTGATTTCAATTGTGTGTGTTGCCGAAAATATCCTTGGTCTCTGCTTCATTTATCTATTGTTGTAACCAACAAGCCATGTTCCCTATTGTCATTACGCTGTGTTCTCCGGCATCTTGCTGTGACCTGCCGACTCCGTCGTTACAAAAGCTCATATTGCATGGGTACGATTATACACCCGAGAGCCAGGCACGCCGTGATCTTGGGGACTTTGGTTTCTCCGCTAGCAAACGTGTGGATCGTTCTCTTTTCCCACCTATCATATTTGCCAGTGGATCGAGCTTTATGGGCCGACGGCCCTGTCTACTCCGTAAGGTAGACAAACGGAGAACCGTTACAATCCAAACGTGCGGAGCGTCCCTCTTCTAGAAGGTCCATCGATGCATTGCGCAGCTAAGTCCCAGACTTCTCTAACCGAAGTTACACAGGTTTGTTTCTTCTTAGGTCGACTACGAGGAAGCCATCGCAACAAACCCCATGTGAGGACCGAGTACCTTTGTCTTCAAAACTACAACAAAGAAAAAATACCAGTTTTCTTTTCATCAGGCCGACGTATTCGTATCAGCCGCTATCTGACGCGGCGCGGCACAAAGGTACTCCCGTACCAATAATGCCATGGTAGATGACCATCGTCATTCAGAGATGTCTTGGATCCCCCAGGCTGGTCGCCGAGTTACCGGGTCCACCACGACCGTCGTAGTGGGCAGGTGGATATTGGGTATTTTCACTTGATGAGATGGGGGCTCGTGGCGCCGGGGAGCCTTCCGCGTCTAAGCTCCTCCCAGCAACGACAGTTGACGTTAATTTTAAAAATTTTCCATTAATGGTCAGGGTTTCACAGCGGCTGTGGTCGACCCCAGTCGTTGGATAACTGGTCTTTTATTGTTTCATGGTAGGGGTTCTTCAAGAGGCAAGTTGTCTTTCCTGTAATTGCACTGTCATCATTCAATGTGTTTATTTTTTATTACCACAGAATCGCGATCCCTCCTCTACGATGTTATTCTGGTTGCCGAAAATAAGCCAGCAATCGAAAATCGGGACAGATTAGCATCATAAGCATTATTGACAGGGACTGACAGCGGCCTGTGCAACGATGTTCTTTCTTTATTTCTTTTCTCATCGGCCCTGTGGAGTGGTTGCGTCTGTAACAGCCAAAAAAGCAACAAACTTGCCGGAAATGGCTCCCCGGCATGCACCCTCTCATTACCAACGACACGATGTACCAAGTTATTTGGAGCCTTAAAGCCCATGGAACTTACAATGCGGAACGGGTCCCTTTAAAGTACGAATATGAAACTTTAGCCAAAATGTTTCAGTTCGTTTGATCAGTAGAATTTCGCGATGCTTGTTGCCGTCTCTCTTTGCTCAGTCGTTTTGTCAAGACACAGCTGGTCCTTTATTGCGGTTGACTCAGGTACGGTAAGTGGATGGATGGATGGTACATTCAGGGTCCTCTGTATCTACACAGAGCTGTGGTTCATCCGTGAGACTGTGACATCGTTTGCCTCGGTGTTCCCGCCCCCCTTTGCATGTTGTCCCCTTGGGTGTGTCAAGTTCTTTTCCGAGGTAAATTTTCTGACTTCTGAAACAGAAGTCGATAAAAGAAACAGCCCTTGGTGGTTGGTTATTGATATGCAAAAACGTATCATTCCGTGGCACGTTTGCAACCAAGATGGGAATACTTTTCTACAAATTGCTCCAGGCTCAAAACATGCCGAGTTACCAAATCTATGAATGCCAAACAGTTGTAGCTTCCAATAGAGATGACTAGTCTTAGTGACCAACAGGGAAAGTATTCGTAGAATTACCATGTAGAGTAGGAGGTGATGGTTATTTGTTGGCAGGTTCTCCGTAATTATATATTACATCAGTTCCTATTTTTATCACCCTTTCCTCAGTGATGTGTAGGGTAAGGATTGATATTACACCTGGTCTCAGGCTGTCACTCCCAATATCTCGGCGCATTGCGTGTGTGGTGATGTTATCGTGTTCCTGAATGTTTCTGTGTTCACGACACAGTAGGGAATTTGGGTTTCCTCTGGTTTAGTCAGTTCCTTTTCTAGCTCGTATTGCTGTGCAGGCTGAGTTTTACAATGTAGAACACAGGCTAAGTGATGGTGTTGAAGTCGGATTCGAGTTCAGTCAATTTCGCAACCACGCCAATAACTAAACAAATGCGTTGATTTGGTTATAATGATTACTAAATTTAAGATGTAATTGATCAGTGCCGCCAAATATTGCGATGAGGACAAGACACAACCCTCTTCATAACTTGATGTTAATTCGAGAGGCCCAAGCCGATGCAATAGTGCAATACATCTAAATATTAAGGGTTAACGCTGAAATTATAAGTACTACCTTAACACAACAAATGAGCCGTTCCATCTCCACACTACCAGAGTAGCCCACCAACTCAGCCCCTCCACGCGTGACGCAGCATCGTCGCCAAGCACATCGAGCTTCACAACTGGCGCCTTCACCAGTCGATAGCTCCCGCCGGCAGCGAGCCCTCCCCCTCCGCACCACACGATCCTACCTCCCAAGGAAACCCACGACCATATCTGCCGAAAGAAAATAGAAGCGCAACGGAAAAACCATGTCAATTATCCAGCAGCACACCGCTGCGTCGCTGAGCGATGCCTGGCGTACCATCAACATTGACGCCCTGACTGAGGACTCGAGCCTTAATTTCGATATCTCAACGCTTCACCCACCACAGCCGGAGATTAGCGAGGCGGATGTGCGACAGCTCTCGACACAAGTTCGCCAGCTGCTGAGAGGAGGTGACGCAGAAGGAGCCTTGAAGGGGTGCTTAGAGACGCCGGTTTACAATGGGACTGACGCGGCAAAGGTATTTCGCCTCCTCCTGTTGGCTCCCCCGTCGAACATGTGTCGAGAAATAGGTCACAAAATGACGATACAAGAAAAGGGAGGAAGCTTCGAATAAAGTGCTGACATGGAGAGTAGGAAGCACATCTGCAGACGATTATCGAGGTCCTGCAGTCAATCAAAGCCAGTGACATGACACCTATGCTGAAGGGCATTTATACCGCCCCCGGCGGAAGCGAGCTCGTGGATGTGCTCATGAAATACATGTGAGTCTAAACCTAACTAGCACCCTTCACCTCGCCATACCTACCCGAAGACAAAGCGGACTGACAATGACATCAAACTTCAGATACAAGGGCATGGCGGTAGGAGCACCCGCAACGGCAGGAGCTGCCGGCGTCAAATCCCCCGCAAAGATGACCCCCCAATCTACTGGGTTTAGTCAGTTTGGCTCCCGTCCTGGAGTATCGAATGAGCCTGCGTCGGCGGCGATGAGCGTGTTGTTGAGTTGGCATGAGAAGCTGGTGGAAGTCGCGGGGTTGGGGTGCATTGGTAGAACAATGACAGATTGGCGGAGGGTGTAGATGAACACTCGGGGGGATGCATAGAGAACCAAGGTATTCAACCTGAAATATATAAATATACATATCGGGAATAGCTACAAAAGTTGAAGCAACAGATGTGACAGCGCTTGGTCGAACCGCGTTGGTTTTATTCATGCTTGAGATCATTCCCATCATACTGGGATATTCACTACTTCTTCTCTAGTAATTCCTTCAAGTTCGTCTCGCCACTGCCCCTGGGTAGGGGTTTTGGCTGGTTTTCCCCCTCTCGCCAGCCGATCATGTAAATAATTCTAAAAGTGGCGGGAATAGAACCGTCTTCGTTACCATGGAGAGCCTTATAGATAGCTTCATTGGCAATGAGAACGTCTCTTCCAATTGGCCCCATCTCCCTGCCGAGGATGGCATTGCTTTCTCCCATTGCCTGAAGGTCTTGCATCAGGGCGAAGGAGTCAGGATAGTCAACAATAATATCGTCGACATCTACAGTTAACATCTTGAAACCTGCTTTTTGGAGTAGGCCACCCATATCTCGTACGTCGGCCAGCGGTGACACATGAGGCGACATGCCACCTCTCCTTTCCTGTTCCGCTAGCTGTAATGATGTGCGCAGCTCAAATAGAGTATCGCCCCCTAGCATGGCACCGATAAAAGGGCAGTCAGGCTTGAGAACATTGTTGATCTGTGATAAAACTCCGGGCAGGTCATTGATCCAATGCATACTGAGGGAGCTCAGTACTAGATCAAATGACTCTGGCTCATAGGGCAAACTCTCCTCATCATCTAGAACATGCCGTGTAATGTTGATCTTCTTGTTAAAGTCCTCATCTGCATCTCGGTAGAGTCTGGTCTGGGAAGACTCGGCGGCAACAAGCTCATCTATACGTGTGACAATGGGTGGTGACTCTGGCATGGACGGGTTGGGATCGGGGTTTTCGCGTGCCAGAGCTTTCGCAATGTTACAGGAATTGGCTCCCAAGTCGAGGACCTTGGGGAAGCGTCGATTGATATCCTTCAGCTTCTTGTTAGTGCGGTGAATCGCCATATATGATAATTATTGTATTACTTACAAGCAACCGTTCCGTTAAACGGACAGCCACCTCATCCTTTAGGTAGTCAGCCTGTCGGCTCTCCTCGGGACGAGAGGCAGCTCGTTCCTTCTGTAGCCACTTTGTCCTTCGATTGAAGACCTGGAACCGGGTTGCTCCAGTAGCTGTAGCATAGCTCCGACAACAGCTGGGCGCAACGAACGGGCTGCTATTGAGTGAGGGCAGCCTCATAAGGCTCTTACTCATGGTCGAGAGTGGGTGCGCGCATGTTGACATGACATTCCAGTCTGCAGATCGAGTCCACAGACAGCCATGGATTCGCGGAGGCGCTCTTGGGATAGTGAAGCTTTTAACCTTCTACATGGTGATGATGGCTCCAGTACATCATTTTTCGGAGTCACATCGGCGCACGGGCCAACAAACACAGTGCAACGGTGGGAGCTTGTTAGGGCGGCGTTGGCGGGCAAATGTCGCTGCAGGAGCTCTCCAAATCCCCTGATTAAGCGCCTGCCCACCAAGGAGCAAATCATCCATTCTCCACCTCCTTCCACGACTCCCTGAATTACGTTGGACGCGACCTCTTGTCCATCGCCCAACTCATTGCAGAGGATCATCAGATAGCCTCTCAGAGACTTTCTGAGCGCGCTTCGACGTTGCTTTTCGTCCAAGGTTATCACCTTTTGCGAAAACCGTCATTTTGCCCACATCCCGTGAGACCCGGAGAACCCTTTTCGAAAGTCTCCGTTGAGTCCTTTCCATACCGCTCCGCGACGTGGATGCTGGCTGCTTGAGCCAGTCTAGCCAGCATCGCTTGACTATGCGATCTCTGCGATAGGCGACTGGTGTTTGGCATTGCCTATCACGAAAAACTCTTGCCACGACGACGGCTCATCGTCGCCTTGCCTGTCCATCCAAGTTTTCAGTAGAGACAAGAGCGAGATAGCCAGCAACGAAACACTCCGCTGAAAATGTCGTCGGGTGCCAGTGGCTGGATCGGCCGTTCAAGTAGCAACAATGCTAACATGCGCGGCCTGGTCCAATTCATTGCGGATTTGCGAAATGCTCGAGCTCGCGAATTGGAAGAAAAGCGAATCAATAAGGAGCTGGCCAATATTCGCCAAAAGTTCAAGGACGGCAACCTGAGCGGCTACCACAAGAAGAAATATGTCTGCAAACTCCTCTACATTTATATATTGGGATGGAATGTCGACTTTGGACATCTGGAAGCAGTAAATCTCATCTCGGCGAACAAATACTCCGAGAAGCAGATTGGGTACTTGGCTATGACTTTATTCCTTCACGAGAAGCACGAGTTGCTCCATCTCGTGGTCAACAGCATCCGCAAAGACCTCCTCGATCACAACGAGCTCTTTAACTGTCTTGCTTTGCACGCTATTGCTAATGTCGGAGGCCGCGAAATGGGCGAGGCACTTAGCGGAGAAGTCCACCGTTTGCTTATCTCACCGTACGTCCTAATTGTTCATGTGGATATGATGTAGAGCTGACTAAATAATAGCGCATCAAAATCGTTCGTAAAGAAGAAAGCTGCTCTAACGCTGCTTCGACTCTACAGAAAGCATCCGGACATCGTGTCACCACAATGGGCAGAGCGAATCATTCACTTGATGGATGACGATGATGTCGGCGTTGCATTATCCGTCACGTCTCTTGTTATGACATTAGCACAAGACAACCTAGTGCAATACAAAGGCGCCTATGCTAAAGCAGCCGCCAGACTCAAGCGCATCATCATCGATGGAGAGTATACTACCGACTATCTATATTACAAGGTTCCATGCCCATGGCTTCAAGTCAAACTCCTGAGGCTTTTGCAGTACTTCCCGCCTTCTGGTAAGTCTTCTCTTGTAAATATATGTCGCCCATCGTCCCTAACAGGACCACAGATGATACTCATGTGCGTCAACTCATCAGAGAATCATTGCAGAGGATTCTTAATCTGGCTATGGAATCGAGTAAGAACGTGCAGCAAAATAACGCACAAAATGCTGTTCTGTTTGAAGCCATAAACTTGATTATTCATCTCGATACGGAGCAGGATTTGATGAAGCAAATCTCTTCACGACTAGGCCGCTTTATACAGAGCCGGGAGACAAATGTTCGGTACCTTGGACTGGAGGCGATGACGCATCTTGCAGCTCGATCCGAAACTTTGGGCCCCATTAAATCGCATCAGGATATCATTCTTGGTTCTCTAAAAGACAGAGACATCAGTGTCCGGAGAAAAGGCCTCGATCTTCTCTACAGTATGTGTGACAGCACCAACGCTCAGCCCATCGTAGGTGAACTGTTGCGGTATCTGCAAAATGCAGACTTTGCAATCCGTGAGGAAATGGTCCTTAAGATCGCTATCCTTACGGAGAAGTATGCCACAGACGTTCAGTGGTATGTTGACATATCGCTGCGACTGATTGCAATGGCTGGAGACCACGTCAGTGATGAGGTATGGCAGCGAGTCATCCAAATTGTCACAAACAATGAGGAACTCCAAGTCTATGCAGCACAGACAGCACTGCAGCATCTAAAGTCCGACCACTGCCACGAGACATTGGTAAAGATTGGTGCATATATCCTGGGAGAGTTTGGGCACCTGATTGCGGACCAGCAAAAGTGCAGTCCCATCGAACAATTTATGGCACTCCAGAAGAAGCTGTCGGGATGCTCATCAAGCACACGTGCAATGATTCTTTCATGTTTCATCAAATACGTCAACTTGTTTCCTGAGATTAAGCCCCAGCTTGTCCGCGTCTTTGAAATCTACAGCCACACTCTGGATTCCGAATTGCAACAGCGAGCTTGTGAATACTTAGCACTTGCCGTTATGCCTACGGATGATCTGCTTCGAACAATGTGTGACGAGATGCCGCCGTTCCCTGAGCGAGAGTCTGCACTACTGTCCCGTCTTCACCAGAAGCATGCCAACACTAGTGATCGACGGACGTGGGTTGTTGGCGGCAAGTCCGCCAATACTGAGGCCGAACTCAACATGGCTAAGCCTGGAGGCCTTAAGAGGTCCTTCAGTTCCAATGTCGGGCTCAATGGTAACAAAGTTAATGGTACAAATGGAAACCATGCTAATGGCGCTTCTGATCTCGCTGGACTGGATCTAACCTCCCCTACGACAAAGACCCCCAACCTCGCTAGTGCGGCACATTTGTCTCCTGGATGGGAGAAGGGTTACGACAGACTCTTGCTCAAAGCCGAGGGCGTGCTATACGAGGATGGTCAGCTCCAGATGGGCATTCGATCTGAGTACCGTGGACAGATGGCATGTCTTATAGTCTACTTCAGGAACAAGAATCCAGGGACAATTACTTCTTTTACTACCACTCTGGACTTGGATGAGAGTGAAAAAGGCAAATTGTCATGGGATGTCAAGGGTCTTCCAGAGAGTATGCTGGCCCAAGGCTCTCAAACGCAGCAAGTCATTATGTTCGAAGCCAAGAAAACTTTCGAGAAGAGCCCTACTATACGAGTCAGCTATTTGGCTGGCGCCCTGCAGGCACTGACGTTGAAGCTCCCATTAACTATTCACAAATTCATGGATGCTGCAGATTTATCTTCCGAAGATTTCTTTAAGCGATGGAAGCAGATTGGCGGTGAGCCTAGAGAAGCCCAGGGGATATTTGGGGTGATAGGTGGCAAGAACAGTACAAGAGAGCTCACCGAAAGCTTCGTTGCTTCAACAGTTGAAGGCTTCAGATGGCGCATCCTCGATATGGTTGACCCCAACCCCAAGAACGTCGTTGGTGCTAGTGTACTCCATACCTCTGAAGGGGGAAAATTTGGCTGTCTCATGAGACTGGAGCCCAACTACAGCAATAAGGTAAGAACTATGTGCTCCTTAATTCTTCTTCCTCTTCCGACGTGATGTTTTGCAACATTAAAGTATTTGCTACTTCAGAACCTACGGGTCATGAGACAAACTAACACCTTGCCCTGATCGGAAATGTTTTCATTTACTTGAGCTCTTTTTTCAATATTAGTGCTTGAATGAATTCGTGCTGACACGATACAAGATGATTCGTTTGACTATCCGGGCGACAGATGAGACCGTGCCTCCCGTCCTTCTCAAGCTTATGCAAGACCGACTTTCTGCTGGAATCGTACCAGAGAGATATGAACCTCCGTCAAGGCAAGATATCTCCGATACGTTCGGTAGTGTGATGGTCAATTAGTGACATCGGAAGAAGCTTGATTTTGGAATATGTCTATAACTATAACTACTACATGACTGATAAGAAGTGTCTTGGCACACATGAAAGCATATTGGCGTTTAGGAGAGAAGCATGAGGGCTGGATCTGTGTTTTGGTCGGCTTGTGAACAACAACGGGAGACTGATTTCATCTGCTGTACGTGGTTGACTCGAGATGTAGTTGACGAGTCACCTGGCTGCAGCACACGGATCACAGCCAGCCAAATGGAGGAAAAGTTGTTTCGTTAATGTTGATACCACAAGTACTTTCGCTTCAATTGTTTACAGATCCAATGAGCACCCATAGGTTATAATGTACAGTTTGTTGAGCAATAATACATTGACGAATTTTTTGAGATTCAACGGTTGATGCATTAATGTGGTGTTGAGGGGCCCACGTCTGTATTGTCTATTGAGGGATGTATGTATATATATATATTGTGTCATTATATGCCTATGCTATACCTTGATCTTGGCGTCTGCTTTTGCTGGCCTCTGTCCGAATATTGTGCTTCCAACTCTGACTTCACCACTCCCTTGACCAATTGCCCCTTCAAAATCTTCGCTCATACCCATGCTCAACTCCAGGCTCTCAAGGCTCAAACCCAGCTCCTTTGCAACCAACTCCCGCTGAGCTCTTAGGGCTTCAAAATCCTCGTTTTCATTTTCCGGAGTTGTTACCTTGCTACGGGCGATGGCGCCGATAGTCATCAGACCGAGGAGTTGAAGACTGGGGCATGACTGGACGATTGCACGGCAGAGTGACACTGTCTCATCCCCTGGAGGGCATCCTGATTTGGCCTCTTCTCTAGAGGTGTTGACCTGAACATGGATGTTCAGCTTGGGAATGGAAGAGTCGGAAGAGAGGATGTTAGAGCGGGCGGTGTTGAGAAGTTGGGCTTTTTTGAGAGTGTCTACACTGGAGACGCAGAAGAGGTTTGGGATTTTGGCGAGGTTTTTGCAGTGACCTACGGATATCATCACATCAGATGAGTTGCATAGGTGGTGTGAAACAGACGAGAAGACAGACCGGATTGAAGACCACCGATAAAGTGCCACTGGATGGTCTTTGGTAGGAGTTCGGCCTTTTGGCTTAGTTCTTGCGCATAGTTTTCACCAAAGTGATTGTGAGAGGTAGGGGCTTGATGGAGAGCGAGGATGTCATTCGCTGGCTTGAGCTTTGAAACAGCGACGAGTCGAATCTATAGTCTCGTTAGAATTTAACGACATAGGAAACAGACTACATGTAATATAAGCTGAATTTAATGCATTGCACTGAGACGCACATTTCGACCTTGAGCAGCAGCTGCTACCTTTTCTTTCACACTGTCAAGTTGAGAAATGAGAGCTTGAGCTCTTGCGGGGTCGATCCGCATTTCTTCGGCAGCTTCACTCATCGCTCATCCCCCAGAAAATCTTTATAGGAGATTTACGACGAAATAGTCTGGTATCGAGTCGCGGTGGCGAGATGAGTTTGTGATGGTTGATAAGCTTAAAGTGTGACTGATATTGATCGGCTCATCATCGGCTTTGGGACACAGCGCTGAGGTGTGCTGTTCATTCCGCTGACACCCTGTGCTGGCGGCGACTTCTCATTAATCAACTCCTTCCATGTGATTGAGGTTATGAAATTCCATGAAATGAATCAAACAAAATACGCTTAATCGCTATTAACCAAGGGAATGGACTAACGATTATACCCAAATAACGAAATAAAACAAAACAAAAAATGGCAACGGATTCATCACAAGGTCGTCGGCGGACCACAAGCAACGCCGCCTCCATCAGCCATGGCAACTCACGACAGTCAAAGCGAGTGATCGAGCCCAAATCTACCCACACTTCAGATGAGTTTCTGCAGGACTTCTTAAACCCTTCTTTTGACCCAGCGTCATACCTCAATGCGGCTCTGCCGCCACTCGCTGTGAAATCCTCCGCATCATCATCATCCAGCTCCGACGCCGTGCCCCTCACGGAGCTGTCTTCCAAGGCACAAACACTACTATCGCAACTTGACGCACAGACAACACGGCTCTCAGATACCCTCACACAGCTGACGGATGACATTCTGAGGAGCGGGAGTCGGTTATCTTATCAAGTGGAGTTACTGCGAGGCGAGACCCTGAGTCTTCAGGAGACGTTCAAAGAGACACTCAAAGATGAGATTAAGATGTTTGTTCCGGGAGGACTGAAGCAAATGAAGGAAGGTGGTAGGGATGAATCGTCCTCTGGTGAAAGTGGCGCCAAGTCAGATAAAAAGATAGGAGACGGGGACAAGGCTGAAGAGGGACCGGAAGAGCCCGATTTCATGAAGCAGCTGAAGACGCTCACGCTGGTGCGAACGCGACTAGATTCTGTTATAAAGACATTTGGTAGCGCCATGGACTTTACATTCCCACCATCCGAAGTCTCCGTTAGCTCTGGCTTCTTGTCTGTGTCTGCCCCAGACCCAGGATCTGAAGAGCAGAGCTCGGAAGAGAAGGGCCAACAAGTGTTGAAGGGTCTGCGGGAAGAAATCCAAAATCTCTTGAATAACGAGGAAGATCCAGTCACTGGTGTGGAAAAGGCCGCAGAGAGAGTTGAGGAGCTCAAGGAGCTGGCTGTGGTGTGGAAGGGGACTGCTGAGGAGAAGGGCAGGACCAAGTTTATTGAAAGCTTGACCAAGATGGTTGAGGACAGACACCGTGAGCTTATGAAGGAGATGAGTGCAAGGAAGGGAGTTTCTGCTTCGCGGCAAAGAAGTGGAAGTGTGGCCAAGGATACGACGGCAGCGGAAGAGACGAGGACGTTACCTGGTGGGTTTGGGCTCATAAATCAGCTGCAGAAGCTACGTGGTGGACTATAGTAGCAGAAGGAGAAAAAGAAGATATGATGAAGGGACAGATTGAGGAAATTTTGTTGTTGTAGGGAATACAACGAATAAGATGAGCGGCTTTTACACTTGGCTCAATATATTCCAGCAGCTTCTCGACGTGGCAGCTGGTGTGTCCGAGAGCGTGGGCTGAGACGAAAGTTTGAGAATCCAGTTTCCTCTTTCGCGAGCATCCATATAAAATTCAATTATAATGTAATTGGTGGTATGGCTAATTCGTTTCTCTTATTACTATCAGTCTGTACGGAGTATGCACAAACCTATTTCGAGCGTGAGTTTACGCCGTAATTAACTAAGAATCCTAAAATAGACTAGCGTAGTACCTACGTAGGATGTGCAAATGGGCGTAAGTTCGTAGCCAAACTCTGACAGTGCGGACGATCCTGGCCAATCACACGCCGCCAAAATTAGAGCCGAAGCGCACATCCACAATCATACACGCCCGCGGGCGGTGAAGCCTCCCAATGTGGTAATCACAGTCAAGTCAGAAGACAAGCTGAGGTCACGCAGCCAGGGCCATGGTTAGAGTTGCGATGTAGGCCGCCGCGGCAACGTGGGCTTCACAAACCACTGCAACTCAGAAATTAGGATAAGAAGCAATTAGGTCTCCTGTGCCTTTTCAAATTTAGCAAAGTTCTTCTTCGTGTGTCTCTTCTCTTAACCGTATAAATCGCACATACGGCAGTATTATCCATCCATATCTGACGGCACAGCACCCTTGAGCTCTGAACGCAACTAAAGTGGCAGAATTTGGCACACGCCCACACCACCCCCCAGACCACACAGACTCAGACGCCAGTCCTCCCAGCCCTTGACCCAAACTTCAAAACCTCAGAGACGCAAAAGCTCCTCTTACCTGCTCTGGTACACGTTGCCAGCTAATTTCCTCGTTTGTCCTTATCCATTCTTCGCAACCAACGACCCTACAGCTTTTTTCTTATTCCTCTGCCCACACTGTCAATTGTTTTCTTGAGCCTCCTTCAAACCCGCAAATGGAGGCGAGCGAGGGAGCCGTGGCCTCCGCCGTGGGCGGCAAAGCCGATCGTCGCTCACCTCCTGCGACGTCTCAATCCAAGCGAGATCGCAAGCGCCAGGCCCTCATGGAGCGGTTATCAGCCATGAATGACAAGTTCCAGCGTGACAGGGACATGACCTATCGCGACCAGCTGCAGAAAATCCAGTACGAGGTCAACCTCGTTCAGCGCTTCGACCCCTACCATGCCAACGCCATCGAGATGGCCGCCGAATTGCTCAAGGAACACAGAAAGGCACAGGGCCCTCCGGTGCATGCGGATGGTGCCCGGAGCCTCATTGATATGGCCGGGATTAGATTCCCGGACTTCATTGACGAGGTCGAGGACCTGATCGAGATTCGCGATTTTCAGCTGGTTCAGTCCAAGGTATGATAACTTCTAGCCCTCACAGCATCACCACCACCACCATACCATGCTAACCTCAGTGGTTTTTTTTTTCTTTTTCGGCAGAATGAATACGAGAGAAAAGTCCAAGAGTACAAGAATACTCACGCGTACAAAGTCGAAACCGCCAAGCGGGAGCACCGAGCCCTGACCGAGACCCTTCGCGACCGTCTTATTAATACCCTGACTCAGAAGAAGAATCGGCTAAATCGAGAGAAAGAGGTGCTGGAGATTAACGACTCCAATGCTCTTCTGCTCAATCCAAACCAGTTTAGCTTGACCAACCCTGCCAGCCCTGGCGGAACCCATAGCAAACGGGCCACCAGGCTGCGCAAGGATGCCGAAGACCTTCAAATGTTCCCCGATGGCAAGAAACGCAAGCGAAACCCAGGTGAGGATGATGGCTCACCAGGGCCCATGCGACGAGCCCTCGACCCCAACAACACAACGCCTCTTTGGCAATCCGAGAAGGCTCGCGCGGCGGCAAAACAGAATGGACCTGTCTACAGCATTGACAAACTATTTACCGACAAGGAGCTATCTCTGCACTACAATACGGCTGCTTTGGCGGCTCACCAATATGTCTTGCGCAACCGTGTCAACGGCAATGCCTCATCACCGGACGATAGTGACTCTGGCAACGGAGACAGCAATGACAATGACAAGGACGATGCTGAATCGCAGCCTTCTGCTGCCCCAATGATGGAGCGCCAAGTCTCACATGCCACTCGCAGCACTAGAGGTGGAGCGAACCAAAACTTCTTGGAAGACAAGATTTTGGGCATTGAAGGTATTGCAAACTTTGAACTCCCGTCCAATCTGGATCTTGTTCACGCACAGGAGCCACCAAAGATGCCTCCGCCAGTGCCTCAACAGTACCTCAAGCCATATCCTAGGTCCACCGACCAGAATTTCCCTGTCCCCCTGTCTCAAGATGACATTGCTTCCGATCTCTCTGTCATGGGAGTCTTCAAGCAGTATGACCAGAACCATAAGCCAGGAAGCCACCTTGACGTGCCTAGTGGCCTACGCAAGGTCCTCGAGGCCGTGGCAGTGCCGTATCACCAGGGCAGATACGTTGCCTTTACCAGTGCTGCTCGCGACGACCCGGAGAATCTCCGTGATGAGCTTGGCATTCCTTCCAGCAGCCTGCGCGACCAGCCGAGCCCTGCTCAGGGCTATGCCATGTTAAGTGCTCTATCCGCCGTAGCGGCGCCAATGAGCCGGCAAAGCAGCCAAGGCGGCGTGGCTATGAGTCGCCAGGGCACCAGTGGAAGTGGTCGTGGAAAAGGCCGCCGGGGATAAAACAACAAGGTGGTTTCGGAACACTAAGGATAGAAACAAAGGTATACCCAAAAGGGTGGTATTGGAAGAGGAATGGCAGGTGTGTGTGAATCTTATACGGCATGGCAATGCGATGGCTTGGCGTCAAGGCTTTTCTTTCTTTCCAATGTTTGTGTTGATTTCACTTGTCTAATTTTCGCTCCTTGGGTCTTCTATTTTCTCATTTGTCCGTTCTCATTTGAATTCACATCGCACAGAGCTAGTTGCAGACTATCTTTGCTTGCTTGTTTGGACGTCTCATTCACAGACGAATTATCGGATACAATTTTTTTTTCCTTTTTAAAATAGCAGAGAATGCTTGGTAGCTGGTCTCTGCAGTCACGAGTTGCGTCTTCATGCGCGGGGGCTGGGTTGGATAGGGAAAGGCTCATGATATGAAACGGCCATATCACATATATACATGGTAGAATGAAGGCAAGCAAGATGGCATTTTTGCTTGACAAGCGACTGCTACTAGATGAGGCAGGGGGGGCGGAAGGAGCGGGGTTGTAGATGAAATGACTGTTAATATTATCGTTTCTCATAGCTACAAATTATACAGTTTTCTGCCTATATCAATGATCTGTGTGTATACAATGCAGCAGCAGTAGTAGTAGATGTTGTTTATCAGGGCCTTGGGCCAGTTTAAGAGCCAAAAACCAAAGCACGGACTTCGATGCTCTCCCTACCCTCTGCCTCTGGCCTTGTCCGGGGGTCCTCAAACGCCGTGTGTGGCACCCTGCCGCCAATCTTGGAGCCGGGCTTCAAAGATTCACTGTCGAAGCACTCCAGCAACAAACGCTCACTGCCGGTCATGCCACTGACATAGTGCCACTTCTGCTCGGCATTGTACTTGATGGCAGCCGTCTCACCCATGTAGCCGTCAAAGTACCTATGCTCAATGGGGACGACGTCCTTGCTCTCCAACGTGGAGGTGGAAGCAACGGCGAGGGGGCTAGCCTCGACGGGGTTCTTGTTGAGCGGTCGCCAGACGTTGACGATGCGATAGCGTCTCTTGAGGAGGGCCTCGGCCTCCTCCTCGGGATAGTAGCGCCGCACGCGCTTCGCTACCGACTTGGCCGTCTGGTCGATGTGGACGGACAGGACGGGGGCGCGATGCGCATCCGGGTTGGAGCGGCGGATGGTGTGGTCAAAGATGTAGACCTTGTCCGCGCCGGGGATGTTGTCGAGCAGCAGCTTCACCACCTCGGGGTAGTACTTCTCCTGGATGGAGTTGTCGTCTACGAAGTCGACCTCGGCGGAGGGAGGCACGTCTCGCAGGAGCTGGAAGGCATCGCGGTCGAGCGAGTACTCGTCCTCGTGGCCGCGGATATCGTGGATCTGCACCGGGTGTGACTGGAAGGACCAGTTGCGTCGGGCCAGGTCTTTGGGATATTCGTCGCCGACGAGGTTGTAGGGCGCGGCGTTGTCGGCGGGGGGGTTGTAGAAATTGAGGGGTGCGGTGACGTCGCCGCGGGGGATGCTGGATATGACAGCCATGTCGTCTGCGTAAATCGACGGGTGCGAGTGGCTGTTTTCTTATGTATAAATCGCTTCTGTTATTTAATAACGAAGCTCTTGAGTGGTTCTCAAAGCTTTTCTCTCCTTGTATCACCCTGTTAATGGATGGGAAATCTCCGTGACAATAATGTTGGGGTTTGCTGTGAACGAACAAAGTCACTTGATATGCAAAGCGTTCAATTGTGGTCAGATCATAGAATCGCCATATAAGCGCACCATGCCCCCATCATTTATATATATTTTGCCGAGGGTGGACAGGCAAATTGCCGTGGTAAGGCAAAACCCTCCCTCCCCCCCCCGCCGATTTCAAATCCACTGCGCGTCCTCGATAGTTAATAATCGCCCCGATCCTGAGATGCTGTGGTCGCCCCGAGCACGTCACTGCGACGAGCCGTCATTCGCTGGCTTGTCATTCGTAAGGCGCATAGCTTACCAAACAGGAGAGAATGGATGATGGATGACCTTGCACCTTCACACTTTGCGGTGCCGCACTTAGCCGTTGAGGCAGGAGGCTAGAATTTCCTTTGGAATGGGAGTAAGGATTGTGTGATTGCAGAGTTGGACGATTTGGATGTCAACTCGGCCAAACGTGAGGCCGATGTCAGTGTGACCTTCACAATACGTGCACTGATGGAAGGAGGTAGGTTTATGACTCTGGTGCAGTAATACCAGCTACTGCTTAAATAAATAAATAAATAAATAAATAAATAGAAACATTGATCAAGAAACTTCCTCGCACACCAGTAACAACGAAAAACCAACAGTTATAAATCATCAATTGAAGTATTCACTGTGTTGCTACCTTGGCGCAGTAAGTGAGATATAGCCTGTATTCTATCTGCGTTGTGTCAAGTTGCCGCTTAATACTAAACAAGTCACACGCTCCTACTGTAAATAAAGACTCTCCACTCTATGGGGCTTCAGGGATGGTTTGGGATGTATGGTTTGTAATACACAATTAGACATGTATTATAGTGGCTTTTTCTGTCCCAATCGGCCATACAGACATACTCGTCGCAGGAACTTTAGATGATCCCTAGCCATATCACCATGCTCATACTGTTTCTAGACAAAAGCTCATGTATTTTGAGTTCCGACCTCGAGTCACAGCCTAGTTCCGTTCCTGAAGACAGACTTCCCTCCTTGAAGCCTAAGATGCCTATCCTCAGCTCCTCACAGATGGAAGCATACACGTCTTGCGTTTCTCTTCGCGATAGATATTTCTCTTCGTACTTTAAAATGCTTTGCCTATCGTAGATACTGATATTTTAGAAGAACGTGACTGCACTCCTGTTTAGGACTGGCTATTTCCCCTGGTAATGTGCTTGTGTAAAACTTGTATATTATAACTGGCTTCATGCTATGGCGTTACCAAAAAAAAAAAGTGTCAATCCGGACAGATGGATATGAACCCCGAACTTTATAGTGCCCCATAATTAGAAGGATAGGCCATGAAGCATCGTGGCGTACTGTGTTGGTGGAGTAAACAACCACCAGGAGCTCCCAACCTCTTGCCAGCTCACTTGGAGGTTGCTACAACCAACAAATGCATCAGAAAAGCAAAAAAAAATAAAAATAAAAATAAAAATTGAGTGGATGAGTTAATCAAGATTTCCAAGGTAATTCAGAATTAAGAGTGGACTGGCGCATTAGCAGATGGCCAGTGTCCCACCCTATATAAACATATCTCCTAGTTTTCAGCACACCCAGTGCTCTCCGGCTGCCCTCATCCATGGAGCACTTTGGCTGTGATTCGTTATCCAACCAAGCATCTCTTGTTGTTGCGTGCCTTGATACCCCCTACCTACCTTGGCAGAACAATTGCTATCCATTTACTTCTGTCTCCTTGCAGATGAATGTGCTGTCACAAGGGAAGTTGACCAGTAGACCGCTGTTCCTACATTCTGCCGCGGCCAAATGCTTCAATTTAAAAGAATCAAGGAACTTCACAGCGCTACTATAGCGGGCCAGCGCAGGGCTCAGCGGCAAGCAAACAACCCACAGCAGACCTGGCAGGCGGTCACCCGCAGCTTCAGCGTCTCGGTAGGGAGTAGCGGCATCCATGGGTCATTTACCATGGAGGGATTCAGCTGGATGTTCGCTGTGGGACACACTAGCAAAGCCCACAGCGGGCTCTCTACAGCGAGCCAAGAGCGTTGGTAAGGCTGGGGGGGGGAGACGGATGATCTAGTGCGCAGCTCAGCTGGGTAATGCGGAGCCAGGTGCTGGCCCAGATCTACCAACCATAGAGTCTCACATGCTCTTTCATTTAAGAGAGAGCGTTTGGCGAGTCAGTATCCCACGACCCTTGTTTTTTGGCCATAACTCAAAGTGCGGAGTACCGGGGACAACCCCTACTCCGCAGCTCTCTTCACAAACCAAAAACGAACGAACACTGAGAACGGATAGACAGAGCGAGCATAACCTCTAGGTAGCGATCGAGGTAGGGTGTTGGGTGCCTACTTGTCTGGACACTACAATAACTAGCCAAGCTCTTTGGCATGCAGCCTGCATCCCCGGAGCCGAAGTGCTATATTTAGACTTTGCACTGTGGCAGAGACGGCGGATCGACCAATGATCACCGCCTGTAACGAGCAAACAAACAACCTAACTAGTAATAAAACCTGCACTCTGCCCACCTTGGGTTACCTTGGCCACACGGACCTGTCGTCTGGGTACTCCAGAACATCATGCACTCTGGGGAAATTTCATTCCTAACCCGCTGGTCTAATTCTCTTTCTCTCTCGACGACGGTGAAGACCAGACGCCTTAGCCTTGATGCTACGAGGCTGCAACCCGACATTGCCACCGAGGTCACCGCGTCACTACATTTTGCACCCGCGTGTTGGACCCCAACGAACGAACGATTGCTGCGAGCGAGGCCTTCATCCACCCATCCTACTTGACATCGTCGCCGATGGTCTGCAGCCGGAAAGCCGTCTCGTGTCCCGCATAGGAGACGCATCAAGTGGAACTGGGCGCGCATCAGGAAAGATATGAATCTCAGCGGGATACTTGACCATGTCCTCTCCACAGCTCCTGGTCCAACAGCAACACCAGCAGCAGCAGCAGCAGGCACAGGCGAGAGCCGACACCACAGCTACGAATCAACACCTCTACGACTTCCCAGTTCGGCCTACGCTCCCAGATCGTGATGTGACGGCTGCGACCATTGAAGACGCGTATGTGCGCTTCATCTTCTACTGCAACCCCGCCCTGCCAGTGGAGGCAGACACGGAAACTCTTCGGGAAGCGTTTCGCAACCCACCAAGGAGCGGTGGCAAAATATTCAGTCCCTTTGCCATCTTTGAGCTGGTCAGAAAATTTTACGACAAGGAAATCAAGACCTGGACTGAGTTAACCACGAGGCTTGGGGTTGAGCCGCCAGACCCCTCCAAGGATGAGAGTGCCCAGAAGATTGCCCAGTATGGTGTTCGGTTAAAGGTATGTATATATCTCCTGTATCCGTCCGTGGTGCTGCGGTGATCAAAAGCCTCTCCAAGGCTGCTTTACCTTCTGTCCGTATGCTGACCCATACAGAAATGGATGAATTCCATGCACGTGAAGGCCTTCTTCGAGTACGTGATGAATATACCGAATGAATATTGGACCAAGATACCCAACGACCCCGATCCCATCGCGCACCCCATCCGTGATGGTGTTGCCGTAGAAGATGATATGGCCCTTCGCGCCCTCCTCCCACATATCCGGCCCAAACGAGGCCGTAAGAGACCCGATGCAGATGAGAGTACAGACTCCCCAACCGCACAACGACCACGTCTATCACCTACATCTGCAATCGATGCGCCGATAACGCCGTGGCCAGGCCACCTGGACAATCGAGGGGCTGCCCTGACAATGGACCCGTCACGGCCCGCCGCTGCTAGTTGGGCCGTCAATGGCTCTGTGCCAACTCCCATCTCTAGATGGCCGAATTCAGCCGTCACACCAACTTCGAGAAGCTCCTTTTGGGACGACGCCTTGGAGCCACGGTCGGCGGTCACTCCATCCAAACCAAAGCTCTCGAACCACCGGAGGGGGCCGAAGAATGTGTCGTCAGCCTGGAAGCCTGGAGGACCTGACAGCGGTACGAAAACCAGAGGAAGACCGCCTATCAACCGCACCCCGGTAGAAGCACCTAACCCACCCGTAACATCGTGGGCTCCAACTCCAGACAGCAATCCTGCAGAGCCAAATATGACCAAGGAGGGCATGCCAATCACTCCAGATCCCGTCCCTGTGCAGCTGCTTGGACATGACCAAACAATAAACGGACAGGGGAATGGCGTGCCAATGCCCATGCCGTCGCCTGAAAACTCTAATCTGTCGACTGCCCCACCGGCAATGAGTACGAAGGGACATGAAGGAGCAAGGCCGTCAAGACCCAGCATATCTTTGCAAGTGCCAGAGAGACAAGGTGGCTCTGTTAGGTTGGCGACACCACCACCGTCCCTGCCCGTCAACGATCAACAGGCAAACAATGCCCCATGGCCACATAATAATTTACCGGATTCCACCTGGCCGAATACTTGGGATCCAGCTGTTCAGTCGTCCACCGCGCCTCAAGATACCACTAGCCAGCCCGCTCAAGCCGCCACCAGCAGCCAGGGCAGGAAAAATCCAAGAGACATCCCCCCGTATTATTTTGAGTACGTCGAGGACCGCACCAACGTAGACGGACTTATTTCCTATTTCGCACACGTTTTACACACTTCGAACTGGGTTGATCCCCAAGGCAACCGTCAAGAAGTCGCAGGGATGGATGAGTGCATAGCTATGGTACATGCGACCGTGGAGCGTATGTATAGTGATGCAGATTCGTCTCAGACTTTCCTAATCAACTTGGCCGCCCTGTGTGGAGCAAGAATGCTTATGGAAAATAGTCCGAGATGCCATCGGGAAGAGACGTCGAAAGGCGTTTACACGTATTGGTTCGACTGGAGATACCGCTTTGGCAAATCGAGCGGCCAGTTTACCATGACACAAAGTGTCCCTATCTCTGTGTGGAAGAAGCCGAGCGTAGGAGAGCTTGGTGACATGACAGGAGATGTGTCGCAACCAGACCAGCCTTCTGCTGGGCCTCTATCCGAGAAACAGTGGCAGAACAAATATAGAACATTGATGTTGGAGCTAGAGAGGCGAGATCAAGAGCTATTCGAGATGCAAAACCTGGTGATGAAAGGATTGCGAGGCGAAAGGAAGCGACCGACGCAGTGATAATACCTAGTAGTGATATTATGGAAGGGGGGTTTTTTTTTTTGAAATTTTCTAGGTTAAAGATGTGTCATGACGCAACGAACACCCTGGGAGACACCCATGGACTTTATATATGGGTTGCAGGCGTTTATCTATTGCGAAGGCGGCTATGCGGAACTTGTATTATTGGAACAAAGGAGGGTAAACTGTCTGTTATTGACCTTGATTAGGACATTTAGTGAAAGTTTTGCAATAATATTTACGGTATTTGATGAAGTTGCTTTCGAACCGTGGATGGCTTATGAGAATTCAAAGAAGAATGGATGCCAAGAGAGGGAGGGAGAGATGGTGGTATTAAACAAGACGAGGGAGAGGTAGAAATAGATATTTGCCCACCACAGACCTTTACAATTAGCCCATCGCTGAGAAGATCTCACCATTATTAGCCCGTTAACACCAATTAATAAACGAACCATTTTTTCTCTCTTTATACCAACGAGCCAACGAGCCAATGAGCCTGCTCGGCATTGCGCATTTAGGCCATTCCAGAAGAAGCAGAATTCCAAGCAAATCCACAACATATAGGGCGTAACAACGTTCTATTTAACCCTCTTTCTACCCTTTTTGCCCCGTTGCACCGGCAGTTTTTGGTAAACGTTCCGGCGGCAAATCGAGTTAATTACCGTAGGATCTCACTGAATTTAAGTAAATCTAAACGCTGTTTTTTTACCCCACTAAGTGTTATCTATAATCATGAGTAATTCAGAAATAACGCTGGGTTCCGTTGAATTCAGTGAGATTCCACGATAATAGAGCGGGAGAGGCTCTTGGGTAAAATACAATTTTTTTTTCAGTACTCCGTAAGTGAAGGGCCGTAATGCCACGTGTTGATGGGGCGCGATTGGCAAGGTTTCCGAGGCTCCGTCGTGGATTTCACCTGTTCGGATAGAGCGGAGGAGATGGAGCAGATTATTTGGGATGGGAGGTTTTGTAGAGCGAAGCTTGTTCATATGTTGGTCGGGTTGGCACTGGCTACTTACGGACTTGATAGTTTGGTATGAGGCAATGCAATGGCTGTGGCATCGTGGTCTTGAATATCAGGTATGGGAAGCCCTGTGATCTGTAGATGGCAGCTAATCTGTAGAGGCATTCAAATACCGGTAACAGTGGGAATGCCAAGCAGCAAAAACAAATCCACCCGCCCACCACACCCGTGGGAGTTTAATGCGGGACTGCAGAAGCAGCAGAAGCAGTAGCAGTAGCAGCAGGGTAGTGTCGGTAAATCGGGATTCTTGCAATAACACTCACCCAACTAATTTGAGATGGTTGCGGAATCCCGTCCCGTCCGTTGTTGTGCTCTATGTGTCTGGTCTGGTGGGCCGATATGCGGGATGTAGATTAGAAATCCACACGCTATTGAGAATTTTATCATGCACGAGCGGGAAAGGAAAACATGTGAGTCGATTACAAAGACCAGATAACAGATATAGTACTTGATTTTTTGTTTTGTTTTGTTTGTTAATGACCAGGGGATATATATAGAACGAAGCAAATGGATGTCACTGGATGGATCCCCCCCCTTTTTAGATATAACCTCTCTTGGCGCCAGCGTTTTGAAGAAATAGAATGATTATCATTACGCCCGTTTTCTCCCGTTCCGAAATTTTGAAACATGCCACCCGCTGAGAGACAGACCGAATGTTACAATAATGTTTGTAGTCAACTAACACTAAGTAGAACAATTGCACAAACATCGGGTTGGCTATTTTTACCGGCCACTACCTGATTATACATATGTACTATTCTACTTTTCTTCTTTTTTAGTGGACAATGAATTAAGGAGACAGAATCGTGAAAATCCGCGGGGGGGGGGGGGATATGCTGGAGAGAAAAAAGGTAGATCCCTATCAAACAAGGGGGCCATGACGATCGAAGAGCCGGTTCTTGACAGCCGAGCAAAGATGGTTTGGTTTGGTTGCGATTGCTTGAAGGCTTTGCTTTTCCTTCATCCTATGGAATTGGTTCTTCTTACATGACACTTGCCTAGGTCGGTATAAAGGCATATTTACTGGCGTCGTTTGTTCTTGGTGGCGCTTGTCCAGGACTTGTGGTGGCTTGCGCACCTGCGTTTTTGGCGTGGCGTTCCGTCTTACCGCTAACAATAGGAATTAGGCACGAAGTAGTCTACACGTCCAATAGCAAATGGACTCGCTGATAATGTCTCAATGGAAATAACAGAGTGGATATACATACACATATATGCATGTACGTGCGTGTGCGTGTATGTACGTAGGGACTTGGAGAAGCTGCAACTCTATCAGTAAGATGAGGGCGGTTTCACTGCAATGATAATAAAGGCGGTAGAACATTGCTTGAGCCCGTTCTGTTTGGACCAGGCCTCAGTTGTTGCTTATTTTCGGCTCCAGATATCTTCGTTCTTCAACACATCCAAGCAAAGTCCTGGGTAATTCCGTCAGTGGACTTGAATTGATCTGCGTTGTCCCTTCCAGGGTGGACTGCATAGACGATATTCCCCATGGAAATTTCTCCTGTTAGCCATGCCTCAGTGTTGCACTGGCCCTGGAGAGGATTGGAGCTACAGGTGCCTAATACATGTATGTACGTATATATGATGGCTTCTATCAGAGGCTGCGATAAAAGTGTTGGCTGAAACGACGTGTGAATTCGTATCACTATGTGAGGACTCGCTGGTAGCGAGAGACATATCAAGCTACCGGTTTGCTTGCTTCGTGGACCGCTGAAGTGGACGCAGCGGAAGGGGCTGGGGCTGTACTGTAGATGTACTTCTCGTATGCATGGCGCTCCATATGTACATGATGTTACGCTACGGTCATGCACAGTAGGAGGTACACAGCAACCGAGGCTTTTGAAGCTTCCCGGCTTTAGAGCGTTGTGATTAGTTGGCAGGGCAATTTATTCCGGGGGAGGGACGCCAAAAGCACGCCCGGACCGTTACAGCTAGTCGCCTCAAGTAAAGAAATGCTTACCTTAGGTTTAGGTACCTAGGGTACATAGAGTCGGTAGATTCAGTGGTATCAACGCAGCCATTAGGTACCTACCTACGCGCGGGAGGCCAGTTTTTGGTAAGGGAAAGTACTCGATAAGGGGTCCAGTAAGTCACTTGATCAGTGACTGTATCAGCAAAAACCACCCCACGATCCTGATAAGCGCAATTTAAGAGTCACTGGCAGGTAAAAAAGTAACAGAAACACTGACCAAAAACAGGGCTCCCGCGCGTAGGTAGGTAGGTACTATGTAGGTCGGCGGCTCACACAGAAAGCTCCATTTTACTGCTGCTTTTTGCAGTCTCCATCTCCAATGCTCCAATCACATTCCCGTACCTATACTCCGTCAATAGTACGTCCGTACATGGCATCTCATGTACCTAAGGCTACCATACCCGGTAGGTTAGGTACCTTAGGTACTCCAGATTCATCGGTACCTTTCTTTTCAAACTCCACGTGCTGGTGGAACTTTGTTCTTCTGACTTTCGGGGACGCCGACCGATGCAGGCGTGGCTGGACTCGATTTCCCTCTTTGATTTACTTGCTACCTAGTTGTGTTCCTAGCATAGACCATCTCTGCCTGGTTTTCGAGGCGTCTTGCTCTCTCTCTCTCTGTCCGTCTATCACCAGCAACTATGGGGGAGTGGAGTGGAGGGGAAGGGGGAAATCGTATCTCGAGAAAATAAACGATAGCATTTGCGCGGGTCGGGATGGATCTGCCGCAGAGTGGTGGTGGTGGTGGTGGTGGTGCTGCGCTGATGGTGCTGATGATGCATCATCTTCCTCCACGGCAAGGCAGTGCACGCACAAGCACAATACCACTCAATACCCGGCAGCAAGTGAGCACTACCAGTACATGGATATGGTAACCCCTACCAACACCCACCTGGGCCACAGGGCAAACGACGAGGCCTCGAAATAACCAGCATCGTGCTCCTTTGAAGGCCAGCTGCCGCCGTTGGGACGCAGCTCAGCACAGCACGATGCCAATTCCCAATCCCGCCCCCGCCCCCGCATCCCCTGCTAGTGGCGGCCTGGCAATCCCATGATGGATCCCATCCACGGGTCGGCCTCTCACGCACACGCAGACACACAGGCGAGGCGCTGGCTTGCTGTGCTATCGCTAAATAGATGGCGGCCGAGCTGGGTTCTCGCTCGTCGATGGCTCGCCTGCTCTCAGCTCGCCGGGTCGCCCCAACGCCACTCGCGCTGCCAATAAGCAACAGTCCTGGAGGTGCTGCTCTAATTCCTGTCGATGCGGATGCAGCTGCTGCCGCCGCCACAGCATCAATTATCTGACCTCAAAATCGACTTGACCACCCACCACACCCCCATCGCTTTGTCATCTCTTCTTCTCAAAGCCCAGCCTGCTTTGCTTGTCACTCTCCTTGCCGCCGCCGCCGCCGCCGCCGGACCAAAGAAACTTCCTGTCAACCTGATAGTTTGCTCGCTGATGGAATACGGATGCTTCAAATGCACCTTCAACTACTCCGTACAACATCCGGAATAAAGGCCCCTTGTCCGTCCTGCGCCGCCCAATTTCGCTCCACCAGTACTTCATCCGCCCATCCATCCGTGTTCCTGGCCCTGCATTTTCCCTCTTCGTTCTACTTTCAACTACATCCGCCTCATCGATCTAACAGAGACTGAGGGGCGAGAGAGTGAGAGTGAGAGTGAGAGCGAGACGGAGAGACACAGACAAGACAGCAGAAACAGTGAAAAAACAAGTCAGCCACGGACTGACTGACTGACCGGCTGGCTTGGTTGGACCAACCAACTCGCATTTCCGCCGTGCAAAGTCAGCATTGCTTGCAAGGTCAACCAAGGCAAGGCTCTCGTCGGCCGTCGGTTTCATCTGACCAAGTTCTGGGCGGCTTACACACTCCAGCCTTTCTTCCACAGAAATCCACTCTCATTCGCTTCTTCCATCATTCCCTCAACCTCTTTGAAAACCCCATTTTCGTGCTCCCTTTCCTTTTACCATTTATAGATACACTCATACACATTTAATTTCGGAGACCCTGGCTCGCCCTACCTGGTTTCACGCACGTATCCGCTTCTCTCTCCGCACAGCTCTGTAACCGCAGCAGCAAAAGCGTGAGTGAGGGTGTCTGAGGGGGGGATCGGGTTGATCCCCACATCTCAGTGTGTCGACATTTCCCCAGATTCTTCTCTTCGGTGCTATCCATCAGCGCCATGTCATCGTCATCGCATAGTCGGGTCGATGAGATAACAATGTATGTTATGCTCCCCCAATACCCTGTCCATGTTGGAAGTTGAGAGATGTCGTCCTAGCATCGCTGTTACATCAGTCGCGCCCATCTATTTCCTGTCTTGGTACTAACTTGCTGTGTCTCAGCGCCTCGAACGACTTTAATGCTTCATCGTCCTTCTCGGCCGAGGCCGGGCGCCCAGAGCCGTACGTCAATCTCAACGCCAATATAGAGGCAAAGTAAGTTCTTTCCCTCCCTATCTTGTCCCCGTGTTCCTATTTATCTATTTACTTTCGACTATGCGTGGGCGAGCTCCTCGCCCATTGATTCCTAACCGTTTCTAATCAACGTCCTGTCTTGTAGAATCAAGAACCCGCTCGTTGGAATCCTGAGGCGAACTCTATTATCCGATGTTGACGAGTTTTGTCGTACAAAAAACCTCGAGGACTATCGCCAAATCATTCGCAAAGGCGCTCTTGTCGCACAGGACCCTACAGGCTACGAGGATATCACCGGCTCTGAGGCTCTCAACGAGGAAGAAATAGAAGCCCTCCGAAATGAAGTTTTGCACAAATGGCGGATTCCATTGACCTTATACTTAACGGTCATCGCTTGCTCGGTTGGCGCTGCGGTTCAGGGCTGGGATCAAACTGGTTCAAATGGCGCGAATCTCGATTTCCCCAAGGCGTATGGCATAGGCTCCGAAAGTATTCATGACAAGTTGATCGTCGGCCTGGTCAATGCAGCACCGTACATTGGTACAGCTTTTATAGGCTGCTGGCTTTCTGACCCTCTCAACCACTACTTTGGCCGCCGAGGCGCCATTTTTGTCGCCGGCAACTTTTGCCTCTGGCCGGTCATCGCGAGCGCCTTCTGTAATAGTTGGCCGAGGCTTTTGATTGCGCGTATATTTATGGGCATTGGGATGGGAGCTAAGGCATCTACAGGTAGGTCATGCTGCCCATGTCTGTTTTGAGATGCCTCGGATACTTTGGTTTTGTCATTATCATAATGGAATTCACGAATCTCGACTAACTCTAGCCCAACAGTGCCCATCTTCGCCGCCGAAAATTCACCAGCATCTATTCGAGGTGCTCTTGTCATGAGCTGGCAGTTATGGACTGCGTTTGGCATCTTTCTGGGGACTTGTGCTAACCTAGCCGTCATGAATCTCGGTCCTCAGCGTTGGAGATATCAACTCGGCTCCGCCTTTATACCAGCATTACCCCTCGTCATCCTCATCTACTTCTGTCCTGAATCACCGCGTTGGTATATTAAGAAGAATCGATACAGGGATGCCATGCGATCCTTGCTGCGCCTACGGAACAATGCCATCCAAGCCGGTCGCGACCTCTACTACATCCATGTTCAGCTTGAAGTCGAAAGCGAGTTTATCGGCAAGGCAAATTATATCAAGCGGTTCATTGAGCTCTTCACGATTCCTCGAGTTCGTCGAGCCACATTGGCGGCGTTTACAGCCATGATTGCCCAGCAAATGTGCGGTATCAACATCATTGCGTTTTATTCGTCCACCCTCTTTTCTGAAGCCGGAGCGTCCGACTTTGGAGCCCTTTTGGCTTCCTTTGGTTTTGGACTCGTAAACTTTTTATTTGCCTTTCCGGCGGTGTGGACTATCGACACGTTTGGGCGACGATCTCTTCTCCTTTTTACTTTCCCACAGATGTCGTGGACCCTCCTAGCTGCTGGTCTTTGCAATCTCATACCAGGCAAAGATGGGCCTCATCTTGGCCTTGTCGCCTTATTCATTTACCTATTCGCAGCCTTTTACTCGCCGGGCGAAGGTCCGGTGCCTTTCACATACTCAGCTGAAGTCTTCCCACTCTCACATCGGGAGGTTGGCATGGCTTTTGCTGTGGCGACGTGCTTGGGCTGGGCTGCAGTGCTTTCTATTACGTTTCCCCTGATGCTCGCCAGACTGGGGGTTATGGGTTCGTTTGGGTTGTACGCCCTGTTCAACATAATTGCTCTTTGCATGATTTTCTTGTGGCTGCCGGAGACCAAGCAGCGGACGTTGGAGGAACTCGATTACGTTTTTGCAGTGCCCACGCGAGTGTTTATGAAGTATCAAGTCACCAAGACGCTGCTGTGGTGGTTCAAGAGATGGATTTTACTGAACAAGAACGCGACTCTCGAGCCACTCTACACCTTGGATATTGCGGAGCACCACGAAGACGATGAACCTGAGGTCAATGTTGAGAACGACAAGGCAAAAATCGAACTGAAGGACATGGTAGGATTCGCGACGATGAGGGAGAATGCGAGACGGCCTGGCTCAGAGTCGACGTGACAGTATCGACACTTTCAATTTCTTGTTTATCACCGAATCGAATTTTGATATCAAATGGCGTTTCTTTTGGGCGTTGCATGTGCTGGGATAGCGGGTGTGTGTCTTCTGCTTATGATACCACGGGAACAAACAAAAAACCTATGGAACAGGAAACTTGAGGGTTGGAGGGTTTTTTTTTTTTTGGCGCAGGCGAGCAACGATACCCAAATTTAGTTATCTATTAAGTTTTATGATGAGCACGGATTGGCGACAGCATTTCTTGTCGAGTAGCGGGCCTGGCTTTCTCGATTTGGTTTTGTGTTTGTGCATGAATCACGAGCGAGGGGATGTTTTGGGGTACACGTACAGGTTCTGCTGCTGGGTGAAACTTGTAATTGGAGAGAGAGGCAGGTATCTATGTATGCAATGTATATATATAGAGGCAAGGATGGTGTTGAGGTTTGTAGTTTTAGATAGTCCCGTTTATATTAGCCAAGAAGATTTGTTTCATTTTGATATGTTATTCACTTTGTAGTTTTAAGTTTGCAGCGTGGTGTGAGAGGAGGATGGTGGCATTGGTGGCTGTAGTTGAACCAAACAATGGTGAAGTCTTCGAAGGGTTTCTTGAATGTGTGTATGTGTGTGTGTGTATACAGCTCGATAGCCCTCTTTATACTAGCCAAGACGATTTATGCTAGTTTTATATTTTGGGGCTTTGTCGTTTAAGCAAGTTGTTGTGAATGGATGGATGGATGGATGGTGATGGTGGGTGGTGTCATAGGCTCTAATTAACCTAAACGATAGTCAGGCCATCCAAGGCATACTTGTTTATATGTTTTATATGTGTTTAAATACAAAGCCACGCTTATATTTGTCAAAGACAGTTTGTGTTCTTTTCTTGTTTTGGCACTTGGTAGGCTAGGTAATGACTTGTGAGTTGATGGAGGATGGTGGTGGTGTCGAAGGCTCTAGTTAGATTACATAATGGTCATCCAAAGCTTACTTGAGTATATATGTATGTTTGTGTATACCGTTATGTTGAGGTTGGTCAAGATTGTTTTACGTTGTTTGATATTTTGTCGCTTGGCATTGAGGGCAGCGTTCGTGTGAGAGCATGGTGGTTGCGTTAGTGGCTAGAGTTTAAGCGTTCAAATGGTCCAGTCGTCCAAGTCCAAGGCTTATGTCGAGAAGATAACTCAAGTATCAAGAATAGATAGGATGATGGTGTTTTGTAGTTGAGAGCTTTATTACAAATGGCTCTTAAATATATATATATATATATATATTATATTACGTCTTAAAATCATGGTGGTGTTCTTTTTCAATTCGGCCAATATATGAAATGTACGGTTGCGTATAGATTAGGACCGAATCTACTTGGACACGTAAATGTATGAATCAACCGCGAAGCCCATCATTACCTACCAGCAGTCATTATAACCCACCACAACAAATATTTCGTCTTCTTTTTCCAAAGACGTATGTAGATGCGTACGTGCACACATCTAACTAGCTCCAGCACCGGGCTAGCGGCGAAGAATAGCATAGCAGACGTTGAACTTCGTCGACGTCATGGCCCCACTTGTTGTGTCAGTGTGTCACAACGCGAAATTAGGAACGAACCACTGCAGGCAGTTTGTATTGGCGCGGGTTTGGTGAGGTTGGAATGGTGACATATTTCATGCACGGTTGAATCACATTGTTATAGTGAGTCGCCAGAAATGGCAACGAATGCGACGGAGTGTTCGGATAGGTAATTTGGGAGAAAGGAAGTGGTAGTCGGTGGAATATGCGGGATGCACGATAGTCTAAGCAATCATCATCGTCATCATAAGTTGCAGTGTAGCGAACTGCGAACCTCGGCAGCAAGCCATTGACTCAAGTTTTTGATATTGCGATTTTGCCTCGCTTTAGTGATAGTATGGAGAAGGAGTATTCACGAACGATTTCGAGCCGATATGCATGCTATGGGCCTAGGATGTCTAGATCGACCACAAGGTCAAATGGGGGTTTGGAAGGGGAGGGGAGGCGATGATCTTTTGCCTTGTATAGGAAGTGATATGCTGGATATGATGGGTCGCGCTGGAAATGCTGGACAAAAAAAAAAGAGAGAGGCGAGAAGTGTGAACAGACCAACTGGTGGTGTTTGTGCGTTTGGGGGAAATTGGGTTGGCTTTGGCGAAGTGTTCGTTTATCTTGGGTGTCTCTGATGATTTATCTCCACCGCTGGAAGACATGGGGGGGTTTGGCGATGATCGAGATGGCTTGTTTTGTGGATGGTTGGCGGATAGCGAATGATGCTGATGGTGGGAGGGGATTTCTTCAGCTTGTCTGATGGTGGTGGTACTTGATGGTCAGATCGGTTGTGAGCGAGGAGAGATAGATACGGTTCGCCTCCAGATGGGATCTGAGGATGTAACGCAGATGAGGTGACAAAAAAAAATCAGAGGGAAAAAGGTTGAAAGTTTCTCTCGGGTGGATGAGGTGGACAACCTTTGCTACCCGCAACGCAACCTCTTTCTCTTGACATGGACATGAAAGAGAACAAGTCCGGTCGAAAATGATAGGTAGTCGTCGACGACATCATCGTTATGGAGTTTCCCCAACTGCGCTCGTATGTATGTTGTATTTAGCCGCTAGCTGATAAAGGCTTCACTCGCATCTTCTGTATGTATGGCGAAAAGACTGAAAAATGTCCACATAAAAGGGGACGTTGATCCCACAGTTTGGCCCAAACTTCAAATGGCAAAGCGAGGTTGGAGCTAATGCAGCCGAAAAGGGCTGCATAGTACTGGTGCTGGTGCTGTTTTTCTTCTTCTTTGCCTTCTCTGCGACATATGTCTCGGGTGGATGAGGCGCGCCTAAGCTGGCGTGGGAGGCTTAGTGAGTGTGCTAAAGACGGCGCCGTTTGGGGGGAGTGAAAACTCTACAGCAGTGCAGTGAATGGATAGTGAAGAGGGCCGTGGTGGTGATGGTACTGGTGATGGTGATGATGAGGCAGCAAGCGGGGAGGGAGGTGACGAGGCACAGTACGAGGAGGTACGAGTGTTGATCTTCAAAGCATAGCGGACGAGTGAATAATGAATGAACGAATGAATGGTGGGAGCATCGAAAACATCCTCAAAACGGCGAGGGACAGCCGCCACTGATGGCTGGATCAGGAAGCATGAGCGAGCGAGATGGTGGCCAAACTGCTCGGGAGAGGCGGCGGCTGCATATTGGATGCATTGCAGTTGTGGTTAGTAGAAAGGGGACTGTGTACGAATGCAGGTGTTGAGGGTCAGCAGCATCTAGCAAAGTCTGTTGTTGTGTGCCTGATCTCGCGCTCTCTCTCTGTTTGTGAGTGCCAGTAACGAAGAAACCTACGCGTCGTCACTCGTATTGCTTCCAGCTAGCAGGGAAGAAAGGAGAAGAAGAGTTTTTTTTCAAGTCCCCAGCAGGCCATTTTATCATCAGAGCACAAAAATAGGTACATAAGAAAAGGCTGTTTCATGAATCATACACACTCCAGGGTTCCATAAATGGCATGAAAAAAAAATAAAAAATGAAGAAGCCCCCCCTCAAAGACAGGCAGACCCAGACAAGTGGGGGGAAGAAAAACCGGG
The DNA here is from genome assembly GCA_930272545.1 of Sphaerostilbella broomeana. Lineage (NCBI taxonomy): Eukaryota > Fungi > Ascomycota > Sordariomycetes > Hypocreales > Hypocreaceae > Sphaerostilbella > Sphaerostilbella broomeana. The sequence goes on from CAKNET010000014.1 coordinate 120,638, forward strand.
AAAAAGAGAAGTATTCTCCTTACCAAAATACTAACCAAAGAGTAAAATAATATAACAAGCTCGGGATAAATTCTTGAAATAAGAATAAATAATTAAATAAAAGTAATATTAAAGTGTTTTAAAATTATATTAAAGATATAAGTTTACTTAAATAATTTGATTTAAAGCTTTGGATATATGGCGATACTTCTTTTTTTCCCGGTTTTTCTTTCCCCCACTTGCCTACCTAAGGTACCTAGGTGGTTAATAAACAGTAGGCATCCTACCTAGGTATGTAGGTAGGCAGCTAGGTAGATTGATGGGTTTTTTTTTTTGTTAATTCCAAGCCGACCGAAATATTCTATTTATATTAGGTAGTAAGTAAGTAAATAGTCTCGTCGGCTATGAGCAGTTAAGTAAGAACTGGGTTAATATTCAAAGACAAAAAATACACATGTCTACCTTATCCGCCTACCTACCTAGGTAGGTAGGTAGGTAGTTATACTACCTAAGGTAGGACCTATATAATGCCTTATATTATTATCAACTACGCAGCTATGGATATAGATATCGGCAAGGTGCTATGTTATAAACCGATAGTCAGGGCGTTATCTTACTTTATCGAGCGATAATATATTGGCTACCAGGTGTGCAGCCAAGCCCTCTACTGATCTGGAGAGCACAGGGTCTCGTAGATGAACCGTCTGGAAAATTCTGCGACTTTCCATGAGATTGTGAAGTACCTGTCTAATCAATGGCGGGGCAGCAAGGGTTGGTATTTTTGCCGTAACAACACAGCGTAGCAGTACAGACTGCTCAGTGCCCCGCGTCAGAACCCAGGTACCCATTTCTCGAGGGAGAAGGCCGCTCAGTAGAACAGGCAGTTGTCCTCAGGTTTCGTTTGTACCTGACCTCACCGCCCGCCCACTAACCAAGAACAAGACCTGGTCTCTACAACATTCACGTCCCGCCCTAGGCCGTTGCCAACACCGTCCGTTCAGAAATTTTGAATTTTATTTAACATCTTGGGCCGCCGCCCCTTACTTTTCTTCCAACTTTTTCAAACCTTAGTTGATATCAACTTCGCGCGTCCTCTGCACTGCCTTGCCTGGAAGACTTTTCTTTCTTCGACTTTTACCTCTGGGCCCCTCACTCACTTCCTATATTCCAAATCTGCAGCGCAGTTGTGCATGTGCACTGCGAGGAGTGGGAAAAACCAGCCATATTCTGAAGTGAACAAAACTGACGGGAAACTCGCCATCGACCCGCAGAGACGATGTCTTCCGTTGTCGGTATGTTGCTTTCGTCGCAGGTGTAAACCCTCTTATGCTCATGACAATCATTCTTCTCTCTTTTCTTGCAGTCCTAGATACACGTGGATGCTGACCAACCGTGCCCGGGGTGCAGGCGTTGATTTCGGCTCTCTCAAAACAGTCATTGCCGTTGCGAGAAATCGTGGTGTCGACGTGGTATGTGGATTGTGTTTTGGTCTTTCGCCTCTCCAAATGTACCCGACAGACGACTGACGAGTTTCGCATGTCTAGATCACCAATGAAGTGTCCAACAGAGCCACTCCGTATGTCTTCATGACCCTCCCCCCCCCTCATCGACCTCATTTTCACTCTTTTTGGCCAAACGTCTTCTCAAAGCTTGGAAAACTGACCAAAATCTCGTAATCAGATCTTTGGTAGGCTTCGGGCCCAAGTCTCGCTACCTTGGCGAGGCTGCCAAGACCCAGGAGATATCGAATCTCAAGAATACCGTCAACTGTCTCAAGCGCCTAGCAGGACGATCTTTCAGCGACCCCGATACCCAAATTGAGCAACAATATGTCACAGCGCCACTTGTCGATATAAATGGCCAGGTTGGCGCCGAGGTAAACTATCTTGGCAACAAGGAAAAATTCACTGCCACCCAGCTGGTTGCCATGTACTTCAGCAAAATCAAGCAAACCACGGCGACTGAGCTCAAACTTCCTGTTTCAGACCTCTGTTTGAGTGTTCCTGCCTGGTTCACGGATTCTCAGCGCCGAGCTATACTGGATGCTGCTGAGATCGCAGGGCTCAAGGTCCTTCGTCTGATGAATGACACTACGGCCGCCGCTCTAGGCTGGGGCATTACCAAGCTTGATCTCCCATCGCCAGAGGAGAAGCCCAAGCGTGTATGCTTTGTTGATATTGGCCACAGCAACTATACATGTTCCATTATTGAGTTTAGGAAAGGTGAGCTGGCTGTGAAAGCTACAGCATGGGACCACAACTTTGGTGGTCGAGATTTCGACCAGGCTCTTGTCGAACATCTCGCCAAGGAATTCAAGGGAAAATATCAAGTCGATATTTACACCCACGGCAGAGCTATGGCCCGCACCATTGCCGCTGCTGAGAAGACAAAGAAGGTCCTTTCCGCCAACCAGCAATCCCCAGTCAACATCGAATCTCTCATGAATGATGTGGATGCTTCAGCCATGGTCACTAGACAAGAGTTCGAGGCTATGATTGAACCTCTACTGTCACGTGTCCATCTCCCGCTTGAGCAAGCTCTGGCCCAGGCTAAGCTGACAAAGGACGACATTGACATCATTGAGATTGTTGGTGGTGGATCCCGAGTTCCTGCTCTGAAGGATCGTATCCAGACATTCTTTGGAAAGCCTCTTTCTTACACTATGAATGCTGACGAAGCCATTGCTCGGGGCTGTGCTTTTAGCTGTGCAATTCTCTCACCAGTATTCCGAGTCCGGGACTTTGCTGTTCAGGATATCATTAGCTACCCCATCGAGTTTGGATGGGAGAAGGCCCCCGATATTCCTGATGAGGATACCAGCTTGACTGTCTTCAATAAAGGCGGCGTTTTACCTTCAACGAAGATTCTGACCTTCTACCGGAAACAGCCGTTCGACCTAGAGGCTCGTTACGCCAATGCCGATGACCTTCCTGGGAAGGTGAACCCTTGGATTGGCCGATTCTCTGTCAAGGGTGTCAAGGCCGATGGCAAAGAAGACTTCATGGTCTGCAAACTCAAAGCTCGTGTCAACATCCATGGTGTTCTGAATGTTGAGAATGGTTACTACGTTGAGGACCAAGAAGTCGAGGAAGAAGTGAAAGATGACGAAAAGAAGGAAGACGGCGAGAAGAAGGACCCTGAAGTAAGTTGGCCAAACCAGTTTTTGATAGTCTCGCTACCCCTTCCCCAATAATTCATTGAAGTAGCCTGATTTTCATGGCTAATTCCCTCCACCCAGGCTATGGAAACAGACAACAAGGATGACGGATCGAAGAACACTCGCAAAGTGAAGAAACAGGTTCGGAAAGGCGATCTCCCCATTGCTAGCGGTACCTCATCGCTGGATGGCAGTTTGAAGACATCTTTCACCGAAAAGGAGTCTTCTATGGTCATGGAAGACAAGCTTGTAGCCGACACAGAGGAGAAGAAGAATGAACTCGAGGCTTATATCTACGATCTTCGAGCTAAGCTCGATGAGCAATATGCAGAGTTTGCTAGCGAGGAAGAAAAGACAATGATCAAGGCCAAGCTTGAGGCCACAGAAGTATGTTCACCCCGTTAGCCACAGTCTCATGTTTTCACTCGGTGCGGTTGATATGCTAACGAATCGATGCAGGATTGGTTGTACGATGAAGGCGATGATGCTACTAAGGGTGTCTATATCTCAAAGATGGATGAGATCAGGGCTATGGCTGGACCGATTGTTCAGAGACACTTCGAGAAGGTTGAGGCAGAGCGCCGTGCCGTACAAGAACGTGTTGAAGCCGAGCAAGCTGCCAAAAGAGCCGCTGAGGAGGAAGCTCGCAAGGCTGCTGAAGCTGAAAAGGCAGCCCAAAGTGGAACCGACCAAGAAATGAAGGATGCCGACGTCCCACAAGCAGAAGTTGAGGATGCGGGAGATCCAAAATAATTTGAAAAGCAAGTAGTTCGTTGGAAAAGGGGCAGGGGCTTGAACGACACCATATCGGAGAAGAAAAACCCAATCATAGATTAGTGAGGGATTGTCATGATAAAATGTAGCTTGGCCATAGAACTCATCTTTATACAACTAGAAGCCATAGTGGTGGTGAATCTATCCATTCAAGGTTCTTGTTATTCCGCGTTTTGTTTCGCCTTGCAAATCAATAGAAGAAGAGTAGGCAAATTCTTCCTGCACCTTAAGCATTGGCAAACTAAATGATGGATGGCCAATTAAACAAACCCAGACAAATAATAAAGATATTGAACTTTTATTTGGACATACTGAGTGTGCTTTAACTAAGGATTGACAATTGCTTCCCTTGCAGGAACCGACCGTCTTAATTCAACGGATCTCATCAGGAAAGATTGTGGTCTTCCCGTTCTCACATAAGGGAGCTGAGAGGTAGCTCGGATCATCAGATGACAACTGCAAAAGAAGCATCTCCCAGAATCACCTTGCTCTGTGAGAAGAGTCAAATATAAATCAATACATCCTCGCGGCTTCTCTTTTTGCTCTGTCCTTCTGTCAATTTTTTCCACCTCACCCGATAATGTTAGTTTTGCACCTCCGTCTGACGATTTCCTGTGCCTAGATTTTCTATAAAGCGGATAGAATCGCTGGCAAGTACCTTCCAATGAGAGCATGACATAAGCTGCAAATGTTGATACCATGGGAAGGAGGACATAGACAATCTACCACGTATATGAACCAGACTAGTGAGGTTAGTCACAGAAGCCAATCCCCCCCCCTAAAAAGTAGCTTACACATCATGCCATACTGGATTTCTGCCCGTCTCTTCTAGTTAATATCAAATAGAGGCTTGAGTTTGATGATCAGTTGCCATTCCTCGTTAGACACATCCTTGCGGTAAAACTCCTTGAGACAATCTATACTGGCTCGCGAGATTTGACTGTAGAGGGCGTCTGGCTCCTCCAACTGCCTGCCATAGGTAGGCTGGTGTCCTCCCATTTCAATCTTGACAGCAACCGACGGCTGGCCCTTTTTGCAAACTGGAATTTGCTTGTGGTCTCGTTCAATAGAGGTACTATGATACAAGAGACGACATGTCAGCCAATAATAGGGTGAAGGGGGGGGGGTAATAAGATGACGAAATATCAAAACAATAAGGAAAAAAATTCGAACTTACACTCTACCGATCGCGATGATCTCTTTGAGGTTGGTGGTTGGGTTCGTCTTCACAGCCGCGATTGGTGTGTTGATTTTCAGCTGGCCTTCGACAACATCCACACCAATGACAATAGGAGCGGTCTTGTTGAAGACTGCAACCGGTTTTAAGACACAAGGGAAGACGGCTAGCATCTTGGATTCCTCCTTCTTCTTCTCTAGCATCTCGTCCATATGCTTGGTAAAGTTGTCAAACAAATGATAGATGATGTCGGCGGTGAAAATTTTGATGCCTTGCTCCTCAGCATACGCTTGGGCTTCCTTGTCAACTTTGACATCAAAGCACAACATGACAGCATAGTCTGGTGCCTTCTCCAGCATTATACCGCACTGCATTACGTCTCGCTTGTATACCGGCCCGATGCCAACGTTTGCGACAGGGATTTTGCAATCTTTCAGGAAGTCGAGCAGAGCTTCGAGCGAACCAAGTGTAGATGCCTGAACACTAACACCACGACCGGTCTTTTCTACTCTGCTGAGAAGGTTAGCCAGATCAGACTCGACCTCATCAGCGATGTCATCTTCATCATCATCCGGCCCAACAACCATCAATCGGGATCCTGCTATTGCGCCTTCGAGACCAGGAGCACTAATCTTAACACCAAGGGCGGCCTTGACTTCTTTGTTGTGGACATATGCCGACTTCAGACGTAACTCTCGGAGTGGAGCAGGGGTGAGCAGGGCTCTAATATTCGTAACAATAGCCCCCTCTGTGCCGCAAAGAACTATTCGATCGCCTTCTCTCAAAATACCATTGGACAGAATGACATCGATGGTCATGCCAAACCCTTCAATAGCCTTCACTTCTAGCACGGTTGCCTGTACCTCAGATAAGTACATGAGTGAGCCCACCATGCGCTCTTGGGTGAGCTGAAGGATGAGCTTTAACATGTCAGGGATACCTTCGCCTGTATGTGCTGATGTTGGTACAAGAGAGACGAATTTGGCCATGGACTTGTTCTGGTAGAAAAGCTCAGAGTTAAACCCTTGCTCTGAAAAGGCGAGCTTGGTCTCTTCCAGGCGGTTTTTGAACTCATTCTGAACAGCCTTGCTCTGAAGAGCTAGACTGTCCTGAAAGCCATTGTTGTCCACCTTTTTCCAGCCGTAGAGTCTGTCAATCTTGTTCAAGGCCACAATGAACGGCGTCTTTCTCTCACGAAGAAGACGCATAGACTCTAGGGTTTGTGGCTCTAAACCGTGCATGATATCCACGACCAAAATTGCAATGTTACATAGAGATGAGCCACGAGAACGCAGGTTGGAAAAAGACTCGTGGCCAGGTGTGTCGATAACCAAGAGACCGGGGACCTTAAAGTCGAATTTTTCGTCTTTGTTGACAACAGCAGTCTTCTGTTTGATAGCCTCCACTGGGAAGTACGTAGCACCGATCTGTTGTGTGATGCCTCCAGCTTCGCCCTCCTGGACATTGGTCTGCCTTATTTTATCCAGCAATTTGGTCTTTCCAGTATCAACGTGACCGAGAATACAGCAAATAGGAGAACGCAAGTTGTCCTTTGAACGGGCTGCCAAAGCCGCTTGGTGAGCCTTTTCTCGTCGCTCAGCAGCCTCTTTCTTGCGTTGGGCTTCAAGCTGCCGGGCTTTTGAAACCGCTTCATCTTCGGATTCTGAGTCCTCAGATTCGCTTCCTTCATCACGCTTTTTGTGTTCTGATTTGTTGTTTCCTTCGGCCCCATCATCCGAGTCAGCATCCCAACTATCCTTCACATTATCCTCCTCCTCATTTGCAGCAACTTCCCAGTCGTCTTCAACATCATTCTCTACAGCCTCCTTTGCCTTTAAGCTTTTGACCTCGGCTTCAGCCTTATCTCTGGCAGCCCTCTCTTCGGCTTCCTTCAGAGCCTTCTCGGCCTGTATTCGAGCTCGTTCGGCGGCTTCTGCCATAGCAGCCTCTTCATCTCGCTACAATTGGGTATGTCAGTCAACAGTACTTGTCTATCGTAAAGTCGTCTGACTTGTTTACCTTATCATTTCTCCCCTTTTTCCTCTTATTGTCATAAACAACCTTTTTCTTTGGCTGTCCTTCCTCATTCTCTTGTGGGCCAATTTTTATACCTGCTGCAAGCATTTGCTGGAGTTTCATCTCATTGCGAGCCTTCTCTTCTTTTTGAGCTTTGGTGAGAAACTTGCCCTCCTTTTTGAGCTGTTCAATTCGTTCCTTCTCGCGTTGCTTCTTGAGGGCTTTTTGTTCCTCTCTGTGCCGCTGTTCTTCAGCTTCTCGCCGAAGTTCTTCTTCTGCTACGGCCTTGGCCTCAGCATCGAGACGGGCTACTTCTTCCTGTCTGCGACGCAACTCCTCCTGTTGCTTCTGAAGCAAAGCCAAATGGGCCGGTATCTTCTTCTTCTTGACTTCTGGCTCAGATGGTGGAGGCACAGTTGGTTTCGAAGGCGCATCAGACGATTCTTTTATGTTTGTAGTCGTAGATTCTGCGGTCTTGGTTGGCGCAGGAGTCTTCTTCTTGGCAGCCTGGGGGGGTCTGTTAGGTAGATTCACACCGTAATATAGTTAAGAAATTCAAACCTGTTCCTTTTTTCTTTGCTTTTCACGCTCCTTCTTCAACTTTTCTTTTTCGGCCTTGGTTAGGATTCTCCCAGAGTCCTCGTCTTCTGCATCGCCAGCCTTGGCGCTGGCAACAGCTTGCTTGCCCTTGCCTCCCTTGCCTCCTTTGCCCTTCTTATCAGGCAAAGCAAATTCATCATCTAAGCTCGCTTCGACCGGTACTTTCGCAGCTATATCCTCTACAGCAGCGTCCGGTATAGTCTCTTCGTCGAGACCTTTCTTCTTACGCTTTTCCTTATTCTTGCGCATGATCGCCATTAAACCACCGCCACCAGCTGCGGCCTCTTCGTCTTCGCCATTTTCATCGTTAGTTGAGGCCTGTTCGGCCGGGGCAATGCTTTCTCCAAGCTCTGCTTCCCAGTCGTCCTGAGCATTCTTACTTCCCTTTTTTTTCGGCGCCATCTTGTCGGTCTTGGGAAAGCAAGGGTAAGATGGGTTATATTTCAGGCCCGCTGGGATGAAAAGGAGGGGGAAAATGTAAAAAGATTCCCTTCACTAAAATGGTTGAATAGCGAAGAAGGCGGAAGGAAAAGAGAAGGGGGGAAAATTCGTCCACTTGGATTCGATGCACACTAGCCAGTCGCTGGCTTTCAGTTTGTGGTTGTGGTGAGTTACCCTTTGTGGTGGCGGTGGGTTGTCAGCGGGGCACCACACGGATTTTGCGGGGCACAACGGATTTACAATTACCATCTTACCAAAACAAAACAAAACAAGGCTTGCTTGCTTGCTTCATTCGAAGTGTCCACAAATCCCAGGCTTTGGTTACAATGAGTTCCGGTGAGACCTGAAGGTATCCAGAGAAGGCAACAGAAACGAAAAAGACTGCCAAACATAGAGACTCCATAGCCATGACCCATAAACAACACTATCACCAAGCTTCAAAATGTGCCCTCCACGGGACGTATGATAAGTACCGAATGTGGACATTAATTTCATATCCAATGTCTCTCCAAAGGATTGAGAATAGCTGGCAAGCAATATGCTGAAAACAGTCTACGTCCTTTCTAACTAACCCCCTTCATATATGCAAGTTTATTGATAATATGAGATAACTTTTTACGCTGCAAAGGCAATGAGTACCGTTATTAAACCATATGGTCATTTATCATGTATCATTATACCGCATTCTAGTCATCCTGGACAGTCGAAGTCTTTCTCCAAATATAGTCCAAAGAAGCATGTATGGCTAGGGGCATGAATATCCATCTACATGGTATCCTCAAAAATCAGTCTCAACTCCGCGACAGCCCATCACCACATAGCAGGCGCTAAGAGGAACTCCAAGATTCGGTAACCAAGGTCAAAATACTGCTCTTCCCGCTGACCATCCGATATATTCTTAAATTCTCTAGTGTAGTGTCCGTCCTCCAGCAGATCGAGATATTTGCAAAACAAGACAAACCCAGGGCCCGTCCCGATCAGCTGCTCAAGGGCCCGAACTTGGAGGCAGCGTTTTAGCAAATCCCCATCAATATGCATGCCTCTAGGGTGAATTCGAGGTTCCTGTATCGTTTCATCGATATCCGTCTCGGCAAATGTTGTAGCATGTCGAATAGATGCAACTATTGCACTTTTCTGTGCAAGTTTCTGTATCAAGTACAACAACCGCCACAGTTCTAGACTGAGTAAAGTGAATTGTTGCATCGACCCATCAACAGAGACCCCGATAATGTCAGCTCCGTTTGCAGTGCTCGGTAAGGTTCCGTACCGCCTTTTTGCATCCTCTGCAAGCCAAGGCGGCATGCTATGTGCTCGAGCAAATCTTCTTATTGAACTAGGCAACATTCCTTCGATGATAACCTCGAATTCTTTATCACTCTGTCCTGATGGAACCCAAATTCCAGCGATCCCACCATTCTGATCAGATATCAGAGTCAATGGCCATCGGCCGGGGTTGTCGTTAGGGTTGCCGAGTTCGATCATGTGCACTGCTCTTCGAGATACCTGATCCGTATGTATAAGATCCATCTCAAGCCTTTCCTCACCTCGGTGGTCAATAACTTCCAAAGAATGCATAGTTGTGAGCGCATAGACCTTTCCATTGACAATTCGCAACGATGTTGCCGGGGAGTCTAACTCAAATTCCTTCATCGGCTTTAATTTCCTCTCCGTTAAGTCGAGAATATCCCAATGCAGTGTTCGTCCAACGCAGAAAATAAGCCCTTCATTGTCCCCTATAATCGAATAAATTGAGCTTCCTAATTGCTTCTTGTATCGAGTCCAGTATCTTAGTTGTCGACTAGCTCCTTCGCTTTGACGAGGCTCCATCTTTTCTGTAGACACAATTACGAGTCTTCCGTCCTTCGTAGTGACAAGAATAAAAGGGAACATTTTACCATCCTTGACATATAACCACTCGTGTAGGCCGTAGATCCTGTCACCTGGATGACCCAGACCCGATATGAATTCTATCCGATTTTTATCCTTGTCAGTTGGAACAGAAATAATTTCTCCAGTGTCGGAATCAACAAATGCGAGGCTGGGTTTGTCGCCTTTCAATAATGCAACAACTAAGCAGTTTAGGGTTTGGGAATAAATGATCCTTGTCGGAGTGCCTTCCATAGGAATGCATCTTGGAACATGCCCAACATGAGGCCTGATGTCGGCCAGTAGTAACCTTGAGCCAGCAAGTATCATAAGGCTTATGTGTCCCGGATATCCTGAGAGACTCTGAGCTATACGATGAGCCGAATGGATGCGTGGTGAAGGCATTGACGCATCGTTTGAATCTGTTGGCCATATGAATTGCTTCCTATTGAATTGGAAGTTCTTTTGGCCGAAATCGGTCATGAAAATTAGGTTGTTATCGCAGCACACGAAAGCCGCAGGTGAGCCGTCGAACGGTGTTGAAGCAGGAAAGACGTCGACACGTGATACACCAATAATTTCAGTAACCCATTTTATGTGATCAGGGGACAGTTCGGATATCCTAGCGGTGACAAGACGACCACAACGAGTACCAAGGGCGAGGTCAACTTCATCGACGCTCTGCTGAACCACGCAGATGCTAGTCAATGCCTCGAGGCTTATCTCGTCTTCATGACCATCTATGTCGCATTAGAGAAGATTACAAACAAATGATGGCGGCGATATTGCAATAGAGTGCGTTTTGAGGTAGAAGGGTTAAGTTCAGGAGGAGAAGAAGCACTCACGAAGTGGTTTATTCAGTGGCCTTCCCACAATTAAGTCTCCAGTAATCGAGTAGATTGATACCCACGGTGTCCCGTTGTCCACTGAGCCTACTACAATAAAGTTGTTGCCAGCGACTGTGAAGACCGAAACACAAGTGACTTCTCCTTGGGCATCCCAACTAGTTACCCCAGAAAATTGAGTTCCTTCAAATCGTATGACGTGTAGTCGTGGTTCTTGATTGCTATGTGTGGAAAACACCACAATGCTGTTCGTACACAACGCATTCTCCGCCGTAAGTCCAACAATATCAAGAACGTCTTCGAGCAAAAACCGCGAGCTAAAGTCAAGAAAAGTTAGGACGACACAAGTACTAAACTCATAAGAAGACATTGTCCCTCAAACACACACGCGCCCGCGCAAAGACGAAGATAGGTGGGATAATAAAACCGAAACGGACGTAATGCTGACCTCTCTGTAGGAGTAATAATGTTCAAAGATTTCTCGGTGATCTGGACAACCGTCTCAGAAACTTGAATTGCACTCAGCGTACGGGAGGTCAGATCAAATGGTGTGTTCTCAGTTGTTATAGCCTCAACTTGACCAAAGTCATCTGAGAACTGAAGTAGAAGCGAGGAATGAGGCACCGCTAGAAGTCCATAAAATCCCTTATTGCCATGGTGGTTGATTGAAAAAGTCCAGGCTTGCCTTATTGGTTCACCAGTCTCGATATCCAGGCCTATGCGAGCTTGGATACCCCATCTCCACTGGGTTACGCTACCCTTGACGCCCCGGCCTGAGGCACTGAAGATACTATCTTGCTTTCGTAGGTCATTAGGGAGGAGTTTATGTTTAGCTGGGCCGGTTGCAACGTCAACAGCAGTTGGATCCCATGTTGAGTACTCATTTGTAGTTGTCATGTCAACGACTGGTGACCAATTTTGCAATACGCTGACCTGTTCCAGATCCTCGCGTGGTGCGAGCTAATTGTGATAAGATGTCAGAATGCAAACTCATGTATGAAACAGTTGGAGAAGTCTCACCTTCCAAATCCCCCCCGGCCCAGAATCACCACCGATGATGAGAACGTCTGAGAAAATATCATAAGCGGTAGTGAAAGCTGTGTCAATATTACTCCCAAGACAGCCCACATTAGTCACTGAAGGGACCAACTCAGCAGCATCTATCTCAACATGGATGATAGCCCCATCCTCTCGTGCCAAGTATATGATATCTGTCTTCTCGAAATACTTCTTCCGCCGAAATGGCCGGGCCCATGCAGTCCAGAGTGGCTCGCCCATTCCATGATGCAGCTTAGTACGCATTGGAGAGTCAGTTGGCAGCAGCTCAAATTCTGGCGATCCAGAGAGAGCATACTTCACAACGCCTATAAAAAACCTGGAAACCGCAAAGAAAGCGGTCTTAAATCTCAGTGGTATCAAAAGCATCGGCATCCTGTGCTCTTTTGGAAGCCGGGTACCAGTTTTCTCTTCGGCAAAGATAGCTTGAAGATTGTCACCAAGCTCCCATTCATACGTTACCATGCGGGAAATTGGCGTCCCGTGATTTCTCTCTTTTCGAACAACGATCAGGAGCAGGATAATATGATAATCATCCTCAGGGCGGGGGAACAAAAACTCTAGCTTATGAATTACACCTTGTATCATCCGAACACGAACAGATTTAACAGGGTGAATGGAATTCTGAAGCGAGTAATGATCATTTAGGTCTGATAAAGCCTCCAATTCGTACATGACGAGAACACCGTCAGGAGAACAAGCCGCCATGTATCGTGAAGATGGGTCAACCGCCAGTTGATATCCCAAGTATTGAATCGGTTTGGGGCTTTCATATTTGGTGATGTAAAACTCAAGTGATGCGTCAGGCCGTGGCCTGACAAACAGAAAGAGAAGTTGGCCCGATTCCAGCATCAAGACAAGCAATTGCGGAGGCAGGCTACGGGTATGAATCCCATCCGGCGTAGCAGGGGAGCTTTGAAGGAAAGCCGAGGACGACGGCTCCATCTTTATATTGCTAGCATGGCTATCATCGTCCAAGCCATGCTCCAAGGAATCCCCCAACACCACAGCATTCCGGATCCTCGGACCAAAATCGCTCTTTCGCAGGATCTCGTGGATTTGGCCGTCTTTTCCTAGCTCGCTGATTTGTACAAAATGGTCCTAAGCCTTGTAAGTAGAGAGAATCAAGGAACAGTCGGCCCGTTACGGAGAAGTAAAGTGGTATTCCTGGCCTAATCTTGTTCAACAGGGAACTACTAGACTTACACCAATGAACGCAATATCATTATGAGAATTGGAGCGCAGCCGAACTGGGAGCACCCAGTGGACGATAGGACTCTCCACTATAGTCTTGGACAAAATTCCACAGACGGGGGGTTGCGGGAAGGGTTCAGAAGTTGGCGGTGGTGCGACAGACGCCTTGAGAGCGGCTTGCAGGTTAACCGTCTCGGTTACCCATTCACCATCTCGGAGAAAGCTGGATTGAAAAGCCATACTGTCACCTGCATGGCACCGTCTAGTGAAGACCAGAATCAAGCGGCCGTGATGTAGACGAAAATGTGATTACGTGGTGAATGCGACGAGAACTCAGGCCTGGTTCCAACTTCAAAGAGGTTCACGGCGCCAGGAGGAGGGCATTTTTCGATGTCGTCGAGGTCAATTTGATTGCTCCATGGGCATGACGCCCAGTGTGCCGTATTCAGGTAGTTGGCGTGCGTCCAATCAGCATAAATAATTGTATCTATAAGAGCTTCCGGCTTCGTCCACGTTGCCGCTGTAGAATCCTTCCAGTCGCAACGGCTGGGGGAAAAGAATTATAAAAAAAATTCGAAACTTTTGACGGTGATGGCGCCTACTATGTTCCCATACGCAGCTCAAGACAGCGACATATACCAAGGAAAATTGATAAGGCGAGCTCTTGTGACTCGAGTAATCCAGTGAGATAAAGAGAGAGAAAATAGGAGGGGTTTTAGAATAGAAGAGGCTGCTTCGGAGAGGCAAAAGAGACCGAAAGAGGAATGCTGTGTAAGAAGCGAAAGCAGAAGTCGGCTTCTTGTCCTCTCTGTTCTTGTTAGCAAAGGAGAGATAGAGAGACGGACGGACAGACAGACAGACAGACAGACAGCAGTTGAGTGCCCAGGTTGAGGTCCCAGCGGCCCACAGTGCACGCACTCTTCCCAACACAACCAATGTAGTAGTAGCGAGGCAGAAACGAAGAGGGAGGGAGGGAGTGACAGAGACAAAGAAGGAGGACTAGAGAGGAGATACAAGCATACAAGACCAGACAGACACATAGATTACACAGACAGCGGCCAGCAGGCCATGCAAGCTTGGTTCGTCTCGCCCGTCCTTGCTTGTTTGTTTGGCCAGGGTAAAAAGACGTCGATGCTGCTGCAGAGTGGGAAATGGTGGGGGGTGGGGCAAGAGTTTCTGGGCTCAGGTGGATTCCTTTTGGTTTCGTACACCAACATGCCAACATCCGTGGTCTTTGCCCACTTGGCTTCCTCCAAGAATGGAGTGTTGGGGGGGGGCCTCTTCAACTATAGAAAATTCCTCCATGTGTAAAAGCAGCACTGAGTCACTTTGATATTAAGAGAGAACGTAATTAGGTGGTTGTTGTCGTTAGTTGGAGCAGCCAGATGGAAATGCTCTTCCAAACAGGATGGAATGAGTTTGCCTCTGAACGAGCTGAATTAGGGTTTTTTTTATTCTCTTTATTTTATTTTGCCCTAAATTAAATTTGATTTGATTTTATATTATTGTAAAATAAAACAATTTCTCTCCGGGTTCCCAACCCACGTTTTCGTCTCGAGTGTTTGTTTTATTTTATTTTTAAATTTAAATTTAATCTATCACACCGTCTCACTCACTCACTTGCTCACACACACACAGAACAGATGTACAGACACACACATCGCCTTCTCATATTATGCCGCACTCCAGCGATTCACTTCCAAGTGTGTGTCATCCTCATCGTCGTCATCATCGGTCATCGTCATCCGGCATCCATAATCACAAGTAAAGTTGATGGCTTTGCCGTCGGAAGCATAACCCTCACCAAGATCACCAGTGCAGATTATTGCCATGTATATAGTGGCAGTCGGCATCGAAAGGACCCTTGTTGTCTCCGGCTCTAGTCAAGTTAGCATTGCAACCCACTCCGCGCGCCGCCAGCATTCGGTTGCCGACTCGTGGTGTCATCAACGAGAAGCCAACTCTTTTTATTAGCCTCTACACAGCTGCCAGGCTGGCGACGGCTGTCGGGCAATATGCGTCAACCAGGCAGATGCCCAAAATCCATGTGAGGTGCCTAACGCTCGCTGTCCCTTTGTCCAGGTAGCAGCGTCGAGCTTGTCTTGTCGCCTGTCTTAGCACGACGCTTCAACGGCTAATCCAAAATGCATCCATCCATTCAATGGCTTCGTCCCGTACACTAACTACATCATGCAACTAAGGGCAAGGTGGGCTGTAGACGAAAGATCTCCCCGTGCAAGCCCTCGGTTGCAGACACAAGCTCAGGCTTGAAGCCCGGTTTATCCGCCATTTATTGGCATGGATGGACGAAGTATGATCGACCTTCTCTCCCAAGAAAGATGCTAGGCTGCAGGTCAGGTAGCCACGTTATTATTCACTTGGCTAACCTCGCCATGGTTACTGACTCCGAAGTTTGACTAGTGTAGGTTTACCTGGCACGGGCACTTTGTGAAGCTTCCGCTCCTCTGTCCTGGCTAGGCCAGCGGGCGACGACGACCTTTCTTTGATTTTTTTAATTTATTGTATGGAGTCAGCCGCCACCAAGATAGGACCAGCAACCCATGTGGAAACCCAAACAAGGGCCTGGACTCACAGGCTAGCAATCAGACATCTGAATGTCTTGACTGTAAAACATCCACGATATAAACATATCCTCTATGATTGTTGTCCTTGGGTGCCATCCACACTGCCGCCGAGGCCTCTGATCTTGGAATGTGGCTGATCCAGGGTCGTTGAGAGCAGTTGGCACGGGGCATAAATCCCATCGCATCCCTGTTTTCAAACGGACGTACCGAGAATGAGATATTTTCAAGGGCAGTCGTTGGTCTGGCAGCCATGAGAGTCACATTAAATCCCGAGGCGCTTTGTAGTCTATGAAGGAATAGCCGTCACCGCAAGGTCTATGAACTCTCCTGGCATCAATCCAGAAGAGGTGGTCATTTTGACACCAAAGCAAGTCAGACAACGACCTTTCCCCTGCTGAAATAAGTCTATCTCGATTACTTGGTTCAAAGTCCTGGCACATAATTGTTGCGTATCAAAATAAACTCATAGCTCGATAAGACTGATCATCCTTGACGCATCATGTTGAGGATATCACCTCCTCTCACTCGGTTACTCCGGCCCTCACGACCCGCATGTTCCTGCCCCGCCAAGCTGCGCCGCCGTGCTTCATATCACGCGTAAACATCCGGACAAGATATGCACACTAATAATACATGCTTGCCCCTCGTCTTGAGCTTTTAGGGCTGGCTGTTGTGCGCTTTTTTTTTTTGTTTTGTTTTTTTTTTTGGTTTTGAAAAAATGGTGGTCATTTGGCTGCAAGATCCTCGTCTGATCTAAGATTGCCCGGCCCTAGACTGATCTTGAATCTTTTTATTAGAAGCTTTGAAATGTCGGCTGCCTAAGCCATAGCATAGTGTAGGGCTAACATTTGGCGTTGGCCAGTGTCATTATCCAATGCCTGGACGCACTCGGTGAAGCTTCGTCGTCGGGATATAAGAGAAAAACGAGCCAACCTGGGTAGAGTATAATTGAACATAGATCTGGGAAGAGCGCAAGCACATGATTGCCTCACTGTTCGGGAAGAAAATTATTTGTGTGCTAGTCGTTCGAAAGCGCTGCATTCTTTAATTGACTTAAGTGAGGGGTGTTAACAAACAATTAGCGTAGTGTGGGGCTTTGCCTTTGTTAGGCACCTAAGACACACGTTGTTTCTTAAAATCTGGTTAAGGAACACTTATAATTAAACAAGAGACTATGTTACTATAACCACGATATAATTAGAATAGTTCCCCCCTCCCCCAATAGATGCTATAGTCAAAGTAGAATCTCATAGCTGCGGGTTAGGAAATCTATCAACTACCTACATGTAATTGACAAAGCAGCTAAACCCCACCCCCAAGTGTCCATAGTTACCTAGGCAAGTCATATGTATGTTTCCATTTTATGCCTTTATTTAATACCACTTAGTATCATATCCATGTTAAAGTAACTACCGACTCGTTAAAGCCTTACAGAAAAGGACTGCAAGCCGCCTCCTATACTATACGGCAGATTGTCATAGACATACCATCCATAGAAGTGGACATTAACGTACGTGCTAGGTGCGTAGATGGCGCGTCGAGATCTCAATCATGATCACCGTTTGACTCGCCCCCAAGCCACAAAAAGAACTATGTGCTATCCCACCCGTTCAACGGCTTTACACGTTGGGTTAGTAGGTGGCATTTGCTCGGCGGCATGTTCCCTACGTGCAGGAGCCCTTGGGCCGTTGAGGTGACAGGTCACAAAAGCCCATCGAAGAGCCTCCGCCATGCAAAAGCCGCGCTCCACCTTACGGGTGTCCAAGGCTTCCTATTTCGGTAATTGAACGGCTACATCCCGGTTATCGTTTAAAAAAAAATTTTATAAAATATAAAAATCCTCCCTCTCTGTCTCTTTATCAAAGACATTAAGAGGAGCGCCACGGAATTATGGTTGGTTGAAGCCACCATGTTTTGAGTAGAAATGCGGCAATTCCATATGATATTATATTTATTCTACTTACCTACTGTATTACTGCATGTCTATGCCCATCGTAGAATGACGGAGCGAACCTCCCCCAGTCGTTGATCATAAGCAACGCCTCGCACAACACTTTTTATGCGTTTGCTTGAAGTTCGTATCAATATAATTAAACATAGAGGAGTTATGAGTTTTATCGAGTATCTCTTAGGGAGTATCTCAGTGAAAGAGTTGCAGCCTCAGAGTGCGCTACAACAAGACGATAGTCACAACTTGACATATATGCTGTGGTCTCTTTCCACGCTCAATATTTAAGTTTAGTCGAAGAGGGGCCTTTTGGAAACTGATCCTAGGTTCATAGGGAAAGGCAGCACAGCATACCAGCTTATTCGAGATAGCCACCCACATGCTCCTAGCCAACATATACACAGAACGAAGAATGAGACAATCACGTAAACATAGCCATATGTTACCATACACGACATCTTTCAATATAGTTTAAGTAAAAAAAGGCTTACATAGCACTGTTTCTCTGTGAAACAACCCAGCTCTATCACTACCCCATCAAATATCATAGCTTGACTACCTCGGTAGATCAAGAGACACCAAATTATCCAATGTTTCTATCAGTAGTCTCTACATCTTTTATTGTCAATTAATCAGAACTCTAAGGGTTACTTAGTATTCGTTGATAATAATAATAAAAAAATATCAGGTCATAGCCGGCCATGGGTCCTGGAGTAAATGTCAAAGATCTGGCATGTCGTAAGAAAGGGGAAACTTGTAGTGCCAGAGCAATATATTTGACATCGTTGGTCAAACTAAGGGTCAGGTTGACTCAACGGTAGGAATTCTTAATTTGGAAGAACCGAAGTGTATTTGAAACTGATTTAATGTCATTTAAATCAGCCTTGCTGCGGGAACTTATAACTTGCCTTTTTTTCTCTCCCGTCGTTTTTCTATCTTTATATTGGCCGAGGACCTTGGCTTGTGACGTCGTACAGATTCGTATGGAAGCTTTTGATTGGTGCTGTCTCAGCATCTCAGTTAGTGTATCCTAGGTAGGTACCTGGGCAATCCTCAGTGAGCTCCAATTCCACCCACGCTATACCTACCTAGGTAACCAGTATATATTGGAGGTATGTACATGCGCTGTCATCGTGCCCGAACAAACGAACAAACCTTTCACAACCTCGCATCTGTAGTTTTCGAGTATTCCTTCGATTTCTTCTCTTCACCGGGACGCAATGCCAGCGCTCGCTTCGAGAGATTCGATCTAGAATTGCAACGCCCATCGGTCCATGGACCTGGCACAGGACCAAGTCGATATCGACACAGCTGGGCACCTCGACATTAATGGGGTCAACGCCATATCGTCAGATGAATCGTCTGTCGACGACTCTGGCCCCAGCCCTGCCACCATTCAGAAAACGAACGATATACTAGATGCCTGCAAGCACCAAGATATCCCTCGTCTGCGGGCTCTCGCCGAGTCCGAAGGTGGCTTTGTGACTGATGCACTGCGCCAGTCAGCTTGTGGGTGCCCCTGTTATTCATCACTCTGCTCGTTCGCCTCTCGTCTCCAGTCAAACACTAGCTCACCCCTTTTCCCAGGGCCTCTTCTCCTCGGGTTACCTTCCGCAGCTCCGGATGCAAAAGATGGCGACGCGCATTCCGAACCCCTCAACGGTGCTGCTGCTGACCGCGATTGGAAGGAACTGCCACGTCACAGCGACGAGGATCAAGTGCAGCTTGATGTCAACCGATCCTTCGTCCACTACCCAAAGGGTATGTTGCCGTCATCTCCAACTACCACCCAGTATCGCTAGCCTACACGCAGCCGAGAAATACAACCTCGCTATGTTGAAGCCGGACTGACTTTTTGACATTTTTCAGACGAGTCAGAGGCTGGCCTCGACCAACGGAAGCATGAGCTATCTTACCTCATTAGCGAAGTATTACGCCGATACCCATTTCTCTGCTATTTCCAAGGATACCATGACATATGTCAAGTCTTTTTACTGGTTCTGCAACCATCTGCAAGGGCGCGGGTAGTTGCGCGCCTGTCTGTTTTGAAGATACGGGATTTCATGTTACCAAGCCTCGGCCCCACGACTACACAGCTGAGGCTACTCCCCGATGTGCTTGCCCATGCAGATCCCGAGCTGCGCCGCCATGTCGCAAGCATTGAACCATTCTATGCTCTTGCCGGTACGCTTACAATGTATGCGCATAACATTGAGCGGTACAAGGACATTGCACGACTTTTCGACGTAATACTGGCTCGTGAGCCAGTTTTCCCAATCTATATGTTTGCGCAAATCATCATTGATCGCCGTGATGAGATCCTAGACATTGACGAATCTGATATGCTGCAAGTCATACTTAGCAGAGTTCCGCCGAATATGGACTTGGATTCTCTAATCCGGAGATCCGTCAGCCTCTTAGATAAAATCAGGCCCGAGACGCTCAAGTCATGGAGTCGAATTTCGAACTCGAGTGTTCTCAAGACAGCTAGTAATCCCGATGCCTGTATTAGCCAGACAATGGAAGAGGGTCATGGATATTTTGAGAGGCAAGCGAGGGAAATTCATTGGGCAGAGATGCGGAACAACGTGAAAATGGTCATGTGGGCATACCGCCGACCAGCCAGGACCGTCGGAATGGCTGTTTTGGTTGGAGTCATAGCCATCTATGTCCGACGATATCCGGCCGTTCTTCAGTCTGTCTTGTCTTATATCCCAAACCGGTAATGATGGTATGTTTCATGCATGCGGAAACCAGAATTAAAGACGATATAGACATGTAATAAAGAAGACGTGATTAAACCCCGATCACAAGTTTTGTTACTCGCCAACATTTACAATTACTACGCATGCTACATGGCCGCTTACAATAAAGGCTAAAAAACTAGAGACTTCTTCCACTGCTAGCCCGTGCCCGACGCCGTTTGGAGCAACAAAAGACTATCCTCTCCAAAGCATGCGACTGTAACTTTATGGAAACGTGAATCTATATATCCTCCTGATATGCTTGTTTAAGCTCTTCAAAATGTAACTGCTGGCCCTCCGCTAACTTCCCAGTCGCATCTCCGATGATGGTGAGAATCAAAGAATAATTATTGTACAAAAACCTATCACTCTTCCGCTTGTCAGCACCGTATGACTGACTCTGCCGGGCCAGGAACGCCTCCACCTCAGAACGGAGACGCGACAGACTAGCAACGACGGGCTCGTCATCGCCTGCTTCTGCACTGAGAGCTAAGAATCCGTGCAGGAGCTGTCCGAATCGCTGGGTAACCATGTGCGGAGCCGTCGACATCTTGGCTTGGTCGGCACGGCTTGACTTGGTGGCTATGGCGTTTGTCAGTTGCCTGACCGATTCGCAATGTCGGTCCATTATGACTTGAAGGCGGGGCCACAGCAACATGTTTGTTCCATTGACGTATCCTTCCACGGCTGGGACACGTCGTCTTTGAAGGTCAAATGCAAAATGTTGGTTGAGTCGGATGCAGAGAAAAAGACCCAAGGCATCGAATGTCTCTCCTACAAGCGTTTTCGACAATGTCCGGCCAATGTCGAATGTCGGTTCAAATATATAATTAAAATTCTTTGATATTTGGGAATAGGATAAAGCGGGAGAAAAGAAGGCGGCCAAAAAAGTATACTCGGCCGTAGCGTTATCTATGAGTGCGAGATTAAAATTTCGGAAAGGAACTTCGACATAGTGAGTTGATTGGTCCTCTTCTGCGATATAAGACGAGATAGCTGACGTATTATTAGTCTTCAGCATATCAATCCGCCGTCCAAGATTAAACGCATCGTGTGGAGGCCCGGCCACTCGTGTGCTTGAGAGCACGGCTGTTTTTCTCGAAGTATCTTCCTGCCCAAGAACATCATTCTTATCCAATATGTGTAATTTCAATTTCCCTAGGGCCTTTTCGTATCGACCAAATTGATTCAAATAATACCACCGCATAGTGTTCATATAAGCTTGCGAGATTTCTTCTGCGAGCGTCGCATGATGCTTGTGTAGGAAACCATACAGGTCCTTGAACTTCAGAAAGTTCTGCTGCTGGATGATTTGTGCGTTGATGTGAGGAGATCGGAGGGCCTTAATCTGTGCGACAAGAAAGTCTCGAATTCGTTCGATAGCCTAGCACATAACGGTTAGAGAAAGCCATTGCTCTGACGACACAATAATAACATTTTTGAAGGGAGTACCTTGAGGATCAGTTTATCTAATATGGGCCCTAACTCCTCAGTAGCTTTGCTAGGCCGCAGCCCAGACGCCTTTTTAAGATATGAGGCTCTCCTATCCACTTCCACCAGCACTTTGGACCATGATTCATCGATATGTGAAGTTGTTATTTTAGAAATTGTCTCTGGTGATACGCTCAGTTGCTCCACTAAAGGCGCAAGGGCTCTCTCTACTCGGTTGCGGTTGTCTAGTCTTCGATTCAGAGCGCTAGAGCGTGTTTGCAATGATTCAATGTCGGCCGATACGGTTGAAAGATCGTTACGGAAGCTCGTGAGATTGACTTCAACTGAGTTCAAGACATCGTCACAGGCGGTGATCGAGCGGTGTAGGTCATCGAATCTGGCTTTCTCCTTTTCATCTACAACATGGGTCAGTTAGAAAGGTGGCAGATTAAAAGCAATTAATGGACACAAACATTCTTCAACCGTCTGAGGCTTCCGCACGTTTGCCGAACCATTTATAGCTGACTTATTTGCAGCTAGTTCCTTCAATGATAAGCCACCAAAATCCACCTCTATACCGATGTGCCCCTCTGTTATCTGGATTTCTTTTTTCCCTGACTGTGTTCCATTTTCAGACGACTGAACGAGGAACTTCTCCAGAAGTTCTATAGGGTCGGGTCCTGGAGGTGTCGACTGTTGTCTTGCCCCGGAACCATTTGGCTTGCGCGACGATGACAGCAACGACGCTGTTGAATCATTCGAAACCAAGGACAAAGACGAGCCTCTTGGGGAATGCCCCTGTCTCTGAGATGTCACGTAAGGGCTCAAGTTGCTCGAAGTCCTTCGCGGGAGTGGAGAGTTGTGTCGGCTGGTAGTCTGGGGAGTCGATGGGCCCGACGCGCTTGCTTGACTCCCGGCCAGACGATCAAGCCACATGTTGCAAGAGAATCAGCTTCCTTGATGTGTGATCATGTAGGAAGAGTACGCCGCGATGATACCCATCCTCCTCCCGAACAACAGCCCTGGTTATCTTCGTGGTCAGTCTAGCTATGAGCAGGATCTGTTGGCGATGATGACGGTGAGGCTCGGCCTGAAATGCGAGCTGGTGAAGGGAACGCAGCCAGCTTGCCGGCTTGCCAGCTTTACAGGTGCAGGTTGGGGTGGGTGGGGAGGGATGCGGCAGGCGCAAGAGTGGGGCATGAGTGGTGGCACTCATAAGCTAATTAAGTTTGCGATTGGTGGACTGTGGCATCAGCTCCTCTAGAGTCCGGATCCTCGTGTCTGCACCCTCAATTTAAGTCTTCAACTATGGGCGTCTCAGAGGAGCCTTTCATTGTTGCAATGTATGAGGCTCACCCTTATCCAGTTGTCAGCTTAATAAAAAAAAATTATAAATATAAATATAAATATTAAAAAAAAAAGAAGAAGAAAAGCTTACAAGTGTGCCCTGGTTTAGGACCGCTAGAGTAGATAATCTATCTTGTTGACCTAAGGACTTGTGGTTATACTGGCGGCAAACAACCACAACACCTCCTACTATAATAGCCAGTAGCTGTTTATTGTTTGGGTGGCGGCGATTGAGAGTGGTGAATGTGGGAATGGATTCCGTCAAAGACAAAACCTACATGTGTGTACGTACATCACACACACCAAAGCCTCTTACTCAGAGAGTTGGTTACCTGCTAGGTAAGATAACATTGGAAGGCAGGGTCTTAATGTTCCCCTCCGCAGCTTCCTTATTATGTGATGTCAAAGTAAGATGCCTATCAGGCGACATTTGTTTTGTTTTGTGTTTCTTGCCCAAAGCCAGAGTTCTGGTGCGACCAAGACAATGCCTTTGGCACGGTCATGCTGAGCTCATTGTCATGGTAGTGCTGTGCTGCTGACAACGAGCAACGTTTGGTGCTAATAGGGGTTGTGGTCGGTCCAGTCCGCCCGGTCTTGTGCTCGGCAACACCCGTTTATTACAACCTCCCAATCTGTTGATCGACTCAAACATCAGCGGCGTATGGGCCAGTGCAACTGGAATTGGCTTCCATTTCGCGGCAACAAGGACCATGACGGTCCTTGAAGCAAGATGCAGCCGGAGCAGTCCCTCACGGTTGCGCCAGTCTACCTACCCCGTGTGTACCTTATGTCTTGCTAAACTCAGTCCAGGCGAGTGACCGAGTTCACGAGACCGGGCAGCAGAATTTAAGTCGAGAGGGCCATTATTGAATATCGTAGTGGCGCAAACCAGTGGTGTCTCGTCCCACTGCCGCCTCGCATCGTTGCCCCAAGGCCAATCACACAGGCGAGAAAAAAAAAATTCGGGCAGCGCACCTTTTCTCCCCCTCCATCCATCGCTCCCCTCCTCCCACCTTTCAATTTCTCCCCTCCACATACTTCTAGCACCCTCCCCCAGTCTTTCGGTGCCGACACTCATTCTCGTCGCCTTCGCCCTCTTCTCTTTCACGACAAGTTCGATTTTTGCGCACTTCCATCACCATGGCTGAGGAGGTAAGTTCTCTGTTGTTATGCATGGCCGACTGTCGTGGTGGCTAGACCAGGGAAAACTTTCACCCCGCAATCACCTCGGGCCCCCTCGACAGAAGCAGCACTCCCCCACATCACAACCATACTTGTTTTCTGTCGACGCAAATCAACAATCACCATCTTCCAAACCCTCTTCATCGCACACATGTTTCTCGCCTAGATGTTTCTTATTTTTTTCTTGTTTTTGTTTTTTCACCTCTTATCTATATCCTCAGACATTGGCTTACAATTTTGACACCAACAGCACGATGTTACCTTCGAGTCCGCCGACGCTGGCGCGTCTCTGACCTACCCCATGCAATGCTCTGCTCTGCGCAAGAACGGATTCGTCGTGATCAAGAATCGCCCGTGCAAGATTGTCGACATGTCCACCTCCAAGACCGGCAAGCACGGCCACGCCAAGGTCCATCTAGTTGCCCTTGATATCTTCACTGGCAAGAAGTACGAAGATCTCTCTCCTTCTACCCACAACATGGACGTGCCCAACGTTAGCCGTCGTGAATACCAGCTGGTAAGCGAACAATAAGTGCAATTTGACATAGTGATTTGCCTCGACCTGGCTAACTAGTCAAATAGCTCGACATCTCTGACGATGGTTTCCTCTCCCTGATGAACGATGATGGTGACACCAAGGACGATGTGAGAGTCCCTGACGGTGAAATCGGTGAGAAGATCAACAAGCTTTTCAAAATTGATGAGAAGGATACCAGTAAGCCCCATCATTTATCTCTAGCATATATCTCCGGGTCGGAAATCCAGTCTAATACTCCCTCGCAGACGTTGTTGTCCTTACCTCTATGGGTGAGGAGGCCGCTGTTGAGGCCAAGGAAGCCCCCAAGGCCTAAATCGCATCCTAGCCCCAGCTGAGCACACTATGGACCTAGGTATTGTACATGGCCTCTCGCCATTTTCTCTCACCGCAGCTTCTGGCGTTTGTGTATGGCCATGAACATATCGAATAATCTTGGGGTGATGTGGATCGTTTTGCGTGATGGTTTGATGGACCGGATATCTCAGCTAGCTACAACACCCAGCGCTACAAGAACCCGTCCCTACGGGTCATAGACTTTCTTTTGTCGTCCTCTGCGAGCCACTGCCCAGATACCCAGACAATGTGTGCGTAGCTGGTCGTTATGATACAAATGAAAAATAACAATCAAAATATAACTTTTGTGGACATGTTCCCTTTCATTTTTATACCTGAGCACTTTTTTATAAATATCGTGAAGAATATGAATATTCATCGTTCAAGAGACAATAATAAGTGAATGGTAACTTATATGAAACTTGTGCTGCTTATCTTAACTGAAGCAAGCACAACTTTGTCTACCTTTGGTAGGAGATATTGGAGGACATGGCGGCGCCTCTAAATTTCAACAGATCTGACTAGCGACTGGTAAAAAAAAATTCCCTTTCCAGAAGGAGCCAAAAAAATTTGGTAATAACATTTTTCCGCCCTTTGAAAATTGTCGAGTTTGCCGTATCTGAATCGAAGTTTAATAGTATACTTAGATTTCTACGTTATCTCGCAGTATTCGAAAAGAAAAGAAAACCCAGCTAGACAAGTTTCTAGCTTAATATAAGGCTTAGCCTATTCGCCATACCCGATTACTAGCATTTATATGTACCAAAAATTTCATTTAAGTTGAATTGGGGTCAGCTATATTTATTCCCATAACAGCTGAGAATTTAGCGAACTGTCTCAATGAAATAGCGTTCTCCAAGAGCAGAAATGGATGGGCCACGAGACCTTCGCAGAATGCCTAGGGGGGAGCGTTGCCCTGAATGTGGCAGCCAGAGATGGTACCTGCAAGATGGTCTTAGATTCTGCTCCCGAGGTCATCAAATAGAAGTATGTGCTGATCTTCCAGTCTCTATATCAATGCAGTGGACGGTCAGATAGCATATAATCTAACAGATATAAGGGATTTGTTCAATTTGATCTCGGTGATGAGGAGGATTCAGGCAAAATGGGAGCCGTGGCGAGGCGTGAAAAAACCCCTAAAACTCAAAAAAGCCGTGCTTCCGCTCTCACTGGTCAGGCTGGCAGAGACTTGTATCTTGAAGCGCTTCAATTAATAATCAGAAGCCAGATCCTGTGGCTCGTCTACGAAAAGGGCCATAGGGAAGAGTTGGAGATAGTTGTCCGGGATCTATGGGATCTGCGAATTCGAGGTCATCCTTCCAGCCTTAATGACGAAGCCAATGGGACAGCGGATCTAGAGTTCTTCAGCTCGGCGACAATCCCAACAGAACGCCAGACAACTTCACAGCCGCAGGCCAGGAGGCAAAACTGGGACCCAGATCTTGGTCAAAAATGGCCCTTACCACGGGTTCCAGACACCCTTGCATTGTGTTATCTGGGATGTGTTCTCTTGAGGATACCTACTCGTATCAGCGAGATTCTGCGATGGGTCAATGATGGCAGCATGCCTTATAAGAGAGCTGTAAGTTATTGCAACTAAAGAAGTGCACTCTGGCAGCGTTAACCAAGAAGTAGTATCGTGGGCTTCCTCAGGAAATTCGCGATCGAATGCCATCATCGTATATCAAGGTCCTGAAGCTTCCACTTCGCACAATACTAGAAACAGAAGGACTCATAAGGACCACCATGGATCTAGTTCTCTCGTTTCAATTGAACTATGACATGGTATTCCCCAAAATCAACCACATTCCCATGCTCATCACGCTGGCGAAAGAGCTCGCACTACCAAGTAAGATATGAACCACAACATTGTTATACCTTCTAACAGCGGATCAGTCGAGTCCATTATTGTGGTGAGAAAACTCGCCGCCGTCCTTGGAATACAATTTCAATTTCCAATTGATAAATCTGCAAATTCACGGCTTGACTTTCCAGAAGTACAACTTACGGCTCTTCTTATCGTAGCAACCAAAATATGTTTTCCGCTCGCAAATTTACGATCACACTTCGAACCAGATGGCCCCGTCCGATTACCTATCCTTAATTGGAAGCATTGGCATTCTAGAAGAACCGAATTACTCGGCTTAGAGAAACCCTCGGAAACCCATCTTAACTTCGATAATGTCACCCCAGGCCAGGTAGCTTCAATGACAGACGAACAACTTGATGCATATTTCTCCCATGTCTCAAGTCTCATTGACAAAACAAGTTCGTAATTTCTAAGGCAATTTTTTAAGTAGGAACTAACATAGATACAAGGTGACAATCCGATCGCCGAATTCTTCCCGTTTGAGGAACCCACTGCTGTTGCAAGTTCCGATCATGATGTTTCCATTGAGGACCTACAAAAAACTGCACAAGTTCTCTTTAGCCATTCTCTAGAGTCTACTCAAACGACTCCTCTCAGCAGGTCTGAGACCACTGCTACAGGCTCTCTGAAGTTCGAGGCATTTCGTAATACCCAGGATCTCTCCGAGAATGCTATGGAGTTATTCAAAGCTGTTGGTGTGTCCATGATTTCAATGATTTAGAGGAAGAAACACGACTAATTAATCACAAAGGTGGCATTATAGGAATAAGTCTCCAGACAACCATCGATGCTGTGTACAGGGTTGAAAGGAAAATTGTGGAGTGGCAAATGAGTAACCAGCGACATGCTTAACCGACTATTTGATAAGCTAAGTATCTTATCATGAATACGAAATTATTAGTAGCACTCTACAAATTGATACTCATTAATCACGTTGGAAACAAAATAGAGGATACGTAAGGTCCTAGTACCATCGAAAAGAAGTCAAGATAATTTAGAAGAATCAGACAGCGTAATCAGCCAAATTATTAGAGTCACGAACAAGCATACCATCCTCATTATTAATCGCGCTGCCCGTCCCAACTTACAGCCAGTCAGTCTCGATGACTGGGAATTCAACATGAGCCGCCTTGCGAGTATTGAGTACATTCTCAATACCTGGTGAAATATGGAAGTCCTATTTACCTTAGAGAAAACTAGGTATCAGCTAGGTATCTGTACACTTCCCAGCATCGAGGTGAGGATTAGTGTGTTTGATCACGTGATTCGGCTACTGACCTAGGGTTTAATGCCATTTCAACTCTAGCCCCACCAAACTTGCGCGCAGAATCGGCGTGTGAATCTTTACATCGTCAAGCATCAGGAACATCAGTCAAGAGTAAGTGCTGCTGCTGCGCTTCCCCGAACATGTTCTCAGCAGAAATACTGACATTAATGTAGTGCAGATGTAAGCTCATAATCGCAACGAATCCAAGAAACCGCAAACCCCGTGACCACTACTAACCATACACCAGTTTCGTCAAGACCCTGACGGGTAAGACCATTACCCTTGAGGTCGAGTCCTCAGACACGATCGACAATGTCAAGTCCAAGATCCAGGACAAGGAGGGAATTCCCCCGGACCAGCAGCGACTGATCTTCGCTGGAAAACAGCTCGAGGATGGCCGAACCCTATCCGACTACAATATTCAGAAGGTGCGCTCATCAGGCAATCGCAATAGTCAACATGGCTATACCAAATCAGGGAAACCTCCCTAAGCGGTATACTGATATACTTTATAGGAGTCCACCCTCCATCTGGTACTCCGTCTGCGCGGTGGTATTATTGAACCCTCTCTGAAGGCTCTGGCCTCCAAGTTCAATTGCGACAAGATGATTTGCCGCAAGTGCTATGTATGATAGAATCGGCTCCGAGGAATAATCCCACACAGTTAAGCTGACTGGTTGCTTGAACAGGCCCGTCTCCCTCCCCGTGCCACCAACTGCCGCAAGCGAAAGTGCGGTCACACCAACCAGCTCCGACCCAAGAAGAAGCTCAAATAAATCATCACCCATGGATGTGGCGTCTGGTTTTGGCATTATGGGGTGGCAAGGACAGAGGTTCTCATGGTTTATTCTGGCTTTGTTTCTACATTTAGCATCTTTGCGGAGGCAATATATCTAGATGTTGTCCGATGACATACCTACCTATTTCGAGCCCGATGCTCTACGTACCATTGTGAATGCTTACGCGGAGCGACCTCTAAATGATGATGCCATATCCCAATATGAAGCAGCTTGAAACGTGTGAATGCATTGTGTCCCAATGAATGATTTTTTGTTTTACAGGGGCTACAAACCAGCTCTTCACTTAAACCATTTAAATGCCAAGCTACTATATAAATATCTCTCACCTACACAGCATTAGCATTGGTCCGTCTGTGGGACGACATGCATCGGCAGGTGATATTTTCTCTTTTTAAAGTACGTACCTAGTTTACTGGTGCTTCGGGAAATACAGTGCTCTCAAGGAATCCTTGCCTCTATCGCCAGATTTTAAATCACGTGACTGGTTTCAAGCATGATGGGACGAATTGAAGTTTCACGTGATCTGGCTCCACCGTAACAGGAGGACAGCTGACGCTGTCCAATACGGCTAGCAGTCTAGAGCTGTTCCATAGACTAGCGACATACAGCATGTCGCTCTCGACACTCGAAGTTTGAACATCCTACAAGAATTAGCGACTTTGGGCTACATCGACTAAATAACCGTTTGTGAAATAGCAATTGCGCTGGCAAAATGTCCGGCTCCGGATATGACGCAGTCGTGGACGTGGATGATGAGGTAGGTCTTTTTTGTTAGAGACTGATGAGTTGAAGAGCCTTGACGTAGCTTCAGAGTTGGCCGGCCAGACACTTAGTTTGTACAGAATGCTAATTCTGATATGTTTCGCAGGGCGATCTCGGACACACTGATCTTCAAGAAGATCTCGAATTCCATACCTCCAACTTCAATGAGTCTTCGTCGCGAGGGCGCAAGCCGCCCTCGTCTGGACTGCCGCCACCCGCGACAGCTTCAAACTCTACCTCATCAAAACGTTTCCTCTGGACCATGTCCTTCTACTCACAATTCTTCGATGTCGACACATCCGCTGTTTTGTCACGCTGCTGGGCGGCACTGTTCCCAAGGGCGAACTTCTTGGACGTCTTAGAAGGGAATCCCGATTTGTACGGCCCATTCTGGATTGCCACAACGGTGGTTTTGATTCTATTCCTTGGTGGAACAATAAGCCAATATCTTGCATCCACGGGGAAGTCTCCATTTGCGTACGATTTCAGGCTGCTAAGCGGTAAGTGATGTAGCTGGTGAACTTCGGATGCGAACCCCCCCCCCCCCCCCCGGTGAGACCCCGAGTTACTGACAGGGACAAAATCTTAGGTGCCGCTGGCTTGATATATGGATACACTCTTGTGATTCCCGTGGCGTTGTTCCTTGCACTGCGTTATTTTGGAAGCGATGCAGCCAATCTCCTTGAATGCTGGGCTCTCTACGGCTACTCCAACCTGATATGGATGCCTGTGGCATTTATTAGCTGGTCCCCTATTTCCATTCTCAACTGGGTATTTGTTGGCGTCGGCTTTGGGATGTCTGTTGCATTCCTGCTTCGAAACCTCTACCCCGTGCTGAGCGCCACTGGCCAGCAAGCCAACAAGATGTTGCTGATTGTAGTTATTGTGCTGCACGCTGGTCTTTCTCTGGCTATCAAGATCCTCTTCTTCGCTCATGGAAGCCCCGTCGCGCGGCCTCCGGGTGATGGTGGCCCGGATAAGCCTGAATAGGGCATGCGTTTGCCTGATGCGAAAGAAAATAAACGAATATCCCGCGCGGATGATCTGAACAAATGAAAGTGAGACTATGAATTCTAGGAAATAGCCAGTAGCGGAAGTATCAATAACTCATATGCGTTGCTGTATTTGTATTGTACATTATAGAGTCCTCTTCTACTTATCTCTTCATATGGATAGCACATGACGGCATTATTTCCAGATTTGATCCATAGGCTCGGACTTCAAAACCTTACTTTCTATAATTTGATTTTCCTTCTTCCTCCCTTACAATGCCCAACCACGAGACAACAGTCCACAAACTCTTACTGTGATCCTCCTCCCTTCACCTTCTGTCAAACCTTCTCAACCGGACCCTGATGCGCCGCCCACTCCAGCCAGCTGCCAGGGTACTCGCCGACGCTCTTCCACCCAGCATGCTGCGCCAGTCCTGCCGCCGCCCTGGCCCGAACGCCAGCCTTGCAGTAGAAGAGAAGGTTAGCCTCCTTAGGCGGTCGAGCGTAGCCGTACATGTCCTCGAAGTCTTCCTCGGAGATATGGAAGCTCTGGACAGCGGTAGTGATGGGGATGTTAATGGCGCCGGGGATTTTGCCGGTCTCGTGAAGCTCTGAGGGCTCTCGCACGTCTGTGAATGGGGCGTAGAAGGAAGAGATCTAAGTCAGCCATATGTACGCAACGGCCCGAAGAACCGAATGGAGACGATCGTTCGTTGGAGGATCGGAAAAGCACATACCAACAATAACCACTTTCTCCTCGGGATTTTCTGCGTCAACGAGCTTCTTGATCTCCTCAAACTTCCAGATACGGCTACCTAGGAGTTGGTTCTCATTCGAAACCGAGTACCACCGTACGCCACTGCTAGAGAATCCCACCGACTTCCCTCCCTGGTTGCGCGTCGTCACAACCGGCCGCGGCGCTGCGGCTAATGACGATGATAGTCTCGTGTGTAAGCTATATGATCCCGCACCCAGCGGTGTAACAGCTCTCCTCGTGGCAAGAGGTACAGTTGTGTGTCGCTCAGGGGTGCGCCGCAGCAGAAGAAGCTGCCGTTGTACTGCTTGTCGCGCCGCCATTATGAATGTTTGTATTATATATTCGAGTCGCTCAGCAGCTTGATTGGCACAGTCCAAACTCTCAAGCAAGTGTCTCTTGTCAAGTGCCAAATACACCCCGTGGATTATTAAATTGAGGCTTGGAGGGGGGGCTGTTTCTGTCCGGAGGCAAGGCTCAATCCATACGCTCTGCCAATTAGTGTGTTGCTGTCGCAGATGCAGATGCGTAAAAACAAGAAATCACCGCTGACAGATCCCCGCGGCCAACCCCACGTCATATGCACCAAGCCAAAATAGCCTTGAGCTCAACACCATTTTCCTGACTTCCAGCCCTCTCTAGCCTGCCATCCATATTATTACCTGGTTTAAGCCCAATTACCATCACGCCGCGGCGTTTACTACGGTATCTCAAGCCGATCAAAATTGGAAATCAAGATGGAAATCCCTAATCTTGCTGAAAGGATTAGTCAGGCATACTTCAGTTATTCACTTTAATGACTAGTAATCCAAGGTATCTCAGAACGCAACGCGGTTTTTAGATTTATCGCCCCATGCCGTGCTAATTCTAAATCTTTTTATACCCGGCGATGGCGTGTTCTTTGCCATCGACAACAGACAAACTATATACATAGACAGTGGTTCATTAAAAATTACATATTGAGGGAGTCGTTGTTTGGCCGTTCATTAAATCGCCATGTCTAAGAGAGCCTCCGCCTCTATCCGGAACTCCTGATCGCCATGGTCTACCGCGTGGTGCCAACTCGCGAAAGCTAGATCGCCGCCATAGACAGTTTTGGGTCTTAAATTCATAGTCCAACTTACGTGGGCCGTATCCCGCCCCATGTTGCCAATGCATTCAATGTCGGCGACTCTGGCCAACACATGACAGTAACAATCTCTACCGCCACAAACGTCTTATTTTTCTATTTTCTCTCCTCAAAAGTAAGGGGACAGTCATCCTTGTCACAAATCAGTTTTAGTGCCTTGATTAAGGTGGTTGTGAATTCATATCTTACCTTGGGGAAAATGGTGGCAAAAACTTTGATCTCCTCTGAGAGTGGTGTGGCGTGGTGTGTCCAGTCCAATTGCACAGACGCCTTTCCTAGCATCAGAGCAAGGTTCAGCTGGGCATACACTTG
The DNA here is from genome assembly GCA_930272545.1 of Sphaerostilbella broomeana. Classification (NCBI taxonomy): domain Eukaryota; kingdom Fungi; phylum Ascomycota; class Sordariomycetes; order Hypocreales; family Hypocreaceae; genus Sphaerostilbella; species Sphaerostilbella broomeana. The sequence goes on from CAKNET010000014.1 coordinate 153,737, forward strand.
ACCCAGGCAGTAGTGAGGTCCAGTTCCGAAAACAAGGTAGTTCTTGGCACCTTTCACTTCAGCGTCCCCAGTGTAGTATCTCTCCGGGTCGAAGTGGTCAGGATTCTCATAAACATCGGGATCATGAAGGGCCATATAGGTTGTGGGAATGAGCATGGAACCTAAGACAGGATAAGTATTATCTCTTGAACGCTTGAGCGGGAATAGTGGGCTTACCCTTCGGGACAGTGTATGTGTCAGTGATGGGGAAGGCCTTCTTAACCAGGTACGGTACCATGAGCACAGGAGGACGGTAACGCAAAAGTTCGCGAACAACGGCGCGGGTATAGGTGAGCGACTCAAGTTGGTCCATGTTGAGTTCTGCATAAGGATCACCGTTTCGGACTTTGAGATTCTCCTCTCGAACACGGTCAAGGACATCTGGGCGCTGGGCAGCAATCTGGAAAAGCCAGGTGGATGCGCTGCTTGTGGCATCCTGGGACGCAAACAAGAATGTGAAAACCGTCTGGGAAATCTCATAGTCTCGGAACATTCGCAGCATAGGAGATGGCTTCTCCATGCCCTCCGTAGACAAGCCCTTTTCTTCCGCCTCTCGCCAGCGCTCCGAGTTGATCATCTGCAAGACCCAACCATCCATGATGCAAGTGACCTCTCCGCCGGCAGCCATACGGACCTTGCTCTTAGCTGCACACTTGGCGAACTCAGCAAGGACCATGTCTGCAGCTTTCTTACCGTACCAGGTCTTGGTATAGGGAATAATTATGGGGAAGTTGACGAGCTCGAGGGCAGCGGTGATGAGGTAGTAGTCGTCGGCAATCTTCTTGACGGCTTCATCGGACAGGTAGTGGCCAACGAATGTGCGGCAAGAGACGGCGCACATAAGTTCACGGAACTCGGGCATGAAAGGAACAGGCTTGCCGTCGTTCTGCTTGGTGATATTGACAAATTTCTTGAAATACTTCTTGTACACCTCTTCTTGACCTGGCAGGTAGCATTCGAGAGCCTTGCGGGTGAACAACCCGTTGAGGCCCTTGCGGAAATCCACGTGTGCCTTGCCATCAAGGAAGACCCAGTTGTCGTGACCGAGCAGCTTGTGGGCAACGTCGACAACACAGGGCTTAACATAGGCAGGGGAGTTGAGGACTTTGCGGGCCATGTCTCGAGTGGATGCGATAACAACAAATCTGGGAGTAAGATTGCAGATTAGTTTGAATGCCTCGCTTACACAGGTATGTTTGGAGTCTCGGAAGATGAGATATGACTAGAGGAATCTGAGAATGACTTACTTGTGGAAGACGGAGACGCAACTCAGAGGACCGCTGGCCCATTTGGCATAGTATTCTTCGAACTTGGGGTCCATAGACTGCAAAAAGGGTCCAATGAATGGCATCTTCCAAGCAGGTCCAACAATAGAACCTTTGCTGAGAACATAGCTGACTGTTGAACATAGGGATCAGCCCGTTAGCTGATTACACTCTTCAAGAAGCGGTATCCGAGGTCCAATGGTGACAAAGACGACATACTCTGATCATATGCGACGCAGACGGCGAGGATGGTAAGGATCCAGGTCAATGGCCCAGTGGCAGTGATGGTCTCGATGACATAGTCCAATTGCGGTGGAATATTGGCACCGACATACTTGGAGCTGGCAAGGACCGACGTGATGACGGAGGCAGAGGCGCTGGCGTTAACGGCGTCCATGATGGGCAAAAGCGAAGGCCGTCCTAGGGGTCCTGGGCTTCTGTCGGATGCTGGCGCTCGTCTCAGCTGCAAAGACCAGTAGAGGAGCCAACAACACGAGCAAGTTGTCAACGGTCCTACACAGCCCAACGACTATGGCGAAATGCAGCAAATCGAGAAGACCAAACAACAAGAAAAGAGTGAGAGAGGGGGGGTGTCAGGGCAGAGCATAAGACAATAGGAGAGGTGAAGGACGTCGTTGGTGTCAGGGTCCCAGGGCTATCTGGGGTTTAGTACCTCCCAAGCCTTCTCGCTTGTCGAGGTAAGGTTAGTAATTGACGACCAGTGGCAGATTAGAAAAGTCCAGATTCGATTGGATATGGACATGGGTGAGGACTGAACGGTAGGGAAAGGGGGGGACAAAGAGCTTTTTCCCTCCCCCCATTAATTATCACATTACCCAAAGATGCGGCTGGCCCACAAATCTTTCTCCATGCTCCCGTCCACGGAGATGCGAGCCAATTTCCCTTTGTGGTCCCCTAGTAGATTGGCTTCGATGTTTTTTTTTTTTTTTAATGGAGTAGAAAAAAAGCTTTCAACGGCGTTTACTAGAAAGAACGACTCTTGATTTTCTTGATCGGTTATATTATGTTATCCGCTGGTTCGAAAATCCATCCCAACAAATCGTCGGCTTCACCAGCTAATTGCCCAATTTTATTTCCTATTTCACTGACGTTGAAGTGCTTTTTTTTTATTGTGCAGATTAGATCTCCCCAGTTGGCTAAGCTTAGGAACAGACCATTTCTGGCACCTTTGTCAGCCTCGTATTGAGTACCTGCTCCAGCACGGGATCCGAGTACGAACTCACGCCATTGTCAAAAGGAAAGCCTTCGTGAGGACGCCCTTGGTCAGAGTACCCAGTACATGCATCGAACCATTATCACGGGATTGACGCGGCCCCGTATCATATACAAGATGCTAAAATAAATTCACTCCACTGAAGAAAATAAAAATAAAATAAAAGAAGACGATACGGAAAGCGTTTGAAACGGACCAAACCAGCCAACGGGGACATTGCCTAAATCATGTCATGTATGTAGAGTATGTATGTACCTGATTCAATTGTTGTTGGTACAATACAAAATCTAGGTACTATGCGGCAGAACCAGCCTGGCAAACACGCCAATTTGCGCCGGTACGCATTCGAATTCGTTCAAAACATTCTTCATTATCGCCTGGAACAAACTGCATGCATCCCTTGCAGCAACGTGTTGCACGGGCGGATCATGGCACTTACCACCTTCGTTGCTGTTTGCTTCCGAGCCAATCAAATTTCAGACCTGCAAGGGCGGAGGGGCACGCCGATTGATTGATAGGTGGATTGTTTGCAGAAAATGCGAATACGAATAAGACGTCGGTTCTCTAGTTGATGACTCTGGCTGAAGTGCATTCCGAACAAATAAACTCCGGATGTCCGGGGGCGGCAAAGGGCCTCCCTTTGCCATGTCAAAAGTTTGTGCGGCGGCTAATCTACTGCCAACTGAAGCTTTCTTAGGTCACAATCCACGGAAATCAATGACACCATTGTGATTTTCATCTCGCTAGAGGAAGTTACTGATCTGACCTCGCAGAGTCCTGACCCCAGACTCGGCCCATTATTTGGATATGGCTGCATCCGATCGAAAATATCACTTACATCAAACAAGCCTCTAGTGTGCCATTGGGCGTTCGGATAAACCACATGGGGCCATATTCTCATCTAGCCAATTAAGCTATACATGCTAACGAATACATAGTATGCTGGTCGAGGAAGCCTCGGTGAAAGGAAAAGAACGTATCCAACATGCCCAAAACCCCACGCTGCCAAGACTCGTCAGCGAGACTCTGTCATGTCTACCAGTATATCTTGAGGTATCCAGAAACTCGGATTTTGTGAAACCCGAGTGAGATCTACAGATCCAAGGGTGCATATGCTTATATCACAAAGATAGAGCTCGCGCGGCCTAGGTAGAATCAAGCCAGGCATAGTTTGTCGGAAACATATCAACGGTCTCGGACGCTATAAGCCATGGAGGTGGAGCTACGATCTTCAGCAGTTCCAACTAGTACTAGAATCCGATCTAGTGAGATGACATCTTGACGTGATGTAAAAAAAAAACACTTTTCTTAGTCGTTTTCTGCAGGACAGAGGGGTTGCCGATGTAAGGACTAGATAGGACAGTGTAGTCATTGAAGTAGCTCCAGCACCGGGGACAACAGCTACAATGCGCTGCTGCTCTTGGAAACACGTATTTAGAGAGCTATTCCACTCCAAGCAGGGTATCTAGTAGTATTCACTGACGAGTTGAAACTAGAGATGGAATGTACAAGTCAGCAAAAGTAGATTCGATCTCCACTTCCGTGACTACAGTCGACGTCTGTATTTAAGCCACGATAGGCGACGTCATGTCTTGATGCTGCTACCCTGTAATGATGTTTCGCTGTGCCAAAAAATCCTGCTTGAGCTCCCCCACCCTCATCCGATTTGGGCATCTAATCACTGCACTGCAAGCAGGCTTGACCAAGTAAGTCGTACTGCTGCTGAGGTGTCTGTCTTGTGCCACGCAGCTGAAGAGGACTGGTTACGTAGGTAGGAGACGGCCCAACGATGGGCCTCGCCTTGGAGACTAACAAAGGAAAATGGCGGGCTTGTGCCTGATCTTGGCGACTACTAAAACCAGTCACCACCTTAACTTTCTATCCAGATCCTTCAGAACCATCATTCCTGTGTTTATACCTTATCATCAGTTTGCTACGACACCACCACTCAAGATGCCTTCCTACATTGTGAGTGATAATATTCACATTGCTGCGAGACAACATGGACTTCACTAACGGTGGTGGTTTCCCTCTTCTCTTTACACAGGTTACTTGCAAAGAAGATGCAACCGACGACCAAGTCAAGGCGTATGCACAAGCCTCATCCTTGAAAACTGTCTTGCCTCCGCGGTACAGCTAACATGCTAACACGTTGAATAGGGCCAAGCAGCACGCCATTGATCAGGGCGGCAAGATCGAGCACGAGTATTCCATCATCAAAGGATTTTCGTGAGTCTTGACATCTTCCAATCCATCACATAAAAAAAAAGAATCTATGAATAACTAACGAGCTCCTCCTTCTCTTTCACAGCGTTTCATTCCCTAAAGACACTGTCACGACTCTCGCGTCGAACGAGCACGTCCAGAGTGTAGAGCAAGATGGGGAGATGACAACGCAATGAGCAAGCAGGATACGGACAATGAGATGAGAAAAATCCACTGCGTGTTTCCCCCTTCTTTCTATACCTTACCGAGCATAGAGACGAGATAGAGATCTACGAAAGCTAATAAACGGTTATCATGGGCAATGTTGCAGCACCGTGATGTTACTCAACCCCGCGATCCCCCTCCTTGCGCTCACTTTCTCGTGACGTATGTATGTAGCTTTAATAGATAAGCTCGATACCTTATCTGGTGCTGTTCGGCTGGACACGGCTTGTGCACTAATAATTGCTTCCTACAGGTGCAGTTTGCAAATGCCCACTAAGAGCCCTGGAGTGCTGAAACTCTTGAGCCGTTGGCGCTCAACGGATCGTGTACCCCCCCGCACACCAGCCCATTTAGCGCTCGCCAGAGCATTAATCTGCGGTAAGGCGTTTTGGAGCGTTAACTTTTGGGCATCCTGGAGTATAATAATAGCACTGGAGCCCTGGAGTGTCTCTTACCGGGCGCAGCGTGCTCTACTCCAGCGCTATTAGCACCTTACCCACGAGCAGAGCCAGCGATATGCAGACATCCTCCAAACAATTGCATATCCACCCCAACCCGTCAAGATCCTACTGAGCGCGCAGCTGGTCTGCTTCTCAATTCCTCATCCTAGCTACTCACCAGTCAGGATGCTGCAATGAGGACCTTTCTCAGGTCCACAAGGCTGTCTGGATTATCCAGGACACCCAAAAACTCGACTTCACAGTCCCAATGCCGCCGTCGATTCACCTCGAGTAGGACGTACGATGTGTCCGACGCCGAGATCGCTTCTCTTGCAAGCCAGCCGCAACACCCACTGAGTCTCGCAGATCTTGTCAAGTACGCTGTGCTCCTGATAGCTTCTCCATGCCATCTTAACTTTCTCCTTTGTCGTGATTGGTTCTTGATCGTCTTGGAGGGTTCTCATAGGATCTAACATGCCAATTTGTGCTGCTCCTCTAGACACGGTAGACCGCCGCTTTCCGAGAGATCGCTGCTCTCCTCGGCCAACTTCACCCTCTCTCTAGCTCCAATACGCCTCGCCCACCGCATCCAGGCTTTACGCAACCTCCCTTATATTGTCGTCTCGAATCCAAACATCTCCCAAATCTACAACAATTACCTCCATTCTCTCTCCATCCTCCTCCCCCACTGGCAGGCCGCCTCCGAAGGGCGTGCCATCACAACGCTCGATGAGGAGATCAAGTTCACAAACGTCCTCGCTGAACTTGTTGCCACTCACACCGATACAATCCCTATCCTCGCAAAGGGCTTTCTCGAGTGCCGCAGATACATCTCCCCAGCAGAAGTCACCCGCTTCCTCGACGAACACCTCCGCGCCCGCATCGGCACCCGCCTGATCGGTGAGCAACACATTGCCCTGCATTTTAGCAGCCAACCACACTTCGATCCTGGCGCAAGCCCGACGCCGTGTCCCGAGCATCCTACCTACATCGGCGTTATAGATACCGCTCTAAAACCTTCGTTGACCATTGAATCTTGCGCTGGCTTTGTGGCGGATATATGCGAGCTCCGGTATGGAATTCGGCCGAAACTCTACATTGACGGCGAGCCCGAGACCACCTTTGCTTTTCTGCCTATGCACCTGGAGTACATTGTGACTGAACTGCTCAAAAATGCCTTCCGAGCCACCATCGAGAGCAGGGCAAACGAGCCCGTCGTAGTTACCATTGCCCCCGAGCCTGCCTTCAAACACCAAGCTGGCGACGTGCCGAGCATCCAACTCCCCTCCGAGGACCGCGGCCACTTCAAGAGCAATGCCATCAAGCCTCTAGACGACAATGCCCCCGGTGTCACGATTCGCATCCGTGATCGAGGGGGTGGCATCCCTCCTGAAGTTCTCCCCAACATCTGGTCCTACTCTTTCACCACGTTCTCTGAGGATTATGACATCCCCGGCTCGAGTGGGAACGATGGCCTGGGTGCCATTGCGTCGGCCAGCACAGGAGGCAGCTCTATCGCTGGCTTGGGGTATGGTCTGCCCCTGAGCCGCGCTTATGCTGAGTACTTTGGCGGTGGCATTGCCGTCCAGAGTCTATACGGATGGGGAACGGATGTTTACTTGCGCCTCAATGGAGTTGGTAAGATTGATAGATGAATGAGCAAAATGTCTATGACGCACACATCTATTATCTAGGGAGTCTTGGTTGGGAGGTGATGTTTTATTATTATCACTCAAAGTGCCGGAAGCAAATAAACAGCAACAAGGGGCAAAAGAGAGAGAGAGATATGTAAAAGAACAAGAAGCCATGCAAACGTAGCTCGTCAAATTAGGAACTGTTCAACTAGATTAAACTATCACTTATATTACTACCCAAATTACCAAATGACAACCTATTTCCCCATTTCGTCAATGCTCAAACATGCGACGACCCAAATTGAGAACAAACAAATGGGAGAGAAAAAAAGGAAAGCAACATGAAGCAGCCCTCTTATTTCCTCCTACCAAAATTAAATTCGTTTACAGGGTCTTGGCTACCTCACTAAAATTTTGTCCAAGAAAAAAGGAAATTCAACTCCGAGGGTCTCCCAACAGCCATAAACGCCGTCTTCTGCTGAAAATTGTTGCTTTATGTTTGTTTGTAGTCCGATCTTTGTTGCGCAGCATGTGTGATGCATTCGTATCCAAATAGGCTTTAGTTATAAGCCTTCACGCGTAGTGGATACCATGATCTACTGCGCCATCATGCTCTAAATGTTCTCCTACGCAGATGCGTTACATGTTCTCCAACTCACGGTCAATCTGGCGATCCATGAATGTGCGGCGCTCGCCAACCAATTCGGTCTGTAGACGCTGCTCGACTAGAGCACGGACTTGTTTCTTCGTGACCGTGTCCAAGTCAACTTCTCGGAGGACAGACTGAATAGCATCAATGATAGAGCCATCTGAAGCTACAGTGTTGCCATTCTGGAAGTCGAATGAGCTGTTGGACCGCATGGCCTCCATTCCACGGCCGCCAGCAAAGCTCAGAGCCGAGGATGATCGGTTCACGCTAGCCATGCCAGCAGGAGAGAAATTAGACTGGCTTCGGAGATTCATAATGCTGTTGCGCTGGTTAGGCAAGTCTTGGTATGGAGACTGGCTGCGGTCCTGGATGCCGGTACCCATGGACATCATGGATTGTCTATGAGACATCAAAGGTCGATCAATGTTGCTACTGCCGGCAGCGAATGGCGCAGGAGACTGAGGTGGCATGTAGGTGTTGCGGTTGGGCATTCCAGTAAGAACTGAGCCTTGAGGCCCGGCAGAATAGACTGACTTCATCTCGTCCATCTCATACTGGTCGCCGTAACCATATTCCTGCTTCTCCTGGTACTGGTTGTAGCCGCGGCGGCCAGGGAGGTTGTTGGTCAAGGCATAGTCGTCCCAACGCTGCAGAGGAATTGAACGAGGATCAAATCCTTCGTCGTCAACAGCGACCAGCTGCTTAGCACCCTTCTCGCCAATGACAATACGAGTGTTACCCCAGCTAAAGTTGTCCTGGTTCCAGAAAGAGTAGATAGGTAAAACAAACGAGTAGATGGGATAGGCAAGGATGTAGATGATCATCCATCCAATGTGCTGCCACTGCCTCTTCAAGATGAAGATCAGAGCTTGTAAACCATACACCGCAGCCAAGATGACAATAGACCACAGAGGAAAGGCACCTTTATGAGATGCAACGCTGTAGATAAGATAGACCAGATAAGCACAGGTTGCTGGGAGGATGATGGTACCAAACAGATCGATGAAGACGATGAAGCGCATGCCAAAGAAGCAGAAGCCGCACATGTCTTTCAACCGCATCAGCTCCACCAGATTGTGAATTGTGGAATTGATCCATCGTCGACGCTGAGACAATAAGACGCTCCATGATTCAGGAGCAGCGGTTTTACAGTGGGCATCGGCAAGGAACTTGTAGTGCATTGAAGGGAAGTGCTTCGTCATTAGAGTAGTCAGGTATCGATCTTCGCCGAGAGACAAGAGGTTCTTCTGATGCAGGGTGTCTACATCGCAGACACTATATTCATTAATAACGGCATCCGAGATAATGAGGGGTCGGCCTTTGTCTACTGTTCGAAGACGGTACATGGTGAAACTGGAATTTTGTCAGCATATACAAGGTTACAAACAGGAAGCATTTTTACAACAACTTACCATCCGGGTAAACAAGTGACGCTGCCAAATAGGGACTCGAATGCCTTAGCCATGTGGTGCGAGATGAAATACTCATAGACTTGAATCATAGTCCACCATGATTTCTCATCATTCTCCAAACTGGTTTCACCACAAATACCAGCAATCTTGGCATTGTGAGCACAAGCTGACACTAAACGGTTCAACGAATCTTCTTGAACGCATGTATCCGCATCCACCATGAGGAGGTACTCGTAGAGTTCTGGATCAACGCCGATAATGTTGTTAATCTGGTGGAACATTTCCAGTTCCAACGGACTCATAGCAGAACGGTGATGGACGCGATTCAGGAAGCTCATAATCATGATTTGAGAATCACGTTTTCCACGGTTACCAGGCTTAGGTCGAGACTGCTCAGATTCCTTACCAACCTTGACAATAACGAGGTAGGGTACCACATTGCCTTCGTATTCGTAGAGACCAGAATAAACCTTTCCATAGTTGAGCTGGTCACTACCAGGGCCAACCGCCTTGAATGGAAGAGCAGGCGGGTCGACCTTGGGGTCAACACCGAGGATGTCCAAAACAATCTTAGGGGTGGGTCGATCGTTTCCTTGACCAACAATCATTCCATCACAGATAACACAAATCAGCTTCCGCTTGTTATCGTATTGCAATGCAGTCAACGAATCCAGGGCTTTGCGAAGCGAATCTTCACCTTCTGTATAGGCAGGAACCTGACAGATAACAAACTTGTCTTGAGGAGACGGGCGACGCTTAGAGCTGAACTGAAGTGCAGACACAAATTTGAGCAATATGACGACACAAAGGACAATAGTGAAAGCCAGGAGGATGTAATTGTTGACCATACATCTAGGCGTTTCACGGAAGTCAGTTTTGCCCTTGAAGAAAACCCGCTGCACACAAAGCCAGCTGTTCATAACATTGACGTGCTCTGTGTTATTAGAGAGGGAGTCCTGAATGACAGTATCGAGCGCGTCTTTGATATTTGTGCCTGGGTTGTTGCTCCATACATCCGTCACCTTCTTGTTAAGAAAGGTGTACCTTTTATCGTTCTGGAACACTTTCAGCGTGTGAAAGTAGTTGGTGAGGTCGTATATCTCGTCACCATACATGGCCCACATGTGGTTTTCGTTGTTGCCCTCATCCTGAACCTTCCCTTTGCTGAAGACCAAGTCACCCTTATAATAGTCGGTTATCGTCGGCAAAAAGTTATCCCAGTACCAGTTTTCATTTGAGAGCTTACTTCTTGGGTCGGGTTGAAAGTGGCCTGAAACATGGATAGCAGTGGGAAATTGAACGGTATTGTTAGCTATTAATTGAAGAGTGTTGGGGATGCCCAGGCCCTGGCATGCCCTGTCCAATGGAGGGATGAAGAAATCATCCATATCCAACCCAGCCAAGGGCATCATATTGTCCGATGTGGTTTGAATATCCGTGTCGCTGTGTTGATGCTTGGCGAACTTGGAGATGTCGTAAACCTTACCCGCAACGCTGACCCAGAAATCATTTGAACCTTGGTGAGTGGCAACTTCCTTTGTATTCCAGGCTTTGTCCATGTTTGGACACAAGACACGGCCAAAAGCGACAATGTAGAAGACCACAATCGCGTTCATCAAGAAAATGAGGAGACATAGAGCAACTTTCTCACGCCATGCCATACGCACGTCAGGCCGTTTCATGCGACCAACGTATCGGAGGAGGGGTGAGGGAATCCAGAACGTCAAAATCCATGTGAGAATAACCCAGAGGCGACGAGCCATGTCGACTTGTTTGGTTTCCACCTTCTTATTTTCAGCCAACTCGGCATCCAAGACAGTATCCGGGTTAAAGTAGCCATCGCTCTTATATGTATCACCTTTCCCCCCCAAGCCATAATCACCATTACTGACGTTACGCATGGCACTTGGAGCAATAGACGGAGCACCTTGGTGAGTCTGGCCAAGCGTGAGCTGACTCGCGTTGCCCTGACTCACAGAGCGATTGTGAACCAGGTTGTCCCGGCTCCCGTTGACACTATTATCCACTGGAGGCGGAGCGAAGTAACCACTACCATTGGCAGAGTATCCAGTATCAAAACCAGTGTTGAAAGGATTGCTGTGAATTGGCTGAAGATTCTCTCCAGGCTTGATGTCCAGCATACTTTCGGCCTCCCACCAAGCAGCCTCGCGTATCCAGACACGTTCTTTACCAACGAAGACCTCGCCATTGCTCCAACCACGCTCAAGCATCCACGTCTCAATACCATCCCGGCCATCCCTACAGCCTAAGGCAGAGTAGCGTTGAACAAATTCGTCAACATCGAAGTCGGCAGTGAAATCTAGACTCCTGTGCCTTCGGTTCGCCCACTCAGGCAATCTCCAAGAACGTAGCTGCCGAGATACCGTGCCAGCAGACCAGGCTGATGTGATTGAAGGCAAGGCAGCGAGGCTGGCTGGGGAGTCGTCAGTCGGGTGAAGACAGAGGTGGTACCACAGACGGTTCGAAGCAAGAACAGCTGGGAGGTCCAAGCGGCCAGCACGGCCGAGATTAATGCCCTGGTTTTCGATGGGGAAAAGCAGCCTCCGAATGAAGCTTCCCTCATCTGCAGCATAAGCCATTTTCTCCAGAATTACTTCTCTTTTTTCTAGCTCGTGCTGCCGCTCACGACCCTCCGGACCGGTCATAATTCCCAAATCAGGGGCCACTTCTGCGACAGCCTGCTGCACTTCCCTCAAAACAGAGGAGCCGGTGGGCGTCACTTGCACACCATCCTCAATCATCTCCGCAATGATGCCGTGGGAGTCATCAAACACTGAACGCATGCAAAGTGCCTTGCTAAGAACAGGATCAGGAAGCTCAAGCACCGTTATAGAGACAGTGTCACCATTGTCCTCATTTGAAGTTGGAGTTCGAGCGCCATGGCCATCGATTGATTCATCTCCGTCACGAATGCGCAACAACTGGGCTGCGATAGCTTCGTTGGCCTTGGAGATGACCCAGTCAACCAGAGACTCATACAATCCACCTACAAAGGTTCGCCTGTCATCAGTGTTGCATTCGCGCAACAGTGCCTCGGGCTCCATTCCCAGCAGACCGCTGACGTCTTCGCATATTTCCTCAAGAGTCTCCGAGTCAACATTGTAGTCCAAGGTATCTCCGAGTTTCAGCAAACCTGCAAGCGTAGAAATAAAGTTTCTATGCGCAGAGCCCTTGATACCAATATCCTTGAGGGCTTGTCGGAAATCATCAGCCGAGGCCGCATCATCGGCAGTTGGCAGGTATGATGGCGGGTCGTAAGTTCCGGATCGTTTCAGCAAGGCATATGATGATGCTGATTTCAAACCCAGGAACTCCCTCTCAGCGGGAGTGGATGCCGACGTAAGAAGGTAGTAAAACACGTCAAAAGCACGGTAGCCCGCTTCGGCAGGAATGCTAAGCAAACCTTTGGCTGTATCAATCCCACCTTGGGATAGAGCAAGCGAGGCCGTAGCAAGATTTCCAGCCAGATTCAGTGTCAGCGTCACGCCCAGGCCAGCTTGCCTAGGGGTCGACGGGTTATATGGAGTAGCACATCGGATGAACGGTTGGATGGCATCCAAGGCTTTGTAAATGCTTGAGGGGATGGCAAATGGAAAAGAAGACAGGAACGGGGTAAGGAGAGATGGTGTGGATTGGTGAAGTGATCTAGGCAAAACATGTTAGTCGTCAAATGTTACCAAAAATCTTGGATTCACTCACCCAAGGATGACGCAGCCATCCTCAGCACGTCGTCTTGCGTGCTCCCAAGTACGAGATGCCAGCGTAGCATCCACAGCTGGACCGCCTTGGGCAGCGGTAAGCCAGGTGTTTACCACGAGACTGGTGCTAGCATCGAGTTGGTGAGGCTGCGAGGAGAGATAGATGTTGTGGACTGTGTTCAACAAGGTGGTTGTAGACGTTTGGGCAGTTTGAGGGCCACCCGCACGACCACTTCCGCCGTCGGAGGCCATGGAGAACATGGACATTCGGTTCGCCATGGTTGGCAAGACTTGAGAGGCGATTTACCCTCCCTCGGTGGCCAAGTGGGCGGTTATAGGGCAGTCAATCGACGTGACACACCTTGAGGGTGGTGCGTTGCCCAGCGATGGAGAGCCAAGACGTTGACCTCACAAAATCGCTGAAGGGCAAAGGTCAGGTCGAAGCAAATAGCAAGTAAGGCGGCGTCAGCAATAATAGTCTCGAGTTGTAACGAGAGGCGGAATAAAGTTGATATTCGGAACGCGAATAGGGCACTCCGGTGCTATTCTCTTTTTTTTCTTGTTCGTGTTCGTCGAGTTGCGAAGAGTCCAAAGCAGCGATTAGAATAAGTGATACGGGATTAACGACAGAATGAAAGCCACCAAAGCGAGTGAGGTAGGCTCATGGGGATCCAAAAATCCAAAGGATAAAAGCAAGGACAAAGGGATTGACGCAAAATGGTTTCCCAGGAGAATGGTTGACGGATAGAACAGATGGTGTTTTGGCCCTGGCAACGTCAAGTAACGGCGCAATGGCTGCTTCCAAACCAACCGAGTGAGGCCTGTGGTGGTCCGGCGGGCGGTCTAGTCGTAGAGCGCAAAAAAACACGGAGCCAGAATGGTAAACAAGGGGTTTATGGGGGCCAGGCCGGCCGCTGGCTACACATAGGGTGAGGCACTAGCGGGCGCCGCTGTGGCGGATATCCCCCACCCACAGGCGGCCGGGGAGGGGGAGTGGCCTGCAGGGCTTGCTTCACTTAGGAGCACAGTGTACTCGATTGTTGCCCTTCCTAAAAACAACCTAGGTGCCAACACGAGAAGAGCAGCGCTCTGGACTACCTACCTCAGCTTTGAAATGCCAGTGCTTACAGCACATCCACCCCAGACTTGTGCCTCCTAGCAGCATCCCGCGATCCTCGGTGATCACTCTGCTTGCTTAGTACTTGGGCACCAGGATCACAATACCTAGAACACAGTAGTAGGCATAAGGCCGATGGCCGCTAGCCGATCGCGCACTGTTTCTGCTTGTAGTCCACAGCGAGGGGGCTCTGACTACTTTTTTGTTGTGCAATACATATAGGCTAGTGGATCAGCTAGGAGATGCAGCTTGCTGCGTTGCCCCTGAGATTTGTGCACACTAACAATTTTGGCTTCCGAGTTCCTTTGTGTTCAGTCGCTATTCGCGCGTTAGAGGCTTTAAACTCAGATCACCCCTTTTCTTGTTGTGTTTTCTTCTTTGCTCCTCTGATTCATGTATGTGCGCGGCGGGCTTGATGTCCAATCATTTATCTCATCATATCATGTCATCCGGCAGGCCTACCTATGATGCATCAACAATGCGCACAACTTGTATCGTAAACTCAGAGCAGCACAAGGCTGTGTCCGCCAAACATTAAAAGCCCCCTCTCGTGGAAACCAGCGCCACCATTGTCGTTGCCGGTGCTACTGTTGCTGCCAGTCATTCTTACGGCGGTCATTCGGCTCTGACGGAGAGAGAATACGAGAATCGGCGCCTGATGTTGTGGCCGGCAATGCAATGCATCCGACCCTCTCTCACAGCAACCAAGCAACGCTGGCCAACCACGGCTCTACCCGCTCGTATTTCTAGGGCCAGTGTGGAGGGTTCCGGGGGGCTGTACCACTGATGCTTCGTGTCTAGGCCCATCCGTTACCTGTAAAGGAATTCCAGCCAGGTACCTAGGTAGCCCTGGAGGTACCAAGTTGCTGTGTCTGCCCGTTCATGTACACACTGACATGTGCGTAATCCGTCAGGGCCACACGCCCACCCACACTCACACACTCACACATCTCACCACTTTCTTCTCACAACCTGGCCGTTGTTGTTACCCACAGAGCCACCATCCGCTCTTACCCTATCATGGATTTTTTTCGATGTTTTTTTTTTTTTTTTTTGGAACAACATCAGGTTTTTATTTTTAATTTTTTTGATTCTTACTTGCGCCGATGCCCCCCTCCTAGCTTAGTCCATACTGCCATAGTGAGTATATCATACTTTGTTTTTGTTTTTCAATTCTTAAATGTACGTCGGTTGGTGAATAGTCGTGTATTACATTATATGGAGTGCTCGTGAGTCGGCACCCCTACCTTGATAGCCGAACGATACGGTCCATACCGGTTTCTCCGCTGCGAACAGTTCAGTTCGACTGACAAAGCCTCCATCCATGTGAAGCTTTCGCCTCTTTCATTACCGACTGACCAGGGACTAGATTTTCTCACCCATGCGACCGATTTGCTATTATTACCACCGGGCGGTGGCAATCCGCCATGGTGACTTACCTGAATCGTTGCGGATCATGCTTTCAACGTCGCTGAGTTGTGTATGCGTCGTTGTCAGAATATCTTTCTCTGCCACTGAGTGACATGGCTTGGAATTCAGTCTCCGGCTCCTGTATCGGTGATGAGAAAATCACCATATCCAATGAACGTGGATGCAATATTTCACCGGGAGACAAAGCAAAATCATTATCCTGATGAGCAAATGTCAGGGACAGCCATGTAAAAAGGTCCCCCCCCCCATTGCGGCTGAGGTCGTTGGCGATGCAGTGGGGAGTGCTAATTGTCACCCGCCTCACCTTACACAAGGTTCTCGCGATGACTGGCGCTAGCATCTCATCTTCTTCTTTAGCTTGTCCATGCGCACGGCGTAACATTGAGATTGTCGCTCATCAACAAAATGAATGCGCGACAGTGTGCCACACATGTTTTGCATCTCCCCGGGCATTTCTGGAGAATTCTCTGCTATTTTACGGCCTAACGAACATAAGATTGATAATCTACATCTATCGTCAAATGTCTCTTCGTGTTGCAAATTATGGCTACTATCGTCCAATAAATTTCAGAACATCTGTCTATGGCACATGGCGTCAGACATTCATTTGTCAAACAGGCCATTTCGTGCTTATATGATTCCGCTTTGATGAACGGATGGCTGTGCCTGCGAGTTAAGTCGGTCCTCCCGTTCCTCTGCGAACGATCAACAGAGTCGAAACAACTGTTTCCATAGAACTAAAAGGCCTTCTTTGTTCCCGAACGTGCCCTTGATCAGAACGTCAATGCTCCATTTATTTCTCCTGCAGCAGCACCATAAAAAGCATTATTATGCGGCCCTCTGGGCGAAAACAACACTCCATGCCGCCAACAGCAGTGAAGCAAGGGGCTTTTCAGCCGCCTGGACCTGCAAAATTTTATGATCTCTGATGAGCTGCGCCCTAATATACCGGCTCGTTTCCCCAAGCGTTCTATGCCGTTCTAGGGACCCTGGTCTGAATCGGATCGGCGTGTCTCCCGAACAAGCGCACTGTGAAAGATGGTAGCGTCGAGAGAGAGAGAGAGAGAGAGGCGTGAACGTGGCAGAGATGACAGCAAGATGTGTGACCAGCTTGGTCCGTGATGAAAAAAATAAAAAAAAATAATTAAAAAAGGGGCATCCTTCTCGTCACCTTGCTTGTTGACACCAGTTCATATGAGCAATGGCTCATACCCGATTGCATACCATAATGCCGTTTGAGAATTAAGAACGCGCTCGCATTTCTTCCACGATTCTTCAAAGTCGTATGTCAGACATTGTCATACGCGGGTGAAGGAATGAAATTTCCAGGCTATTAATAATTGACTGGCTGATGGCCAAGATCTGCTGCTTGGGTTTGGCATCTTCTCGCAACCAGCTGCCGCTCGTATCATGTCAGCTCGTCGCCGTGCCAATCGTTAAAGTATCAGCTGGGAAATCTGTTCCCAACTCAGTCGGCGTCTACTCCTTCTGGTTTCTATATTCGAGGAACGATGTCTATCTATAAACGATTTTGAACCTCTGGATATGAATATTGATATCCGATCCAACACTACCTGCATGAGCCGCGAAAATGGTAGTTGAGTCAACTTGGTAATGGGGATTCTTGTTTTCGTGTACCTGTGGTCATCATGGCCTCATGAACAGACTAGGCTGTGCAATGCTCACGAATGCTAATAATAATTCAATGCGCCCATCATCCTGGCGCCTGCGTGCCATGGGGTGGAGACGGAACCCAACAGGTCTCTGCCAGAACTAGGGGGGCGTGTGTTGCCGATATGCATCTTTGGCTCAACCAGCTCGACGGACACTCTCGCTCCTCGCAGCGTGACGCCAACATGCCACTCGCGGCATGTCGACTGTAGTCTCTGCTCCAAGTAATCAAGCCCTATCTATCCCTTTTTCTCAAAATCTTGCCTTCCTGGAAGATATTCCAAGGACTCGTTTTCAAGCTCACGGCTGAGGTGTAGAGTCTCTCGTTGACCTGGTGCTGGCTTGCTTGAGTTGCTGTTCGTTTTCTCACGCTCGCTTTTCGCCTTCGACTCAATTCATCTATTCTCACTCTCGTTCGTTTAGCATACATTTTCGTGTCCTCATAACAATTTTCACGACCTTGGTTCTGAAATCTTGCCGGGCATTTTCTCTCCAGACCAAAACTCCCGACTCGTCACTCTGACATTTCGTGCAACGTTCTTCTTTTCATACGATACTCTCGCTTGATTCATTCGGTTGAGGGCATCTCTTCCGTCAACGCCCCATCGCGAGCCAGTGTCTGGCATCGTGCCCACTATGGCCATGAGTCTGCCACCTCTCGGCGCCGGCAATGGGGGGGCTCACACCCAGAATTCGCTACCCTCGTTGCCGACACATCTCCAATCTGACACTCATCTCACAGCCCATCTGGCCAGCCGCTTTCATGTCTCATTGCCTACTGCAAGATTGTCTTCTCACGGCCTCATATGCCTCAACACTTATACCTCCTCCACCAAAGGTCCGGATGGCGGAAGGGAAGGAAGCGCCATGTCCGGCGCGGAGGACATGGCAGAACGCGCGTGGTTGAGGCTTGGTCATCGATCAGAGAACCAGGCCATCGTATTCCTGTAGGCAAATAGTCTCTCGAGACCTTAACGACGTGAGCTATACTAACTATTTGAACAGTGGTGAATCTGGCTCTGGCAAATCCACCATTCGAAATCATCTTCTTACCGCAATTCTCAATAAATCCTCGACGCCCCTGTCCACTAAAATGTCCTTGGCTGCGTATGTTTTTGATACACTCACGACGACAAAGACCGCAACAACCCCTACGGCATCGAGGGCAGGCCTGTTCTACGAACTGCAATATGACACTTCGGCAACCACGAACCCCGTCCTTATCGGTGGCAAGCTCCTAGACCATCGCCTGGAGCGAAGCAGAATCACAGATGTTCCTACCGGCGAACGCAACTTTCATATTCTCTACTATCTTCTTTCCGGAACCAGTGAAGCCGAGAAAGACCATCTCGGCTTTGAGACGGGAAACGCTGGGTCTAGCAAAAGATGGAGATTTCTGGGTCACCCAACCCAGCTCAAGGTTGGAATCAACGACGCTGACGGCTTTCAACTTTTTAAGAATGCCATGCGGAAGCTTGAATTTCCCAAGAACGACATTGCCGAGGTGTGTCAGGTTCTTGCTTGTGTCCTTCACATCGGTCAGCTAGAATTCGAGACATCCCAAAACACCAGCGCCACTGGTGATGACAGTGGTGGCTACTCTCACGAAGGCGGCACCACCTTTACTGGCGTCAAGAACAAGGATGTTCTTGGTATAGTTGCTGCCTTTCTTGGTGTTAGCGCAGCTGATCTGCAGACTACCCTCGGCTACAAAACCAAGATGATTCACAAGGAGCGCGTTACCGTTATGCTTGATATCAATGGTGCTCGCGCTCACGCGAATGAGCTCGCTAGAACTATGTACGGCCTCTTAGTTGCTTGGATCGTTGAGAATATCAACCAGCGTCTCTGTGCTCCCGAAGATAGCATAGCAAATACTGTCTCCATCGTCGATTTCCCTGGATTTTCTCAACAATCTGCCACAGGATCTGTGCTTGACCAGCTGCTCAACAACGCGGCTACTGAGGCCGTCTACAACATGACGCTACACAATTTCTTTGACCGCAAAGCTGATATGCTCGAAAGCGAGGAAGTTAGTGTAGCCCCAACAAGCTATTTTGACAACAGCGATGCTGTTAAGGGTCTTTTGAAACCCGGCAATGGCTTGTTAAGTATCCTAGACGACCAGTCACGACGAAACCGCACAGATATGCAACTTCTCGAAAGTCTGCGGAAACGATTTGAAGGCAAGAATACTGCCATTGAGGTTGCCTCAGCCACGTCTAAACTTCCCGGTAGCAATTTTCACACTGAGAACCTATCCGCTGGTTTTACAATCAAGCATTTTGCTGGTGAGGTAGAGTATCCTGTTCGAGGATTGATTGAAGAGAATGGCGAAATCATTTCTGGCGATCTAATGAATATGATTAATTCCACCAAGAGTGATTTCGTGGCTAAACTTTTCGGCCAAGAAGCTTTGCAAACTGTCACTCATCCTAAAGAACGTACCACCGTCATGCAAGCTACAATCAGCTCAAAGCCTATGCGCGCACCAAGCGTCATGTCTCGTAAAGGTACTCGGGCAAAACAAAACCTTGCTGCTCGTCGCCAGCAGCAACAAGAGAGCTTGGAACCAGTGGCCCAAACCGGTGAGCGCGATGGCCAGCGGCATTCGATGAAGCCAAGCTCCGAGCAGGGCGCCTCTGGGCAATTTCTTTCATCTTTGGATAACGTCCAGAAGGCGGTTACAGACCCTGCCACCAACTCCTACTTCGTGTTTTGTTTAAAGCCAAACGATCGTCGAATTGCCAACCAATTTGACAGCAAATGCGTCCGAACCCAAGTCCAAACATTTGGCATTGCTGAAATTAGTCAAAGACTCAGATCCGCCGATTTCAGTCTGTTCGTGCCGTTTGGAGAATTTCTTGGCATGGCTGATGCGGAAACGATTCTTGTTGGCAGTGAACGCGAACGGGCAGAGGTTGTAATTGAAGAGAAGCGCTGGCCAAGCAATGAGGTTCAGATTGGCTCTACTGGTATCTTTCTTAGTGAGCGCTGCTGGATGGAAATCGCACAACTTTCATCTGCCCTTTCAACGTCAGGACGTGGTACTATGTCCGCCTTTGAGGCAGATGGAGGCGATGGCTTGACTCCTGGTGACCAACATGCATTTGGTGCCTCCAAAGAGCGTCTTCTATCCGGTGGCAATACTCCTATTATGTATGGTGAAAAGGGTAAGAACGGATATTTTTCTGCTGATGATACCCGCTCCGAGGCTGGCGTTTCAGCCTTTGGTGCTGGTGATATGTTCAAGAACCTGGATACGCGAGAGCAGATGGCTGAGCGTGGTAATGAAAAGTCCATGGTCGAAGTTGAGGAATACAAAGATAGCGCCAGCCGCAAGCGTTGGATCTATGCGGTGTATGCTCTCACATGGTTTATTCCTGACTTTCTTATCAGGTGGGTTGGTAGGATGTCCCGTAAGGACGTTCGTATGGCCTGGCGAGAGAAGGTCGCCATCAACTTCGTTATCTGGTTTTGTTGCTTGGTCGCTGCCTTCTTTATGGTTGTCTTCCCTTTGCTCATCTGTCCCAAGCAAAATGTGTACAGTTCTGCTGAATTGACTTCACACAATGGAAAGGGAGACAGTAGCGCCTTCGTTTCTATTCGGGGTGTTGTCTTCGACCTGAATGCTTTCCTTACCAGCCACTACCCGAAGTACTTGGACGACAAGCTCCTCCTGAACTACGGTGGCATGGACGTCACGAATCTCTTTCCCGTTCAGGTTTCTGCTCTCTGTGATGGCAAAGATGGTCAAGTCGACCCACAAGTGACGCTGGACTATAGGTCCACCAACTACAGCGGCTCGCCTACCCTGACTAGATTGACCGACTTCAACGCTAAATACCACGACTTCCGATATTTCACAAATGATAGTCGGCCTGACTGGTTCTACGAAGAGATGGTCTTCATGAAATCCAATTTTAAGAAGGGAAACGTTGGTTACACCACGGAATACGTTGAAACCCTGAGTAGCAAACAACAGGCTATTGCCATTCTTAACAGTAAGGTGTATGATATGACATCGTACCTCGCCGGCGGCCGAAAACTTCAAGCTCCACCTGGAAAAAAAGTGGAAGGCGACCAGTCCCTTACTGACTTTATGGACAATGCTGTTGTCAGTTTGTTCCAACTGCAATCCGGTGGTGATATTACCAAGTACTGGGATTCCCTCACCCTCGATGCAGCGGCAAAGGGCAGAATGCAACGATGCTTGGACATGCTTTTCTACGTGGGCGATGTTGACACCAGACACTCCACCCGATGCCAGTTTGCCGAATACTTCATTCTCGCTATCTCTGTTCTTCTGGCCTCCGTCATTGCGTTCAAATTCTTTGCTGCTCTTCAATTTGGTGGCAAAAATGCGCCTGAAGATCTGGACAAATTTATTCTTTGTCAGATTCCCGCATACACTGA
This sequence comes from Sphaerostilbella broomeana, assembly GCA_930272545.1. Lineage (NCBI taxonomy): Eukaryota > Fungi > Ascomycota > Sordariomycetes > Hypocreales > Hypocreaceae > Sphaerostilbella > Sphaerostilbella broomeana. Next base: position 175,194 of record CAKNET010000014.1, read on the forward strand.
GGACGAGGAGTCGCTTCGCCGTGCTATTGATTCAGCTGCCAGAATGAAATATGATGACAAGCGCAAGTTGCTTGTTATCATCTGTGATGGTATGATCATCGGTCAAGGTAATGATAGGCCTACACCGAGAATCGTGCTCGACATTCTAGGTGTGTCTGAAACTGTTGACCCTGAGCCTCTGAGTTTCGAATCTCTAGGTGAAGGTCTTAAGCAGCACAATATGGGCAAGGTTTACTCTGGTCTTTATGAGGTTCAGGGTCACATCGTTCCTTTTATGGTAGTTGTTAAAGTTGGCAAGCCTTCCGAGGTCACTCGACCTGGCAACCGAGGCAAACGAGACTCTCAGATGATTGTCATGCGTTTCCTGAACCGTGTCCACTACAACCTTCCCATGAGCCCCCTGGAACTCGAGATGTACCATCAAATCCGGAACATCATTGGTGTGAACCCGACCTTCTATGAATTTATGTTCCAGATTGATGCCGATACTGTTGTGGCCCCAGATGCCGCCGTCCGTATGGTCTCAGCTCTGATTAACGACACGAAGATCATAGCAGTCTGTGGTGAAACCGCGCTTACCAATGCAAAGGCATCCTTCATCACGATGATTCAGGTTTATGAGTACTACATTTCTCACAACCTGTCAAAGGCATTTGAGAGTTTGTTTGGTTCTGTTACTTGTTTGCCGGGATGTTTCTCCATGTACAGAATTCGTGCCGCGGAAACTGGCAAGCCCCTCTTTGTCAGCCGTGAGGTTGTTGAGTCATATTCGACCATACGGGTTGATACGCTGCATATGAAGAACTTGCTTCATCTTGGTGAAGATCGATTCTTGACCACACTGCTCCTGAAATTCCATTCAAAGTACAAGACGAAGTACATTTTCACCGCTCATGCATGGACTATTGCTCCTGATTCGTGGGCTGTCTTTATGTCTCAGCGACGTCGTTGGATCAACTCTACCGTGCACAATCTCATTGAGCTTATCCCCATGACTCAACTTTGTGGTTTTTGCTGCTTCAGTATGCGCTTCGTCGTCTTCATTGACCTGATGAGCACTGTTGTTCAACCTGTTATCATGGCCTACATTGTCTACCTGGTTGTTCTCCTTGCCAAAGATGCGACGGTCGTTCCGATCACTGCCTTTGTTCTTTTAGGTGCTATTTATGGTCTCCAAGCCATCATCTTTATTCTACGTCGTAAGTGGGAAATGGTGGGATGGATGATTCTCTACATCTTGGCCATCCCCGTCTTCAGTTTTGGTCTTCCATTGTACGCCTTTTGGAATATGGATGATTTTGCTTGGGGGAACACACGTGTCGTTGCCGGCGAGGATGGAAAGAAAGTTGTCATCTCTGACGAAGGCAAGTTTGATCCTACTTCCATTCCTCGGAAGAAGTGGGAGGAGTATCAGGCTGAGCTTTGGGAGACTCAAACCTCTCGTGATGATGTTCACTCTGAGATATCTGGATACAGCTATGGCACCAAGGCCCAAGGTATTGTTTCGGAGTACGCCTATCCTAGCCGTCCCAACTCGACGGTTGGGTTTACTCAGCAGAACCTGCCATATGACTCCCGCAACATGTCCCGCATGTCTATGGTACCATCTGAAATGAACCGTATGAGCCAATATGGTGGTTCTCAGTTCTTTTCTCCTGATGACATGGTGGGCCTGCCAAGTGACGACGCTATTCTGGCTGAGATCCGGGACATTTTGAAAACAGCGGATCTGATGACCGTTACCAAGAAGGGTGTCAAGCAGGAACTGGAACGACGTTTCGACGTTCCTCTGGACGCCAAGAGGGCGTATATTAGCAGTGGTAAGTAATACTGGACCTATGTTTTGTGTTTTGTATAGACCCTTAACTGACTTCTTCTTTCCTTAGCTACTGAGGCTCTTCTTTCCGGCCAACTCTAAACTTAATTCTGCGCATGTTACGCTATTTACTGTCATTTAATTTGATGCATTCGCTTCGAAAGGACCGAGGGATGGTCTTTTGAGAAGTCACTGGCGCCAACACTCTACGGGGCTGTCATGCTTGGTACCCCCAAAGCCCTTTCTTCAATCACGTAACCGCAAATACTTTTTATATAGCATTAATTATGGGCCATGGGGTAAGGGGAACATCCTTCTAGGGACTAGAGGGCTAAGTAAAAGAGCAAGTAATTCAGATCAGATAGTAGGGGTGGGGGACGGGGCGATTTGGAAGGGCAAGCGCGAATTCTTTTTTTCCCCAGGTTAATGGTGTTTTGGATTAGAGCTTGTACATATAATGGAGTTTGATCAATTAAGTCTATCCTTCTATTACTGCGCATTTACCTTCTCTATTCTTCGATGAGGCCCTCATAATGCCACTGCTATGAGTATTTGGTGCAAATGCCACGATTGATCTTCACCTAGAGGAGCTGGAACATGTCGTATAGGAGCTAAAGTAAGCCTACAGCTATTTAAATGATGATGATTCGATAGTGTCACCCAGATGTGTGATTTGTATATGCAAGCGAACTGAAACCTAAGTGTCTACTCCATCATGGACGTGGCAGTCTGATTTTCAATTTGGAGAGCCCTCAATTATAATGTATTGTGCAACTCCTATTGTTCTAAGCTTCTAGTTTGATTTGGGTATCCCTATTATCTCGTATCTACCGGCCGTCCCTCGTACAAATGCAGAATTACTGCACTCTATGCTTGTTCTCTGTCAAGCAGGTTCTGTACCCCACCCTTGCTCCAGGGAGTGACTCTCGCCTGATCGCAGGTACGCCACGCGCGCTCCATCAACGCCTTGTATAGGTCTGCATCCTCTGGAACAGCGCACGCAGCTCGTCGCGCGTCAAGCCAACTCATCAAGCCAAACCTCGTGAGGAGGGTTGTGCTTCCGGATGGAATGCAGGTCACTCGGTAGACTATCCTGAGGAGTCGCATCCGCAGATTTGATCGGAGGTATGGGTTGCTTCCGAGAGCAAATATCTTTTCGAACCAGCGCTTTTTGTGAAAGACTCCAAGATCAAAGGGCGTCTTGAGAGCGTCTAGGATATAGGCTAGGAGCCATGTAATTTCTGTGTAATATCGATCATCTTCGGAAGGCTCTCCGTGGAGTATGTCATGTGCTAGCGGTATCTTCTCCATTGACCAGATGGGGCTTCTGGTTAAGAACCCGTTTACCTTGGGATACAGAGGATGTAACGGATTCCTCAAGACATCTAAAGCATGGATGGTGAATGCAATGAATATTGATGGCACGGGGCCAATGTCCACCTGTGTTCTGGAGGACTCGGCCACTTCAGAGAGCAACAGCCAAACCTGTTTCTTCTCTTCATTTGACGACTCATTGATCTTGATAGACATTTTTAGTATATTTGTCAAGGCTTCCTTGCGAATATTGGTGTGCTCGGATGCAAGTAGTTTGACTAGTTTCGCAGCCCAGCCGTCGTCCAGTAAGTCTTCAACACTCTTCGAGAGCCACTTAAGTAGAACACTAGTATCCTCCCGGTCTGTGAATGGCACATGGAGCATTTCCTCAAGCTGCATGTCGTTTATGGAGGCATCTCCGTTACCTATGTCTTGTTTCTCGGTGATCTTGTTTTCATCAATAATTTCTCGACTCCGTAGAGACTCCAGTTCGTCATGATCTCCCAACTTTCTCAGTTCTACTTTCTCTGAAGTAAATTCTTCCTGAATTTTGTTGTAGAGACGAATGACGAGTCGATTGGATTTTAGTGAGTATAAGGCATTGAAATAGAGGGATATGAATATGCCGACTGGTGCTTTTGCCTTGGTCTCCGATGAACTGAGTACGTAGGATGACTGTTCCGAAATTGCTACAGCAAGCAAGTTGAAACTAGAACTGGAGCTTGGAAGAGAATCTTCGCCATCGATTACGTGCGTGTGAAGCAAATCAAGATATTTGATTGGGGATGTTGCGCAGCGGCTGATGCAATTATCTAAAAAGGACCAGACACTCTCCATATCGTCGGCGCTCACTTGGCTCATACTGCATCTTAACGCCTGAAGCAGGGGTTTCATCCGGCTTCCTTCCGAGATAAGCTGATTCTCGATGGCCACATCTCCTAGAACCTTGCTGAGTTGATCAAGTGAAGCAGCTTCATCACTACCGCACAGCAAGCGGAGCAGTGCTGTGAAAGGCGATGTTTGGGCCATGCCCTGTAGCATATCGATTCTGGAGAACCATCGCATCCCTGGAGAATAACTAGCTATAGAAACTAGATTTTCCAGTTCTATACTACTAAATGCCCCTGAGCCTTGAGTCGAGGGCTCCTGTAAGCTTCGTAGAATATTCACGAAGAAGGGAGATACATCGAAATTGGCTACAAGTGCCACTTGTGGAATCACTTCATAATAGAGTCGCAGAAGACGACTAGCCATTGTCTTGTGTAGTGAATTTTCGCTGGGAATGGCCTTGTAGCATCTCACAACTTCCTTCATATCCGGAATTCTCTGGCAGAAGGCATCCACAAGTTGTCGTGCTGCAGCAGTCCACATGGGATTTGAGGATCTGAAAGCTTCCTCGAGCATCTTGATGGCTATTGAGAGTTTTTCAAGGGATTCGACTAGCATTCTCGTCGCAAAAAAGGAAGTAAGATTTGACTTTGGCGATAAACATCGAACAAGGATTTTTTGGTTGAGAGGAAGAGGGAGGATATTATCTAGGAGGATTGATGTTGGAGGAGGGGCAATAGCGTAGCGAGACTTATCTCCAAATGAAGGAGGAAGAGAAATCCTGATGGTGCTGAATAAGAACGTGGCATACCCAATCCAAGTCATTGTCAATTTCGGCTCAAACGTGAAGGATCGGTTGTTTATGAAATAATCGGCTATCAGTTCGGGAGCGGCCTTGAAGATCGCAACCAAGAGCTCGCAATGCTTTAAACTGGACCAAGGACGCAGCTTTGAAGCAAACTCGGACAATATGAAGTTGAAAACTGGTACCCCATCCCGGTATAAATCGTCCTTGTTTACCACTGTATTGCCTGATTTGATTTGCCTGCTCGATTGGACAGAGAACTCTTCACTGGATTCTTTGGGATAAAGCCCTGTAGATGGATACACTATTCCGGCACCAGGTTGGGTGCAAACGTAAGTTAGGAACTGGTGAGCCTTTTCGCAGACTTGTCCCACTTCTGCTTCATCTCCTGCAGAGTTGGTGTAGTTGTAGAGTGCTAAGAATCGCATCAAAGTCTTCGTATTGAAGCATTTGAACTTTATCTCTCGAGGGATCTTGCCATCTGCTAGTACATGAGTCTTCATTGTGTCTAAGATTTCCAAGACAATTGAAGGCGGATCACTCTTAATCATAAATGTTAGGGGAGATAACAGCTCCCTCTGAGAGAGCAGCTCCTTTTTGCCGTCGGAGTGCAAGTATTTTATGCAACCCAGGAGAAAACGGACAGCATTCGTCCTTACAGAAGCCTTTCGAGCGTCTTCTTGGCTATCACCAAAATGACCAATCTCTAGATTCCTGCCAAGCGAAGCAAATGTGAATGTTCTGGCGCGAACTATGCGCTTGGCATAGGCCCCCCCATCTAGACACACGGCCTCTCGCAGCAAGCGCAACGTTGGTGATATTATGAAGCCTTTTGGTTTTTCTGCAGACAAATTCTTGCATAATGACTTCAGTTGACGCTCTTGTAGCAGCGATTGACAGATCCCCATCCCGTGCTTGACAAGTTCTAGAGAGTCGGAAACAACGCGCAACAGTAGAGCCAAGACAACAGCAACGGAAGACATGACGCCATCATCGTTCACTTGTACCGCAAATGACCACATCTCCAGGACATCGTTTAAGAAGATTGCATCTTCATGAGCCTGTCTTGGCCTGACCAGCTCTAGATACTCGCGCAGGATATCAAGCTTTGTTCTTCGATCGTCGCCATCGGAAATGATGTCATCAAGGAGCCGTTTGAAAGATTGAAGACCTGGTTACTCAATGTTAGGCAAGGCATAGAAATTGAACCAAGTTTTGCCTACCATGTCTTGCACGTCGCATATCTTGGTCAAAGGTAAGCAAATTTCGAAGTTGGTCGCCGGAACTAACATCTTCGCCTGTAGGAACATCGTGTGTAATTTTCTGGCGTTTTCGGAAAGCAGAAGCTCCATCCATGTCAATGGATATCCTCTTACTCATTTTGGGAGATGGCTACTCGGAAGCTCCAAGGATCAATTGCAACTCACTTCGTGACTTTAGCTCCTGGGGTGGCCATCAAAGTTCAAGAGATTTTGGGAGTACTGCCGCTACTCGCCAACTCCCCGCCTTCCAATTTGGGACACAATCTCCCAACGATAAGAATTGCGGAGATAGTTTGATCCGGCCCTTCACCATTATGTCATAGTACTAACGGGTGTGCCTCACAGCCCAGTCCTTCATCAGTTCTGTCATCAATATGGCCTACCACACACTCTCACACCCATCCACACATTCTCTCTCACACACACACACCCACATATTGCTCGAGCATTTAGTATCATAAAGCATGTCGCTAGGGCATGCCTTGCAGCTATAAAAAGAGAGCGGAGATGACGGACTGACCATGTATAGGTGCGCTCTGCCCGTAAAGTGTGGAAGAAACTGAGACAAACATGATGGCTTCGCTCACGTTCTCAACTTTTGTTGGCGGATATTTCTTCACATGCTTGGTTTCGTTTTTACACCAAGCCACTATCCGCAGCAGCCGCAAACCTCCATGACTGGCCGTCATGTGGTTTTTTTTTGTCTCCATCGACTCCATCGCGCGTCGAAATAGAGCATGGTAATGGCCCCCCCGGGGGGACGAACTTTGTATGCCTTCATCTCCAAAACGAACCATCCGTAATGGTGGATATTTGATATTTCTCCAGAAGGGGCAAGCCTATTGGGACCCTCATCCCATCGCTAGCTTCGGAATCAAGCAGGTCCGCTAGCTGTAGCCCATCGTGTGATTGCAAATGAGGCAAAATAGCCATCATCTCAGAGGCTGGAGCAATAGGACCCAACCCTTCAGGGAATATTTTATCGACCAAAACAGGCACAGCAGCTTTCCCAAAGCGGCGGCGTGGCTGCGTGGCGCTATGGCGGGATCCTTGGGAGCGCCTTTGTTTTTTTCTTTGCCCATGTCGACAGATGGGTCTTCGGAGACTGAAAGAGCTGTAATTTCCAGCTGTGTGTGTCGTGACACGAGAGAGCAGGACCACAGAGCTGGCCAATGCCGGCAGTCCACGAGACCTCCCCTCTCTGGAGCATCTGTAGCAAAGCCATGGAAGGTTGAGTTGCTAAGCGTGGCGAATGCAAGACATCGACTCGCTGGGCTGGACTGGCCGTCAGACGCCGTTGGTGGATCCTGCAATGTGGTGGGCAGCGCCAACCATCCGAATCCAGCGCACTACGCGCCGACTGGACGGTTGCAAATGCGGCCCAGCCTATCATCTTCATGCTATGGCCGGTTCACATCAACTTGGCTCAGCCGCCACTCATTGGGTCGTCATGGCTGTCCGAGTGTTATTATCATAAATTGGGAAAAGAATTGGCTGCGGCCGTCCTGCGGTCAAGTGAGCTTGCGCTATTGCGTATCACAAAAGTATTTACAAGCTCACATGGCCACCTGCTCTTGATGTACGCGGTTGACCGGATCTCACGTTTCCTCCGTGGATGGCCATTCTTTCATTCGCTCAATCATTCTTTAATTTTTCTTATTCGGCCGGCATGAATGTTTTCTCTGGGTTGAAGCATGCAGCCTTTGACCGGTGTCTTCAGTGAGGCGTTTGTGTCATGCTTTTCGTGCCTCATGTGCTGGGAACCGTCGATATTCCGCTTGAACGAGAAGTCGAGGCAGTGTGAGTGCTTTCTGTTTCCCGTCCTATGCCGTGAAGAGGACCTGGCAGAATAAGGCGTATTGATGAAGAATCAGTCGACGACAAAGAAATCTTCCCTGTCGTCAGTAGCCAGCCGACTTCTCCGCCCCGACCCATGGCGGTTCCGGGAACCCAACTTCCAAGGCCAACCTGGAAGCATAAAGTTCAGAAAGGGTTTGCGCCAAACAAAATGAGCACTAAATTGCGTTCTGATATAGCTTCGGGCAAGCTAAACATATCCGCACCTTTTGAATTTCGCCATCTCGACTCGGGCTCTTTCCCAATTTCTCTACCAAATCAACAGTTGACTCAGCCGTGGGATACTACTTCAATCACATCATCTTCATTTGAGCCACTGCAGCTCAGTATTCGTCGTTCAGGTAACGAGATTTCGCCTATTCTTCCCTATTTCAACTCTCGGAGTACCATGTCATCCCCGGCGTCGCCTCATCGTCCGGAACAGCCACTGAGTAGCCACCCACTTCCTCATCAAAGAAGTAATTCTTCAAATTCCTTCCATATACCTAGGAAACAACTGCCTGGAGGTTCTCCGTTGAACCCTCGGCCTGACTTAGGGACAGAAGCCCCCGTCAAGGACAAACGACGACCACGAGCTTACACAACGTCCGATATGGACGCTATCACAGAGCGCGTGGCGAGTGCTATGAATGAGGTCGAGGAAATTCAGAGGAAAATAAACGAAATCATCGAGCGACAAAGTTTATACACAACCAGCCGGCCATCAACATCCCATTCGGTGGCTCCCATTAAAACCAGTAAGCTCTCTTTGAAAGACTCACTCTTTGCCACCGAATTATCTAACTCGTGAAGACTCAGAATCGATGCCCTCGATTCCTGCTCTGCCACCTGCCGCCCCCTCATTTGCTCAGCGCCTGAATGCCGAGGTGGAACGGCCGGCCGTGGCTCCTATAGAAGCATCCGCACGCCTCAATCGACGTAAATTCTCAATTGAAGTATCTGCTGCCAATGAAAAGATGCTCCAGTCCAGACAGGAAGACCGTCTACCACCACCTCCACCACTACCGCTTGTCCTTCGGCCACCACTTCGAAAGAAAAAGTCATTTTCACGAGTCTCCACCTGGCTGTTTCCCGAGCCGGGACGAAGTGGAGGTACTAACTTAGACCCGGTCACCAACTTCCCTCAACCCGTGAAGGGGAAGGATGGATTTTATCAAACTGTCTCTCCGGGCGAGAGATCCAGCAGACGGAGTGCTGAGTCAATGGGCAGCCTGTCGACATGGGAAAGCGACGACGGCAATCGGACGGCCCCAACTGCCCTGTCTCCTGAAAGCACACCGGCAGCGAAACATGGGCCTCTGATGGAAAGCTGCTCTACACTTGAAAACAACAACTACAGGCCTAACCGGTTGAGCGTTGGAGTTGCGATCTGACCTCAAGTATTGTACATCATCGCATGATACTATTGTACATAAATCATGTGCAGGACCACATATTATAGACCACGTGTGATATTGGAGCATAATTTTGCTGGCAAACTTTGGCGCGATTGGCGCGGACAAATGCTCCCATAAGATAGAGAGGAAAGTTTGAAGTCATGCAGTCATGTTCATGCATGCGATCAATATAAATGATAAAAAGAATATTCATGATTTTCTGCGTTGAATGAATAAGTCATGTTTTGCAAGATATACCGAAGTGATCAAGAAGGCTGGAATGACAATGAGGATCCATGGATGCATGTTCGTTGTCCTGGGGCATTATTGATGGTGCCTTAGGCACAGTTTTTGGGGGACACCCATCCCTGCTGCATTGCATAACATGGCAGTTGGCCCTCTGAATACGTGCTCACTAATGAGAATGAAAGAGACAACAGAGTACAAATAATCATAATCATGCAACGAACGAAAACGAAACCATCTACCCGTTTTGAATGTCAATTGCCCATCACATTACGATCAACCGGGTGAAGCGTATTTGCCATCTCCTCTTTGGCTTTCTTATTCTATCGTTTCCCTTTAGGGATGACATACACGGCCGTTTGAAATTTGACAACCACTACCATCTCATTGAAGAGAGCACTGACTTCAGACATCTTCAGTAGTCTGCATTTTCGCATTGAGAGGTAGAAATTCATCTACGACCACGCACTAGTTTAGGGTTGCAAGGAGAATTGCTGGATACCGCCTCTGTTGCGCGAAGCATAGGCGGCTCCTACACACGTGGCTCTGGTGTCTCGTCCGTCTGGACGACGACTGGTGTTTCATCTAATTCATTTCCGATCTCGCATGACAACGTAACTATCCACTCCCATGTCTGCGTCTGGGATCATTGCCTCCATTAGAGGCGCAATGTCGCGAGACAAGTACAAGTACAGTGCACTCCCAGCACCGTTAGGTCGGCATCAAACAGGCCAACAGCGACGCGTGCTGGAAACAAACTCAACTCCAGCCCGGCGACACGCAAGGCTACTCAAGATGGCGCTCGGTGGCATGTCGTTTTTTGCTGTCCTGCTCATCACGGTCTCCCTCGGGTATGGCAAAGTCGATCCTCTCACTGATTGAATCCTAGGGAAGGCAATTGCTAACTAGATACTGGGCAAAGCCGAGTTGCCCCAACACCGTCTTGTGAGCTCATCGGGAATTGCACTGAAAATGTGTCGCATCTCTGGGGCCAATATTCACCCGTTTTCATGGTCCCATCGACCATTGATGCGTCTATTCCGCAAGGCTGCAATGTGTCATTTGCTCAACTTTTATCACGGCATGGTGCGCGAGCACCAACGAAGAACAAGTCCAAGGAATATGAAGTCATGATTAGCCGTATCCAGAAGACGGTGAGTGCCTATGGCGAGGGATATGATTTTATCAAGGACTATAGTTACAATCTTGGAGCGGATGACCTTACGCCATTTGGACAACAGCAGCTGGCCGACTCGGGAAATGCTTTCTTCCTGCGGTATCAAGGTCTGGGTACCGACTCAGATCCGTTCATCCGCTCCTCTGGATCAGATCGCGTGATCGCATCAGCACGACACTTTGCAGAGGGATACTATGGAGCTCAAGGTCGTGATGCCTCTGGGCCATCCCAAAACATTCTTGTTCTCCCTGAACATCCTGACTTCAATAATACTCTTGATCACGGAGCTTGCCCTGCCTTCGAAGATGGACCGGCCTCTAAGATTAAAGAACAATCACAAAAGACTTGGCTGAACATATTTGCACCGACAATAACTCAGAGGCTCAACAAAAAGCTGCCCGGAGCTAACCTGACTCTGAAGGAGGCGATATACATGATGGATCTTTGCCCCTTCAATACTGTCATCAAGACCGACACCGTGCTGTCCGACTTCTGCAGGATCTTCTCTATTGATGAATGGAGAAGCTACGACTACTATCAAACCCTGGATAAATGGTATGGGTATGGCAGAGGGAATCCACTTGGGCCGACACAAGGCGTTGGATTCAGTAACGAACTGATTGCTCGGTTGACGGGCAAACCTGTGACTGATCACACGTCGACGAACTCAACGCTCGATTCGTCGCCCAGCGCCTTTCCCCTGGACAAGAAGTTGTACGCTGATTTCTCCCATGACAACACCATGTCATCAATCTTTGCGGCCCTGGGGTTGTTCAATGCGACGCAAGACGTTCCGGTAAAATACAAGCTACCGCCTCGACAATTGAATGGGTTTTCGGCTGCCTGGACAGTTCCCTTCGCTGCTCGTATGTATGTGGAGAAGATGCGGTGCGGTGACTCGGCTGAGGAACTGGTTCGAGTGCTTGTCAACGACCGAGTCATTCCGCTACGGTCTTGTGGTGCTGATGCCCTTGGCCGATGTAAGTTAGACGACTTTGTCAACAGTCTTACTTTTGTGACAGGGGGAGGGTTGTGGGATGAATGCTCTTTATCATCATCTCAATAAGCAACGAGCTGCTTCAGGGGAACATTATTGGTAAAAAAAAATTAGAGTGATACCCGCTATATGAGCAACAATTAGGTTGGCTGAGAGTTCGTAATAATGAAGATCAATAGCATGGGAGGATCATGTGTGAAGTTGGGATTAGCGTGCGATTATGGGGCTTCATTAAGTTGTATTCTCCTTCTGTACTAGAAACTTAGGGAGCTCAACAGCCATGCGATTTGCAATATTACGGAGAAACGATTGAAGAGAAAGCATTCTTTCTATCGGATACTCAAACAGGGCGCTTGCGGAGAAATGGTTTCATATGAAGCTGATGAACGTCTAAAATTAGGCCCGAAGCGGTCTTACTGCTGACGAAAAGAGCCGCAGCACCGCTGGAAGGCTGTAAGCCCTCCACCCTTCCAAGGTTTCCGTAAAGTCATCTGAATAAGGCTCCAGGCCATCCTACAGTGCACAGGTTTGGTGGCGTTAACTAAACTTGGTATGGGTTTGTATTTGGGGAAGTACCTACAGACTGCATGTACTTACTAACGCCAGTAGCTGCAGCTCCCTCCAATCAGTACCGCAAGTAGAAGGTACTTTAAATTGTGACCACACCAAACTGGGTAGCTCAAATCGCATTCACACGGCCTCTGGCAGGTGTAGATTATCTTGGATACTACAACAGCACAGGTCGTGACTTGTCGCTGACTGACTGACGGCAGATGCAGGCATCGGCGTTCTTTCTGCAACTTTCTCGTCCTTGATCACAGTATCTGGCCCAGAAAGCAAGCGAAAAGATCATGGTGTCAACGGCTGGTGCCATCGTCATTGCCATTGTGGTGCTGCTCGTCGCTGCAGTTGTCGGATGGGTAGTCTTTACCCAGCTGCGCGCGCGGAGACTCGGGGTGAGTTCAATGCGCATTATTTTCTCTTCTCTGTTAGATATATATCCTCTTCTCTATCCAAGAGAAAAGAAGGCGTTGTATTATTGCCATTTTTACGGGGCACATCTGCGGAAGAAAAAGAAAATTGAGATAAAGGGAGGCTTCGGGAGCTGCGGCAGAGGAGTGAATCTGAACAAATGACGTGGCTAATGCTCGCGACTTCTAGCTTCCGCCACCAAGTTTTTCGTCGTATCTGCCATGGAAGAAATCAGATAGCCCATATAGTCCTTCGCACCCAGCTGGCGGCGGCATCATCGGATGGTTCAGCACCCAGTTCGGCAAGCTTAAGAATCGCAACACTCGGTCCGCGGTCGGTGCCTATGAACAACCTCTCCACGGCGGGAATCCGACCCGAGGAAATCGAGGCTTTGGGCCGCTCGATCCAGACGAGGCGTGGGACACAAGCGTTGGCCATGAAGCTGACAGTTATGGCTACCCTGAGGAGCAGGAGCTGGGAAGCCACAATGAGTACAACGGAGCCGGTTATAACAGCAGCAGGCTAGGCTCAGGACCCGGAGCGACCACTGACTACGACGATGACTTGGAGAGAGGCCGTCCTACGAGCCGAGATTTAGGTCCTGCGACAGCAGCACAGAACCCTTTTGATGATGATGCACATGCGAGTTTGAGAGGAGTGAGCCCTCGACCCATGGAGGCGACGACAGGAGCTGCGGGGCATAAGCCGGCATTAAATCGACCAGATAGTTCAGGGAGCCACAACGAACGGAGATCAATATTCAGGGAGGAAGTTTGATGATTTGCAGAATGGGGGTTTTTTTTATAGTTGTGCAATGGGGATCACCCGCTGAATTTAACTAGGGTGGAATACTGCAAAAATGAATTGAATTATTGGTCAATTGGTCCCTTCTTGTGTCGGTTCTTTACGTGAAGGAACAATTGCTTATCGTAACGAGCTTTCACTCGATATTAAGGGCGGCGATGGCACCTTTTTGTGTGTGTGTGTGTGTGTGTCTGTTCTCTCGCATGTTGGGAAACAATACTATTGCTGCTGGGTCCATAGGATGATTGGTTTCTCAAAAGCCATTCACGAAACACACGATGATGTCTTCACTGTGTAGGAGAATAAGTGAATTGGGTATGATGGATATGAAAGATGCTTCCATCCTTGTTCGTCGTCGTCTTCTTTACGATCGACCCAGTCTGCTTTACTACACATCAAACAGCAAGGCAGGCATCTCGGTCTTAGGCTCCACAGTCGTCTCTGGTGAAGTGCTAGACAATATTCTTAGCTACGCGACAATATATAAAGGCAGGCCAATATCCCAGAAAAGTCATTGTCTGTAGCGCTGAATACATAGCTCATATGCTTGAGCAGATCATTTTGTCTGCTGTGGTTAGTTTAGGCTGCCCCACGTTGATGTCCGTCATAGTTGTGAGTGGATGTGGTTGATTCGTGAAATCTGCCCCTCTAGTTAGTTTGGTTGCCCCTCATCAAACAAACATAAGAGTAGTTCTATGAAACTCAAGTGGATTTACTATCCTGTAACTTCACCATCACGGCCACTCACTCTCATTAAACCAATTCATCCGTGTTAGAAGAATAGGTTTTCCTTCTGGATACTGTAGTATATTTCCCTTCGTCTTATTCCCCCTCGGCTCTCTCAAACTCTACACAATGGCGGACGTCAATCTACAGGCCGTTCACGATGAGATGGTCTTGGTGGCATATGCGGCCGGGAGGATGATTCTCGCAGCGAACCCTGCCGATATTGGAACGGGGACAAAGCTTAACTGTGAGTCTTTTTTATTATTATTTTATTTTTACTCTCAACCTATCTATAGTCATCGTTTGTTTTCATATATTTCTCGTTTACTTGAAGTGTCTTGATCGAGAAAGAAGGTCTGTGAGCTGACGCCGATATCCACAACAGCCGTGGACATTGTCACTGAGACAGACCAGGCAGTTGAGAAGATGGTCTCTTCCCGCTTGTCCGCCGCTTTTCCGGAGTTCTCATTCATGGGCGAGGAGACGTATAAGCCTGGTGCTCGAATTGGGCCTGAACCAACCTTTGTCGTTGATCCCATTGACGGTATGTCTTTTACTATGTCATCTCCGCTCTTCATTGAAGAAGAAACATCATACCTGAAAAATAAGAAATGACTTAATAGTTAATCAATTCCTATGCTAATTAAAAGGCACCACCAACTTCGTCCACTCCTTTCCCAACGCCTGCATATCCCTCGGCCTCGCCATCAACCGCGACCCTGCCGTCGGAGTCATCTACAACCCCTGGCAAGACCTCCTCTTCACCGGCATCAAGGGCTACGGCGCCTACATGACCCGAATCAAAGGCTCGCCTCCCCAAAGACTCCCCCTCGCATCCTCCCCACGCGGCCTAGAAGGCCTTGGGAACGCCCTCGTGGCCATCGAATGGGGCTCCGGCCGCGACGGACCCAACTTTGAGCTCAAGACGCAGGTGTTCAAGAAGCTCGCTGCTACCAAGGAAACAGGGGGGGCTATGGTTCACTCACTGAGGTCACTTGGTTCGGCGGCGCTGAATCTGGCCGGCGTGGCAGCTGGCCAGATGGATGCCTATTGGGAGGGTGGGTGCTGGGCTTGGGATGTGTGTGCTGGCTGGTGTATCCTTAGGGAAGCGGGAGGTATCATGGTGAGTGCGAATCCAGGAAATTGGGATCCTGCGCTGGAGGAGAGGCTGTACCTGGCGGTACGGGGAGCCCCGAGCGGCCAAAAGGAACTTGTTGAAGAATTTTGGGGAGTCATTGGCGATGGCAAAATGGACTACTAGTGTAAGACGATACAAAACAGAATACGGACAAAACATAAAAAGTTGGAACTATTGGTTTAGGTAAGATGCTAGTAATTTTTGTTGAAAAGAGAGAGAGAGAGAAAAGCTATTAAATAGACTTATGATTTTTCTTTTTTGAAACCATCCCAAACTCCGTATTTTGCAATGCTCGTAGTAGGTCGTAAAAATTCGTCATTCTCGTTTGTAATGGAACGCTGCCATCAATGTGATATCGCATAACCATGGTATCCTAAAAGAGGAAACAGACAACAAGAGACCACACTTTTCACCTTTCCCCCCCTTCTTGACTCGCCGCGTCGAGAGTCTCCTTTAGCTTGTAAAGTGGCTCATGCCTCTCAGCTTCGGACCGTAGTACCACAAGAATATCGGACTGGGCCATCCAACAACAATAGCAACGGCTGCCAACACAGTTCCTCCAACGCCGTATCCCAGATGGTTATACATGGTCGGCGCAAACAGTGGGAAACCAAAACCAGCCAGGCTGCGCATCACTGTCATAGCACCGACTGCGCTAGCCGCATATCGCGTATAGGAGTCCACGATATATCCCTGGATGCACTGGAAGGCAATAATGACAGACATGCCAAATATTGTGGCGCCGATATTGGGCCCAATCCAGTGAGTATGCTTCTCAGCCGTCCAGGAGTAGATCATGATACCGATTGGCAGGAAAATAGCCCCAGGGATCAACATGGGCACACGGAACTCGGGGCGACCTGGGCCACCGTCGGGGACATAACGCCGCTTGAGGGCAGCGTAGATTCGATCCTGTAATGGCGCGCAAATCTGCGCACCTAAGAAGAACCCAAGGCCAAGGGAAACATAATTGAGCCCGGATATGCCGCTTGATTCATGGTATTCTTCAGTCCACAGAGTTGAGAATGTCGAGAGAATGAGGTACATGAGTCCATAGAGATAAGTCATATATAATGACATGACCATGACAATAGGCTGCGTGAAGAGGAGACGGAATGGACGAGTTAAAGCAATCCCCAGAGTCTGCATAAGTGTCCGGTCAGGGTGGTCATATTCGGTGTAGAGAGTGTCGTTCCCGGTCTCTTTGATGAGCCGCTTCTTCTTACGATGCAGCAGAACTGGCGCGTACGTCTCCTGGAGGAAGAAAAAACCAGCGGTTTGGATGACACCACATGCGATCGTGGTGCTGTAAAAGACCCATCGCCATGTAGTCCTCTGGGCAATCCAACCTCCAGCAATTGGTCCCACCGCAGGGCCGAGTAGAGGCATCAACGAATACATTGAAATTGCCCGACCTCGCTCCTCGGCTGTAAACAAATCACCTAAAACTCCGCCGCCAATAGCAAGAG
Organism: Sphaerostilbella broomeana; assembly: GCA_930272545.1. Taxonomy (NCBI): domain Eukaryota; kingdom Fungi; phylum Ascomycota; class Sordariomycetes; order Hypocreales; family Hypocreaceae; genus Sphaerostilbella; species Sphaerostilbella broomeana. The sequence goes on from CAKNET010000014.1 coordinate 191,981, forward strand.
GAGCAGAGCCACCAAGGCCCGCGAGGAAGCGAAACACCAACATCTGGGCTTCGGTCTTGGCCAGGCCACATGCGACATTGAATATGAGGAAGACAAAGTTGGAGACTTGGACGATGATGACACGGCCGTATAGTTCTGAGAGCGGGCCCCAACCTAATGGCCCAACAGCATAGGCGGCAACGAAGATGGAGAGGACAAGCGCGGATTCGATGGATGTGGTGATGTTTAAGTCGCTGCTAATTTGAGGGAGTCCAGGCGCAACCATGGACGACGCAACGGGTGAAATGAGGGTGAAGCATGATACTAGAACAAAACAATGGTCAGTTGACAAGAGCCAATCATCAAGGGGGGGGGGGGGGTTAACACTGCAACACTTACTGCAGAAGACAGCAGCCCATTTCCTCTTGGTAGACCAGTTCTTTGGGTTGTTGGGGTCGTTCGGACCGTCCCACTTCACCAGATTTGGGTCCTCGGGGTTTGCTGTCGGCGTTTTTGTGACTTCATCCCCCCCCAACTCCAGGTCTCTCTGGTTTGGAATCCCATCTCTAACTTCTGAAACGGTTCGTGACAACGGCTTCCCCTCTGGCTGGGCATGAGACACTGATAGCCCTACCCTGTCGTTGCTCAACGAGGATGTATCATCGCTAGACTCGGTCCCCTTGGATGATGTATGGTCATCGTGGCTTTCCTTATCTTGACTCAAGGTTTGGCGACTTGCTATGTTGGACAGGTGTGAATTTGAAGGAGGCTGCTTCTCCGAATCGTTAAGCTCTGGGTCAGTAGTCGACGTCATAACCACCACAGGAAATATCTGAGATGGGATCTCAGACAGATCAACAAGCCACTAGAAACGCGATGTGACACTAGGGCCTCGGAATAGAGGTGGTGATAATTTAAAATATAATTTGTCCAACTAATCAAATGCTTTTTTTTCTTGTCTGTTCTCTCTACAAGAACGAACGACCAGCAATAATAAAACAACCCTAACTAACAACAAGAAACAAGTCAAAGGGTTTAGCCAGAAATCACCGCCGGAAGGAATCAAGACCGGGAACAAGACTAATAAGTAACAGAAACCAAACAGCGGGGATTCAACACCGAGATCGCAACATTGCCCAGAGACCCAAAGGCTCAGCTTTTCACACTCAGACCGACTCGGCAGCCCCTTCCGGAGGATGGATCATTGCCTCCGCTCTCAAGCAGCTTATTGCCGGTTGAGTTCCATAAAACTTTAGCCGATCCGGCTCCGGTTGGCGATGGGTCACACTGGCACCATTGGGGGCGAAATGGAGGCCGACGGCAAAGAATTGGCAAGCTCCATTGGCTGGCAAGCTGGTTTTCTGGAAGACAGACCCAGACGCTAGGAGACGGACCCAACCACACTTCGGTCTGCAGTCTCTTTAGAGAAGCAGCGGTCGACAGGTTGGCCGGATATAAAAGTCGGGATTGCAGACTTGGACCTGTTGAGGTAATGATTATCTATGTCACCACGGAGTTTCCGTGCTCAGGATCCATTTAGCTGAATTCTTTACTAACTTGTGGGTTTATGTAGTAGCAAATAAGAAAAGGAATCGGGAGACGGCCCCCAAAAAATTCTGCAGGGCTTAGCAGAGCTTTTTCCTATAGTTTCTCGGCAATGGAGTTCTTTGTTTCTTATCAAGATTGATGACGGACACCAGATTTGAATAGATCTACGTTTGGGATATATATAAGTATTATTCACACATATAGAAACATTGAAATAGTGCTAAATGCAACGAAATCGGCCTACATCTTGATTGGTAGGAGTTTTGAACTGCTAAAAAAAGGGGGGCATCTATAAGAAGTAGACCCCACAAGGCGACTTGACCATCTCAGTGAGGAAGCCGCATAATGTCATTCGGGCTTAAGGACATGTAACTAAGACCTCCGCCATGAAGAGTTCATGGAGCTTCAAACAAGAGAGGGGAATACAAGCCCATCAAATATATGGTGATGATCACCCGGCTCCTTACTCAGGTAATATTATTTTCCGAGTGGAGCTCGGGAGCTTGGGAGGGGTGAGGAAACAAGTTTTTGTGCTGATCAAAGCTATCTTCACTCCCCCCCTGCGTCAATCTTCTTAGTCGCCGGAGCCTCGGTAGGACCGTTGTCTTCGTCCCGGGGTCTTTTCGCATTTGTTGCAGCAGCATCCACGCGCTTGGTCCTAACAGAAACAGTTAGCAAAGACATGAGGATCCAGAACCAACGTGTTCGAGTCACTTACTCATCGTTACGAGAGCCATGAAAGCGGCCACCATGACGTCCGCCGCGTCCACCGCGGCCTCGATTACCACGTCCTCGGCCGCCGCCACGACGATCCTGGAAGCCATTTTTTTGGTCATGGTCCCTTCGCTTCTTCCAGTCATCTGAATCACGAGCTCCTTGGTCTCGGCCACCGCGACCACCCTTACCTTTAGCAAAGTCCTTGCCCTCGAAGAATTTCTTCTGTGAAGTACCATTCGGCGCTAGCTTTCCTTGACGGATAAGTTCGCTCTTTTCCTCGCAGTAATCGTGTTTGGACAATATCTTCAAGTCGTGATCTTTCCACTTGGGGGCGGGATCTAGGCTGATGAACTTCTTGGCCGTCTCCTCGTCCGAAAAGGTAACAAAGACAGAACCCTTGAAAAGGTTTTCAACAGTGCGACGAAGCTTCAAGCCATTGACCTCACCAAACTGGGCGAAGAAGCTCTCCAGCTCAAATTGAGTGTCTGGCTTTTCATCACCAAAACCCTTAACGTAGACGGTGGCAGCCTCAGTCTTAGCCTTAGAAGCAGCCATTGGCTTATATGCAATCTTGCGCTTGACAAGCTCCTTGCCCTCTTCTCCAGACACTTCTAAGAATGTACTCTCTTTCAGGGACGCGACAACAGCACTATATGGCTGGAAGCAGCGCATTCTCTTGAAGGAGTGAATCTTTTCGATCGGTATGGGGTTGTTCTCTGCGCCACCGCAGGATTCCCACATGAATTTGTCCTGGGGGAAGTTCCAGTCTCCGAAATAGAACTCAACCTTGAGAAGAGGATATGTCAGACACTGGTGTTCAATATAGGAGATAAAAGCGCTGTCTTACCTGCTTGCGAATGGCATCTGGATCATCGGTCACCTCTCTAACCGAGGGGTCAAACTTGCGATTGCTTTTAGGGTTCTCATTGTCAATCTTGGCAGTAGTCTTGAGGACATCTGTTCCTTTCTTAGTGGCAGACACTTGCTCTTCGCTGCTCTCTTTCTGATCCGGGGTCACCTCCTCGGCTGTAACATTCTCAGCCTGCTCAACCGCCTTCTCGTCCACAACGGGAGGCACAGCCTCGGTGGGCTTCGTCGTGGCCTCTACTTCACTCATATTGGTAGCGAGTATGCAGAAGTCCAGGAAATCAAATGATGATTAAGACGATGGAGAAAGCTCCAAGCAGAAACTTCCCAGTGCCTCAATTGACGTGCGCAAAGCCTTTTGTGCTGGAAACCTCAAGTCGAGACGTGGAGGGGAAAAAGTCGCTAGTAAAGCTCCAAAAGAGGCTCCGCAGTAAGGGACTGGTCGTGGGATTTAACAATTTGGAAGAATTATCACCTTAAACTGTGATTTCTGGTATGAAGATGAAATGAACGAACTAGAATGCCTTGGGATTCTGCCGTGATGGGAAAAAAAGTTCATTCGCCGCGCAAAAACTCTACCGATGCAGATTGAGCTCACCGCCCGCTGTTTTTGTCCAAGCGCGGACCTCACACCCCACCATTTGATGCACGAATCCCCCCACTGTCTATTAAGCTTCAGCCCATCCAACCGCAGCTCGAGGCAGCACCGCTTCCTTACAGCGAAGCACTGTTGCAGGGCATTGAAGGACGTGTATACCTCCAGGGCTCCTACAATTTGGTCTCCCCTCCATAGGGATTGGTTGCATTAGTTCATTCTGAGTGTCTTGCATATGGATTCGTTGCAGAAACTCTCAGTGTATGTTTTAATCGGGTCATCCACCAGTCACTACCAGTAGCTCACCTTGAAATTTACTATTTTGCCAGCAACGAAGCTCGACACCCTGTAAATATAGGTGACTGTTTCCTCGGCTAATTATTAGCACGTAGATTAAGTCCCTAATGCACAGTAAAATACCTGAGGTACATCAACCATAGTTCTCTTAAGCAAGGTACTAAGATAATTGATGAGGCTGTATGGATTCTCGATTTTTTTTAAACTGTTTCATGCTCTATACCCTATAGCTTAACCATATGTGTGTCTATTTTTTCTGCTGCAACTGAAAGCGGAAAAGACAAGAATTCACAACTGCTAGGCTGCTACTTCTGGACACAGCTGACCAATGCGTGCCCGCAAGTACCAAGCTATTGACGTAACATCTACGACAGACCCGAATCTTGTTTTCTGGGTTCCCTCCCTGTGACGCCTTCATATGTACCGATTACTAGATTTCATATTTTCACCCCTAGTTACTCCGTATATGAGCCAACAATGACTTGCGAGGAGTGACCACTCACAAGCGACGCGACTTTTCCTTTATCAGATCGACTTTGGTCATGTTTCGGGTCCTGTAGCCTGGACACAATCTCGCGTCCCCAGCTTGCTTACAAGAGCATCACAATGCGACATTCCGGTAGATTGACGAGACCTATTGGGTCTGTCAGTCTATATCTGAGAAATTCTCGACCGCTGCCAGCATTGCCAAGACGATTCGGGTATTCATTTTCCACCAAGAAGAAGAACCAATCTGTAAGTCGTCAAAGCTCAAATTGGACGGCCACTATCCTTACCCTGGGCCTTTTCACCTGGTGGCTGTATCCTACGGAGGATTTTGCTCGGCTCTCAAGCGCTAGTACCAGCAATAGCAGTGGTGATCATGAAAGGAAACGCAACTATATGGGCGAACCCGATCGGCTTATTACAGAGAAGCAGGATTCCGACGAAAGTGCATGGGGTTATTTTGCTCGTCAATTCGAATTTCTTTCCGTGATGACAGATCTTCAGTGGGTGGCGCTATCAGACAAAGTGGTTGATGCTATTCTTCCAGATTGGTCTAAATTGATTCCTGGATACGTCAAAAAGCTTCAAAGAGAGCTGTCAGTTTCTTCTGGCTCTTTAGCAGACGAGATATGGAATGAAGCTCATGATCCCCTCATCAACCAAGAGATCCGCCATTCTGCCCGTGTTCGTGTGTCCCCGGAACTATGCGACGATGAGAAAAATTACCTGCTGAAACGGAAGGCTGTCACACGAGAGGCACTCGCTAAATATCTTGGACTGGACGAGACGGATATCCACCCTGACGATGTTCCAACAATTGCCATGTGTGGGTCAGGAGGCGGTCTTCGCGCATTAATAGCTGGCACCGGCTCTATGCTCGCCACTGAGGAAGATGGCCTGTTTGATTGTGTGACTTATACCGCTGGTGTTAGTGGCTCTTGTTGGCTTCAGCTTCTGTACCTCTCTACTTTTTCCCATGGTAGTGTCGGCTCACTTTTACAGCATTTGAAGTCTCGAGCATCCATACACATTGCATACCCGCCAGTTGCATTTGACTCACTTAGTTCTCTTCCAACTAGCAAATACCTACTGAGTGGACTGGTGGAGAAGTTAAAGGGAGATCCTAAAGCTAGCTTCGGCCTTGTGGATATATACGGGCTGTTGCTTGGCGCAAGGTATTTGATTCCAAAAGGCGAACTTGGCGTGGATGCCAGGGACTTCAAACTGTCGAACCAACGCGCATACTTACGGCATGGTCAGCGCCCCTTGCCTATCTATACCGCTGTTCGTCATGAGATCCCAGCTGAGGAACCCGAAATTGCCGAGGAAGGTTTGATGCACGCAACGAACATCAAAGAAGAGCTCAAGAAAGAACCCTATTTTCAATGGTATGAGATAACTCCGTATGAGTTCTTCTGTGAGGAGTTTGGCGCTGGTATTCCGACGTGGGCCCTGGGGCGTATATTCAAAGAAGGAAATGACGTGCCTCCCGAGAATGGCTTTCACTTGCCGGAAATCAGAACGCCGCTTCTCATGGGTATCTTTGGTAGTGCGTTTTGTGCGACACTTAGCCACTACTATCGAGAGATCAGACCAATTCTTAGAACGATGACCGGGTTTCAGACTGTGGATGAAATGGTCTCGGGGCGTAATGATGACTTGAGCAAAGTTCACCCAATAGATCCCGCCACGATTCCCAACTTTGCCTATGCGATGGATGGAAAACTACCAAAAACTACCCCCAAAAGCGTTCTGAAGGAGGAGTACATACAACTGATGGACGCGGGAATGTCAAATAACCTACCCATCTACCCTCTTCTCAGACCTGGGAGGGATGTTGACATTCTAGTCGCATTTGATGCTTCGGCCGATATCAAGACTGACAATTGGCTCTCCGTTGCTGATGGCTATGCTCGTCAACGTGGTATCAAAGGATGGCCCGTTGGGATAGGATGGCCGAAGCCCGAAGATTCACCCGATCAAACCCGAAAAGACCTGGCTAATGCTCAAGCTAAAACGACTGACGATGCTGAGAGGAGGGTCCAAGAAGCGCAAGCCAGACAAGAAGCGTTGCGAGATAAGGCTGGCCAGGGCGGAAGTGGCGCTGCAGCAGACAAGTCTGGTGATGACCTCAAGTTTCAGCCAGGAGATGAGAATGCTGGTGATCTGGGTTACTGCACTGTATGGGTTGGTTCGACTGAAGAGCGCACTTCGAATACCCCACCTATTTCGAAGCCAGTCACTGATGCAACATCGTGGCAATTGATGCAACCAAATTCGGGTATGGCTGTAGTCTATCTTCCATTCCTCTCCAACGACAAAGTGCCTGGAATCTCGCCTGGCACCAGTGAGTTCTTGAGCACCTGGAACTTTGTTTATACTCCCGATCAGATCGACAGCGTGGTCAAACTTGCCCGTGCAAATTATGACGAGGGCAAAGAACATATTCGAGCAACCGTGCGCGCCGTTTACGAACGTAAGAAACAGTTGCGACAGCAATTGGAGGCGCAACGTCGAGCAGATAGCTATTTGGCATTCGCCAAGAGGGGCGAAGCAGCTTTTCTCCAGGATGGTGACCAATTCAGCTAAAAGACATTTTCTTTTTCTGTTTTGCGAAGTTGGGATATAATTAATAAATTATCATGTATCATATAGCATCACGGAAAGCATTGAATGCTTGGGGATTCTTCAATTCTCGCATCGAAGAGTCTTTCATTTATTTTACAATAAGTTTGTATTGTACAGGGGCGCTTCTAAGCCAGACCTACATGATTCTCATAAAACCCCCCTTTTTCATTCATTTCGTACATTCGCGTGGCAGCCGATAGCTTGTCCGATGCATGAATATTATAGTTTCAGTAAAACGCCCAGCTTTTAAATGATTTCTCCAACATCAATATGTGGCGCCGTCCAGGGCTTCGCATCCTTCTCCACCATGTCGCTAGGAACGCGAACCTTGTTACCTGGGCTATATAGGTACCAAGCTTTCAATGATTGCATTGAAGCTTTCCTTCGGGCCATGTCCAGACTTGGACCAGCACCCTCTCCCAGCTTCTCCTTGCCACTGTAGATACCAACCACATATACCGGTGTCCGGGATTTTCTGCCCGTCTCACTTTCTAACCGTGCGATTGGTGCTTCAAAGCCTTCTCGCGCGCATAGCATAGCAAGCTCTCGAGTCGGAAGTTTGAACTGAAAGAGTGAGGAGGGATCCAATTCTCGGGATAGAACGTGTGACTTGACAAATGCCTTTGCCTCTTCCAACCCGCAGTGAGTGTAGATGGCGCCAACCACAGCCTGCACAAAGGACCCAAAGGCATTATCCTGAAGCACTTCGTATCCTGATCCTTCTGAGCTGAGGCTCTTTACTTCATCACCGAAAACATCATCCAACACTACACGACTACTCAACCCTCGCCGCCAAGGCTGTTGCTTCTCTGCTTCGGCACGAACATAGCCCCACCGTGTGCTCACTGCTTGCTCTCCATCTGCTTTCCACTGCAGCAATCCTGGATCAACTTCCTCACCAGGTGCAGCTGCACCCTCTACACCCCATCGTCTGGCAATCTGTTGTAGCGATTCGGAGCCGGCGTACGCCCTCAACGCCTCGTATAGAATGGACATGGGCAAGCGGGGCCACTTGCAGACTAGGTACTCCAGAACGTGATAATTGAGGATGGTGCTTCCCAAAAATGCAAGGTTTGTATTGTTGAAGTTGGCATTGGGGTCGGCGGAGGGAGTGACGAGAGCTCGTGCTAGGGTTTGTAGCGGAATCTTTTTGGAAAGGACGAGTCTAGCATGCAGGGTTGCGAGCTTTGCGGACTGCGTGGCACGGTCGAAGGAAGGTGAAGGGAGCGGTGGTCTTGAAGAATCCTGGATCGTGGATTCTTCTATTGATTCGAGAGCAGCGGCAGTAGCAGAATTGGACTGGCACCGGCTTGTGAGGAGGAAAGGTTGTCTAGCAGCAATGCCCGCTGCCCCAGAACGAGTCTGGAGCAATTGGCTGCTCCATCGTGCGGGCCGCAACCTCTTCATGGGTCTGGAATATGACGAACCCCCTTCTGACCCAAGCCCTGGGGATTGGGATTGGGTTATCGGCGTACGGAGCGAAAAAGAGGGACGGAGGTTGCGGCAAGATGAGACGCAATTGCTTGACCTCTTTTGCCCCGTCGTGGGAAAAGTTCTGCGTCGATTATTCGGAGTGCCGCAGTCGTGTGAGTGCCGCCCACTTCTTTCGCCTTGTTGGCACTAAGAAAAGTGCGGATTTATGATCGGCCCGACCACTGTCGTAGGTACCGGCGCTGAGCTGTGGACGACTCTCAACTAGGGCGTTCGAGATTATCCTTCAGACGACGCAATTTTGCGCCAAATACCAGTAAAAGACATCCATTGACAAAATAACACAATGGTGAGTTGTTCAAATTCGACTAGAGATTCATCCGGCTGACCATATATATCAGGGTGGTGGCGGAAAGATCCCGTAAGTCCAGGGAACATCGAGGATATTCTAACCACGATGCGACGCAGCTAAACGAAATTACCGACAGATACCCTAAGCATGTCTGGTCACCAGCCGGTGGTTGGTATACGCAGCCAGCGAACTGGAGGGCCAATACCCTCATTGCTGGAGCCATGATGCTCGGCGTAGTAGCAGTCACCTGGAAGTTCAGCGCCGACCGAGAGAGATGGGCACACAAGCCGGAGCCTTGGGAGTGGCATCCCAGCAGATAGTACGTGGACCAAAGTGCCATTTAACCCATGATGCATATGTTGGCTAACGTTAAGGGTTATAGTTGGTCGAAGCAGTTGATTGAATGGGACAAGGAGGACCGGTTGAAGGCCGAGCAGGGTAACAGCACGAAGGAGTAGGCAGGGAATGGAATAGAGTTACGACCGATGTACAAATTCGACGGCAGACAAACAAAATAAATATGACATTTTGAAACTGAATAGTCTCATAGACTTGGTCGCGACAGCATATTGAGCTGGCAAACCATCTAATGAAGGGCTATGTATGGATATGGGACACCCATCCACGACTTTCTAACCAGCGTGTTTGACGACAAATTGTGAAATGGGCGGCTGATCATCTGCATCGTTCTATATGGCTACATGCGAACCTTTTTCTGTTTGATTGATTCGTGGAAGCATACAGGGCATTCTAGGGCCAAAGTGGAAGGGACGTGCACTTGATTTATCGGGCTTATAAAATGGCCTTTCTGGAAGTCTTGTGTCGAACTATAATATTGGGAACCATGAGTTCGAAAGCTGAAATGATTGATACAGGCAGGCTAGTATTAAGGCAGATGCGCCTCATTCTGTTTGCTACCATTCCATTCCAGGTCTTTATGGAAGCAAGTCATGTATATGCAACCAGAAATGGGGAAGGGAATATATTTCTAATATCGTATTGATTTCAGTGAGAATCTTGAATGGGTCGTTTGATTACTTCCCTGCTTAGTGCGTGCTGTGCTTGAAAAAAGAAGCATTCAATGCCGCAGCAGACATTGAAGGACAAAGCACCGCGTTTATTGCAGACTATGCACTGATTGACTGTCAAGGTTTGCTATTGTACCACAAGCAACAACGAAATTGGCTAAATGACTCAAGCTATTGTGCTAAAAAGAATGCATAAACGAGCAGTCTTGTAAATTAAATGTGTTCTGGAGTTTAGGCCTCCAAGGCTGAATTTGCCAAGATTTGAGGATTGCATTCTGCTTTGGACTATGGATGTGAGGCTTGGCTCTGCCTTGGCCACAGGGCGCAGATACAGAGGCCACCATTGCAGATGCTTCTTGAAATAAGGCAGTATCAACTTGTCGAGGTTGATAATTGAAGACATGCGTATAAATGTTACAGGTGCTTCCGCAGGCGTTGGATGACCTAGGCCAAAGACACCGAGTGGTGGATAATCAACAGAAAACCTGTTGCGCGCTGGGACATTCAGCCTTGCCCAACCCTCAGGCCACATTGTCGCAGTACTGCTGTGATGGAAACATTAGATGGCTTGCCTCCAGGGATGCTTGCTGAGGCAACTTGATACTTAGGTTGGAGGTACTGAAGGGTTTGTAATACCTCCTCGCTCTCGCTAACTGAGCTGTGCTTAACCAATTCACCATAGAATCTTCGATACCCTACCATGGAATCTAATATACTGCGGCCGTGCCCCCGCTATTGGGGGGGTTGTCTCCTCCAGGCTGGTTGGACCCTTAGGCTTTAGTGCGCACTAGGCACAGTACTGGCTGACATAGAACGTCACAGCCCACCGGTTCATTTGGGAGTGCTCGTTAGGCTAATAGTTACGATCCCTCTTACATGGATCCAATGCCATTCCGGCGTACGGAGCACCCTCATTTTGTGATCGCTGTCGACACTCCATCCTCTTTCCATTCCACGACTTTGCTCTCCTCCTTGCTATTGCGAAGCTTGTGACAGACCCTGCAGCTCTTGCAGGCGCCGGCATACCCTGCGGCTATTCACATGCATTCTCTCGTCAATTGCTCCCATTGTTAATTCGCCGCCCCTCGGGTTTTATTGTTCTATACTCAACCTCAACATCTACCTAGCTATTGCTAGCCGCACTATCGCTCGTCTTGCTCGCCACCCATTGATTTGCTTTTGCCACCCTATTGTTATACTTGGCATCATCATCCGCGGGCTCAACTTGGTACTTTCTCGACCTCGAGACGGTCCGCGACATCCTGCTGCTTCGATCACGACCTCGACATTGCCGGACTAAGAAGGACGATTGAAATCTTGCGACGATAATCGGATCAGAGGTCAAGCGCGAACAGGTCCTTCCCGGCAGCCGCTGTCTTCTATACGTCTTTGTCGTCTTGGTGGTGTGTCCGCCGCTGAGTACGATATCATTTATAGCAATTCACACTGGCTTTCCGAGCGTTACGTCTCACCGGCCTTGCTGTGGGTCTCGGATTAGGTGCCTTGACTGTGTATAACCGCAGACAGGCACAGATGGATTCTCCGAGTCATCACAACCATAGACACCTTGATGCGACTACGGAACGAGAGGTTGTCTTTTGCCATCATTGTAACAATGAATGGTACAAAGATGAGCATGGATTACATTGCCCTGAATGTGGGAGCGAAATCACAGAAATTGTATGCTTCTGATCTTCGTTCTTGTCTATGATATTCATCGAAGTCAGCTATAGTTACTAATATACTTATCTGTAGATAGATCCTGAGAACGATCCTAGACTCCCCGAACAGCACACCTCAGCTTCGACGTCTCCAGAAATACACCCGTTTCCGTATGGTGGCCATGATTCAGACCCTGACGAGGCCGATATAGAAGAGCATTTTGGACCGCACGGCTTTCATTTCCGCCGTAATGTTAGGGACCGTGGTCCTGAACAAAGACACCATGACCCAGGAATTGATCCTGTGCTCGAGCGCTTCCTCGGCATGATCCAGGACCTGGCTCCTCCAAGACGTGCTGGTGGACCTGGTTTGTTTCGTCCTGAAGGCGAAGGCCGTTATGGAGAGCCGCATATCCACAGGGCTACATTCACAACAGGGAATGCATCAGTCACCATTCTGTCCGGTCCTGGACCAGGCTTATTTGGAAGAGGATCTCCTGGCGGTGGTCGCCGTGACGACCCGTTTCAATCGTAAGTCAATACAACACCGTATTCTCTGCCCCCATGTAACTTCAATGTCGTTGTCGATTTTGACCGACCCTTGACTTACAAAATATCTTATTTAGCTTCTTTGCCAATGTGCTTCGAGATGTTGGACCCCCCCAAGGCCCAGAGCACGGTGGCCCGGCCCCGACATTTGCTAGAGGGTTACAGGAAATCCTCAGTCTCTTCAACCCTCAAAACGCGGTTGCAGGAGATGCCGTGTATTCCCAGGAAGCCCTGGACCGCATCATTACAAATCTTATGGAGGCGCACCCCCAGTCAAATGCTGCGCCCCCGGCGTCCAACGAAGCGCTGGGTAAGCTTGATCGACGACCGGTAGATGCGTCGATGCTAGAGGCTGATGGAAAGACTGAATGTGCTATTTGCATTGATGACATGAACGAAGGCGATACAGCGGCTTTCTTGCCGTGCAAACATTGGTTTCACGAAGCATGTGTTGTTCTATGGCTGAAAGAACACAACACCTGTCCTGTTTGCCGCGCATCCATCGAAACCAGGGTTCCCGACAATACCTCATCTATCCCGAGTAGTGGTGGGGTCGGCATCTCCCAGCCTGAGCAAACTCCCAGCGGGTGGTTCAATCGCAGCAACCCTCTCCCAATTCCTAATACGCGGCCGTCTCAGTTCTCTCGGCCTCCTAGTCAGAGCCAGACTCGGCTAAACGAGGCTATGCGTAGTATCTCTTCAATTCAGCAAGAGCGCGAGCATGAGAGAGATCGGGACTCAGGGACGACGTCGGGATTCAGTTATGACACAACCCGTTTACAGCGGCGCAACTCACGAAACTCACTCTCACCCACAAGCCCTAGAATGGCGACGTTTGAGGACTACAGAGCGCGTACAAGACAAAGAAGTCCATCTCAGAGCAGCCGACGTGAAGGCGGGACTGGCGATCAGAGCCGCCAGTCCGGCTCAGGGCCTTTCAGCTGGTTCCGTCAATTCTCAAGCAGAGGTGGTTCTAATCAGGACTCAAACCGCGATCAGCGATAATTTCTCCGTCTTGCAGTCGAACCTTACACATCATTGACACAGCTATAAGGCACGACGATGGAGAAGACAAGATGAAAAGTATCATAGCAATCAACATTTTGGTACAGTTTTACGATATCCAGGACCTAGATCTAACCTTGGCTTCTCATTACAGGAGGGTAGAGCCTGCCCGGGGCAGAGTTCTAAGCATAAGTTCTGGCTGCACCTTGAATACTGGTGTATGGGTGGTAACGACTTGATGATTAGAAAGCTAACCAGACGACGGTAATTTGCTTCAATGTAGGTATACTCTTTGTAGCTAGCAGGTGCGAACACGGCAAATGTGACTCATTCGAGTATTTGCTCAGTGACGGTTTAGGATTGAACACGAGAAGGTATTCTTGGTTTCATCTGCGGCTCAAAGTAGACATTGTATTTGTGCCAATTGGAATTATTAGTTGTCACAGGCGCGGATTCGGTTTCCATACGTAGGGTGGTTACTCGCATCAACTTGACTTTCGGTAATAGTTGTTGAACCCCTGGATGATGCTTTATTACATCTGAGCAAAACATGGCATTCTATTGAGCTGTTCTACCTATGTTGACTATTCTTTTAGTGATATGTAGGCTGTCTATTTCATGCACTACTATTAAATCTATCTTATTTTGGTGAGGTTGGCATAGTGAAAGAGAACCATGGTCAAGGTAGCGTGTCACATCATAGGTTTGAGTGAACATCATGGCTGTGAAGGAGATTGCATTGAGTATTTCGTGCTGATCCTCAACTCGCTCTCGGACTTAATCGAATGACGCGAGGAAACAATACGTCACTTGGAGATGAAAACAAAAGGGAATTCGGGTTTGAGGGCTCAAGCAATCCGTCCTCGATGGCTCCAGCGCCAGGGTAGAGAGTTGAAAAACAAAAAAACAAACAAAAAAACCCAAAACCAACAGCAGATCACCAGCCGAGGCGCCGAGGCTTTGATCCATTGTATCCTGCCATAATGCACAGAATAGCTGATACTGATAAGGCAAGGTGACGTTGCGATTTGCTGATAGGGCGGGACGGGGCCGGAGAGTCTGGTTGAAATTTTCTGGCGTAGCAATTCCCCGAACCCTGCTGGCTTTGGGCTCGGCTGCAGACACTAACGGCACCGCTAACAAGCCAGAAAGAGACGTCGGGGGCCGCTCTGGACCCGCTGATCTGGCGTCTAAAGCTTTTCCTGCACGGAGAGCTGTTTTTAGTGAGCGTTGTAATTAGACCTGCTGTTCTATGGCTGAACGACCACCAGCTAAACTTTGCAGGAGACTCCTTGTAGTAAGTCAGTGAATACACTGGAAGGAAGAGAAACAGTTCTAAATAGCGAGAATATGCAGTGGTAGTGGTAGACGGCGACGTTGCCCCCTAAGCTGCCTGCATATGGTGTGTAAGTTGGAGGAGAAGGAGCCAGCCTTGAGTCAGAGAGGAGAAGGAATCAATGTAACAACAGCTCGAAGGAGCCTAGTATGCCACTTAGGCAGGTAAGAACTCAGTGAGCTGTCTGGTATTATCAGCCAATTAGCATTGCTAGGTTGTCATCAACCTGCCAAGAGGAAAGAGTGCTTGAATGGCAGTTGCTAAAAGGTGCGGCTGTCTTCGTTTGAAGTTGTTATTAAGTACCTGCCTGCTGACCACCGCCTGATCAAGTCCAAACAAACAGCAACAACAAAAAACCTCCGCCTGCAGTGTCGTCACTCAATCATGTCACTGGCGAACCTTACCGGCTACCAGCTAACAATCCACCGCAAGCAAACCGGCATATTCTGCAACTTTGTTTATATAGCTCATTTGACCTGGAGCAGGTAGTCCTACCCTACCCGGCCCGAGCTCATTTTTGATACGTCCGTACTGGCTTGGAGCTTGAAAGCTCCAAGCCATCGGGGACCCCGCCACCAGGACCAACGAGCGGACTGCAAATCACCGGCCGCCAACTCCACTACCACCGCGCCTTCAAGGTTCCGCTAGAACCCTCATCTTTGCTGGGCGTTGGCGGGGCATTCAAACTATCCGGCGCCGTTGTCGTCGAAAGAAGAGAGCGCATGCCGAATCCCAGCCAACTAGTTTCATAGAGATTGTCGTCAACCGGCTTTCGGGTTGCATTGACTGACTACATGGGATGAGCAGAGCCACCTTTGGTCAGCAGAATAGACGCTACGCTTCAGGTCTCACCCAAGACATGGCGTCACACCTCGAGATGGACAGTGGGTAATCTACCGATCCGCCAAAGAACGCTAGAAACAAAGTGCCGCCCTGTTGTGCTCCAATAAATAGCTGGAGTAGCTCTACGCCGATCTGATCTGACAGAAGCTATCCTGCCGTCCACCCCTCACTTCCTCCCAACCCGCCTCATTTCTTCTTCCCTTGGATTCTTTCTTAGATTCTCTTGCCATTGGATTGATTCCAAGCCTGCCGTTGGGTTTAGGGCAATTATTCTAGGGAGACCAAGAATATCTAATCCCGTTGTCCAACAACTTGTATGTATGCCGAGTGCTGACTTACACTGGTTTGCTAAGTTAGATCGAATCTCAATTTGTTAGCTAACCCTACTACTAGATTGATTGCCCGCTATGGCCGAGGCTGTTCCTATCCCAGAGCCTCCTGGTCTGCCCTTTCTGGGCAACCTTGGCGAGTTTACCACAAGTCCCATCAAAGATCTGAGTCGACTTGCCGACACATATGGTATGACTGCTGCGTTGGACCTGGTTTTTCTGGAAGGGTACTGACATAGCCATTCTAGGAGAAATTTATAGGCTCCATATGGGCACCCGTCCTGCAGTCTTCGTTAGCAGCTACGAACTCGTCAACGAACTTTGCGATGAGAAGCGATTCCGCAAGTCACTGAGCAGTGTTTTGAGAGTATGCTAAAGCCCTGGCATTGGAATTCCTGATTTAGCCTTGAGAATAGGTTAGGTCCGAGATCCAAATCACTGATGTGTTGCATAGGTTGTTAGAGAAGGTGTCCATGATGGCCTATTCACGGTGAGCCTTCCTACTGTCCCTTTCCTTTGTCATGTTGATGTCTACATCAGCTAACACAGTCTTAAGGCTCATGATGACGAACCTAATTGGGGCAAAGCCCATCGCATCCTCATTCCTGCCTTTGGCCCTCTATCCATCCGTAGCATGTTCGACGAAATGCATGATATCGCTAGCCAATTGGCCATGAAATGGGCTCGTCACGGCTCTCATGCACCTATTGCAGTTGCAGATGACTTCACTCGCCTAGCACTTGATACGATTGCCCTCTGCGCTATGGACTACCGGTTCAACTCTTATTACCAGGACAAAATGCACCCGTTTATTCAGGCCATGACTGATTTCTTGATCGAATCGGGTAGACGCAATAGGAGACCTGCCTTTGCCCCTGATTTCTTCTACCGCGCCGCGAACGAGAAATTCTATAATGACATTGCTATCATGAAAGACACTACTGATGCCATTGTTGAATCTCGAAAGCAAAACCCCACTGATAGAAAAGACTTGCTTACTGCCATGTTAAGTGGCGTCGACCCGCAGACCGGTGAGAAGCTAAGTGATTCAAACATTACCGACCAACTCATCACGTTCCTCATTGCGGGTCATGAGACGACATCTGGATTGCTGTCCTTTGCTTTCTACCAGCTACTTAAACATCCCGAGGCCTACCAAAAGGTGCAAAACGAAGTTGAAACCATTTGTGGCGATGGTCCTATCACTGTTGAGCACATGACCAAGCTTGTATATATCAATGCGGTATGTTGTTGACCGTTTTCTTTCATTAACAGCCGTTTTTTAAAGCGACATGTCTGATAACGACCCCACAGGTTCTGAGAGAAACTTTGCGTGTCACTGCTAGCATCCCTGCATTTTCTATTGAAGCTCTTGAGGACACGCTTCTGGGAGGCAAGTATCTGGTTCGCAAGGGCGAGCCTATCACAGCTATGATTTGCAAGTCCCATCTTGAAACGAGTGTTTACGGTGAAGATGCCGATCAATTCAAGCCTGAGCGCATGCTAGATGAAGAGTTTGCAAGATTGAACAAAGAATTCCCGAATTCTTGGAAGCCGTTCGGCAATGGCAAGCGAGCATGCATTGGCCGACCATTTGCTTGGCAGGAAGCTGTTCTTGCCATGGCCATGCTATTCCAGAACTTCAACTTCAGCCTGGATGATCCAAACTATAATTTGGAGACGCAGGAATCCTTGACAATTAAGCCACACAACTTCTTTATGAAAGCCGCTCTCCGGCATGGCCTGAACCCGACCGAGTTGGAACAAAAGCTGGCTGGTAAAGGTGTTGAGGGGCATCATGAAGAGAAGAAGAAGGCGGCTGAGAAGCCAACTGGAGCCCAAAAACCATTAGCTGTGTACTACGGATCCAACAGTGGTACCTGTGAGGCTCTTGCCCAGCGCCTTGCTGCTGATGCACCAAACCATGGCTTTAGCGTTGCTGAAGTAACTCCTTTGGATTCCATCAATCAAAACATCCCCAAAGACCGCCCGGTGGTCATTGTTACGGCATCTTATGAAGGACAACCGCCTTCAAATGCAGCCCACTTCGTTGCTTGGTTAGAAAGCCTCAAGGGCAAAGAGTTGGAAGGTGTTTCGTATGCAGTCTTTGGGTGCGGTCACCATGACTGGGTCCAGACCTTTCAGCGTATCCCTAAGCTTGTGGACTCAATTATTGAGGAGCGTGGTGGTACTAGAATTCTCCCGATTTCTACTACTGATGCGGCCGATCGTGACATGTTCAGCGACTTTGAGACCTGGGAAGATGAATCATTATGGCCCGCATTGAAGGAAAAATATGGTGCCGCTGCCTCCACTGAAGACCTAGGTGGTGGTTTGATAGTCGATGTGTCGCTGCCTCGCAAGTCGACCTTGAGACAAGATGTGGAGGAGGCCCTTGTTATTTCCGAGAAGACTCTTACAGAAGCTGGAGCCGCCAAGAAGCACATCGAGATCCAACTTCCAACTGGCATGTCGTATCGTTCTGGTGACTACCTAGCTATTCTTCCCTTCAACCCGAAGTCGACGGTTTCGCGAGTCTTCCGCCGGTTTCAGTTGTCTTGGGATGCCTTCTTGACTATCTCCTCGGATAGACCAACGACTCTGCCAACTGGAGTTACTATCTCTGCTGCCGATGTCCTTGGTGCATACGTTGAGCTCAGCCAGCCTGCTACAAAGAGGGTAAGAGACAGTGATACATATCCTCGAACATTGTCTTTAGTGTCATGCTAACTGCTACTCTAGAATATCACGGCCCTGATCGAGGCCACTCATGATAAGGAGGTGGCTAGCCAGCTTGAGAAACTAGTGGGAGATAGCTACCAGAAGGAAATCAGTGCAAAACGAGTCTCAGTCATTGACTTGATGGAGAGATTCCCGTCGGTTGCGCTGCCTTTTGGTACCTACTTATCTATGCTTCCTCCCATGCGTGTTCGGCAATAGTGAGTGATTTCATCCCCACCACAGAATACCCAGAAAACTTACTAATGAGAAACGCAGCTCGATCTCTTCGTCACCACTAGCAGATCCGACGAAACTAACGCTTACCTACTCAGTTCTTGAGCAACCTGCCTTATCGGGGCAAGGTCACCACCTCGGTGTCACCACACACTTCTTGTCTGGCCTTAGCCCTGGCGAAAAGTTGCACGTTGCTGTGCGCCCATCCCAAGCTTTCCATCTACCAAGCAATGCCGAAGACACGCCACTCATTTGCGTCGGCACCGGGTCTGGTTTGGCTCCATTCCGTGGATTCGTTCAAGAGCGAGCCGCCATGATTGCTGCCGGCCGCAAGATCGCTCCAGCTCTGCTCTTCTTCGGATGCCGCTCTCCTGAATCTGATGATTTATATGCCGAGGAGTTTGAACGATGGGAGAAGCTGGGAGCTGTTTCTATGCGTAAAGCGTACTCGAGGGCACCGGAGAAATCATTTGACTGTAAATATGTCCAGCACCGCATGTATCATGATGGCGATGAAGTCAGAAAACTGTGGGATGATGGTGCCAGGGTCTACGTCTGCGGCAGTCGAGAAGTTGGTAAGGCTGTTGATGCTGTGTGCATTAAGCTCGCACAAGAAAGTGGCATTGCTAAGAATGGCAAGGAGCTGTCAGAGGAGGTAGCTAGGGCCTGGTGGGAGAAGCAACGAAACGAGAGATATCTTACAGATGTCTTTGACTAATGTGGTCAGGGGATTTAATGACGAGGGTATTGGGTTATTAGGCTGGATCAGGAAACAGCTATAGGAACATGTCTGTTATGATTTCGGATATTTATTGCGACAATAAATCACTTCTTTATGGCAGCATAAAGTTTCACGATCCATTAATGTGAATGGGCAGAGGAAGGTGACTAAGTTACTGTCTCCTAACCCTGATTGTGTTGCCACAATTTCCATACAGTATGCTACAATGGAAAAAACAAAGTTCAGAGTTCCGGTCACTTAGCAAACATAGCAGAGAGTCGTCGTTTGTTTTGTCTCACATTTATAAATTTATCATATAAAATACTGGTAACCAATGCTCAATACTCAATACTCATCATACCAACTAAGAATAATCCCCAGTCTATGCGTTGTGCTCGTGATGCTAATCCCGTGACAAAAGTCTGGTATCTTTTTTCAAAATGAAAATAAAACAAACAGTAAAGGGGGCAAAAAAAAAAAGCTAAACAAAACTAACCAATCCCCACGTGCTCCCAAACAATTCAAACGAAAATATTCCCTTAATCCTGGAAGAACTTGATAATTTGTTGCAAGTCCCTCAGGCCAACTCCGTGCTTGGGGTAGCAGATGTATACCTCCTCACCCAGAGCACCAAACTTGGTTCGGAAGCTGGCCTTTCTGCGGAGGCCTAGGCTTTCTACGATGGACCGATATGTCGTAGCAAGGAACCTGGCACGAATGCCGTGGAGATGCTCGCCAGGCGTGAGCTTCTCTGAAACTCCGACTCCAAAGGTGACCTGGCCACTGACATTAGACAGCACATGGTCAATGAGAACCTCGATGGCTCCATTGATGGCTCCGGGGAAGTCCAGAGCCCACTTGACCTGCCATCCATGGCGAGGTGCCAGCTTGGCCAACACGACCATGGCCTGCACCTTGTTGTCCTTCTCGGCGACGAAGTAGCGACGATGCTCGGGATCCACCCAAGGACGAACTTCAGTAAGATGAACCTGCTTGCCTTTCCGGTTTGCCTTCCAGGCTTCGATGGCTGGGTTTACCCGATTCATGAAGTCCTGATTAAGCTTAACCTCGTGAATCTTTACACCTTCCCTCTCAACTCGGCGGGCCTTGGCCCCGCCAGCGGGGCTGCTGTGCCTGGTAGTGTCCACTCGCTGCTCTTCTGTGCATGAGAGTGTCCGCCATCCCATGTCTTGAGCCAGAATCTTCTGCACTTCGTATGAAACCAGCATCCAGATGGGTACTAGGCGAAGTTCTGATGTGACGAATTTGACAAATGCCGATGTCACATCCTTGTATTGAGACCGGTCACAAAGAGGATCACCTGTAACCATGGCGAACTTGTCCTGCTTGACGTATCCTATAGCTGCACCGGACTTGTGGCGCCATATTTCAAATCTTTCATCAAGCCAAGATGTGTTTGACGCATCGCCATAGTTGGCAATGAGTTTTTCAACAGGCGGGACGTTATTCACAGCGTAAGGCTTGGTTGTGTCGGCTTCGGGATGTGGCAAGCCGGGCTTGTGATCAGGAAGCGACTTTGGATCACGATAGAACAGAGATGCGTTTCGAACATCTCCAAGTTCGAGCATCCAGGTTACGATACGCTCCAGGCCAAGACCAGCTCCAGCATGTGGAGGTGCACCAAGATCGAAGCCCGCAAGATACTCTTCCATGCCTTCCTCAGCAATGCCGGCAGCAGCCATGTTGGCACGCAATTCCACAGCGTCATGAATACGCTGGCCGCCAGAGCAAATCTCTTGTCCGCGGATGAAGATATCAAAAGAGCGCGTCCAATTAGGATCTTCAGGATCCTTGTGGGTATAGAATGGGCGGGCATTGGTAGGGAATTTGTCCAGGACATAATAATCGGTGCCATATTTTTCTTTGACAAGCTGGCCTAGTCTGATCTCATCCGGGGTGGACAAGTCCTCTTCCTTTACGTCGCGACCATCATCTCGCAACATCTGGATGCCCTCTTTGAATTCAAGGACTAGCGTCTCTTCTAGCCACTTGAACTCGCTGCTTGGCCATCGGTCTTGCAGGACCTTGACTTCAGGCATGGCGTAGACTGTGACGAAGACTGACTTGAGGAACTCGTCGAGAACGTCAATGACCTCATGGTAGTCGTGCTCGATTGCCATTTCAATATCTAAGCCGGTGTATTCCGTCAGGTGGCGATGGGTATTTGAGTTTTCGGCACGAAAGACGGGCCCAATCTCATACACACGACCAAAATCGGCCGAAACGGACATTTGCTTGGCCAGCTGCGGGCTTTGAGCTAGGAAGGCTTTGCGACCAAAGTAGTTGACCTTGAAAACCGAAGCGCCGCTTTCGGTCGCGGCGGGTTGTAACTTGGGGGTGTTGATTTCGACGAAGCCGTGGCCTTCCAGTGTGTCGCGGAACTTGCGAGAGACAGTGGATCGAATTCGGAAAAGGGCTTGATTGGCGGGGTGTCGAAGGTCGAGGATTCGCGACTGCATTCGGCTGCGCAGGGCATCGGGTGGCCTGTAGACGCTGAAAGGGCCATTCTGCGCAGGGTTGACGAGGTGAATCGACTGGATGTGAACCTCGACATTGGATATTGTAGCAGATCGAACAGGCTCCGGTGGGGTCTTCAATATGCCGTGGACTTGAAGGAGAGACTCGCGAGACAGCTTCTGGACCCACTGGACCATATCCATATTCTCACGGGAGAGAACGCCCTGAATGGAGTTTGTTTGGTCTCGAAGAAGGAGGAAATCGAGGGCCTTGGAGAGCTGGCGCTGAGTGTGTATCCTGGCGCGAAAGTTGACTTCAGTGCCGACAGGCAAACCGCCAATCTCGGGGATAGAATTCAGCTCATAGGGGTGAGTAGGCCAGTCTGAGCTGCCAGTGCTCCGGACGCTGTCGAACGAGGCGGAAGACTGTTCCATGCTGGAGCGACCCGAGCCGGACCCAGAGAGCTGGACGCCGCTGTCGTTCATGGTAGCGAGAATCTGCCTGGTGGCCTCGCTGTGGATCGGGGCAGAGGGGGGGGAGTTCGAGAGGGATGCTGAGGAGGGAGTCGAGGGCGACATGGCGAAGTTGCCGATGCTGTTGCGGCTGCTGCTGCCGCTGCCGTTGGGTTGGTTGAATGCTCTGGGAAGGTGTCCCTGGGGAATAGCAGTAGCGAGGTTGAGGCTCGTTCGCTTGCTGGCTCTTCTGCTGTTTGATCGGAGGGGAAGGCCAAAGGCCGATAGTGCGGGAGAGGCAACGCCACTCCCATTGTTGGACATGGCTGCGGCGTCGAGTCTTTATGATGCGGTTATCAGCAGGCTTGCCCTCGCTTTGGGAGGAATTTCCTGATTGGGAAGCGCTTCACAGGGCCGAAGATGTAATAAATGTGGACCCCGCAGGAAGGGCTTGGCGGGAGAGATAGAGTCTTTGGCTGTCTTGGCTGTTCTGTTGGGGGCGAACTACCAGAGTCGCTTGAGCTTGAGCTTGCTTGGGTGTCGGGCTTTCGGGGCTCGGAGCTGGGCACAATACGATTGGCTCGTACCTTGAATAAGCCCTGCCGTGTCAATGATGTGATCGGCCGTTTCGTGGTGGCTCTGGGCGGGTTTTCGCCTTTACTTCGCCTCCCCTGATTTTCCTGGATGTCGTCTTGATGACGTGCCTTGAATCACTACACCAAGCGACCGACAAGGAGCCGAGAAGGAAAAAAAAGTTTGATAAAGGGCGAGAGGCTGATACGGCGACTGGCTGCTACGCTTATGCAAGACCCGTTGTTTACGCCTCCACGGACCGGTGGTGTTGCTCCGGGTATTTCCTCCCTGGACTTCCTAGTCAGGCGAAGAAGGAAAAAAATCAATGAAAAAATTAATTAATTCTAGATCGAAGCGATAAGCAGGTGTCGTACGACAGCACTCGTATGAAAATGGGGAATATCGCACTGGGAGAGTCGGGTATATCGAGGAAATAGTGCACAGCAGCCAAGCTAGCTGTTCTAGCTGTAGGAGGGGAGAGAACAAGCTGCGACGGCGCGACAGACGTCTTAGTCAACAGTATATTGTACGACAGAGCTGTGAAGAAGATGACGGTGACGACGGTGATGGATTGAAGAACGAGGGAGCAAGAAGGATCAGAAAAGCAACCGTCGAAAAGGCTCCGCAACCTTATATAAATAAACAACACAAGGCTGGATACGGCGGGAAGGCAGAGCGTCAGTTACATGCCTAGTACAGAGGTCGCGGGTTCCAAGGAAGGGTGGAAACGTCGGGGCTGGACGATCGAAACTAAACTAATAATTAAAGGTACTCACTCGCTCCGTCAATCCGAGTTACAGGCAGGGTCAGAAGGCCGGCTGCTGGACCGAGTCAGAGCGAAAACAAATGAGAGCGTCTGCCGCAAGTGCCGCTTCCATGTTTGGGCCAATCCCGAAGGTCGGCCTCAGAGCGCGCAAACTCCACTGGGGGTGCGACAGTGGACTCCGCTTAGGGCCGAGATGGAGAGACAGGTGAAGGAAGGGGTGGTGGGGGATTTCTCAGAGGGAGCGATTGATTTTCGATCCATGGCATGGAACGTTCAGCAGGTCAGCCAGCGCAGCAGAGTAGAGGTAGAGCCATCAAGCAAGCAAGCAAGCAAACCCAGCTGACAATTGGATTAGTGATTCTCAGTCATTGGATGTCTGATGAACAGCGAGGGAGCGCGCGAGCGAGGCGGCGGTGGCAGCCAGCCAGCAGCCAACAGCACCAACAGCATCGTGGTCCGGCGCCGGGCTTTTCCTGCTGACCCCAAAAGCCGATAATGCCATTCATTCCATTGACCAATAACGCCTGACGAAGGGGTAGAGCCAGGCGGGGCGTCCGGGTGCGGCATACGGGTATACGGTGCGTGTATGGCCAGCGAGCGATGACGGTTTTGGCGTTTAGTGGGCGTCACAGGGAGGATGCCATGATATGATGGCTCCACGTTGCAGAAGCGCGAAAAGTAGGGCGGTTGGACGCGTTCGTTTGGCCGTTCGGTTCAGGTAAGCAATTGGGCTATTTGCTGCACCACACCTCTCCGTCATTACCTAAGCGGCGGAGTCTCGGGACTTTGTGGGTAGCGAGAAGTACATGCACGGAGTACCTGCTGCAAACACGATGATTTCCAAGCACCAGCAGAGCCTTGAGTCATCTTTAGGCGCCTAAAAAAATCCTTTTTTTTTTTCTTTTCTTTTTTCCTTCCGACATGTAACATGTGATGCATTTTTAAAAAAAAAAAATCTATATTCCTTTCACTTTAAGCTACTAGTCAAAATTTTTGGTTAAAAAAGATTCCACGGTTGATACTTCCAAGTGCTTTTATTGTTATTATCAATCATTTGATAAATCCAATTAGACACGGTCACTAATAACATGTCACCCAACATCCGCCGACTTGCTCCGTGCCCACGGACTCGAGTAATCCATCCTCCGCCGTGAGACATGCAGAAGCCGATTGCTCGCCAATCCCCCCCCTCAGTGACAAGACAAGGATATGGAGGATCATAAAACGGTGCAATTCAGCACACCTGGTGATGCATCTACGTGAAACCATAAACGCTGTGGTGTCTGGACCATCAGAGAACAGCCACCAATGTTGGCTGTCCTTTGCATGCGCAGGAGAAAAGAAAAGCCAAGTCTTGCTGCCGATCGATCAGGTATCCCCAGTCAACCCTTTTTTCACCATGACGTAAAGATGGTGTTGATTCGCTGAGACCACCAAATCGGACTACGGCCGTTAAGTAACCGCGATGCCTTGACGCCGTGTTGGCCGTGTTTTCGCGCTGGGCCGCCTCAACTCGGAGGCTTCGGAAGAACCGCGACATGCAGGGGGCGTGTCTCCTGTATCATGCATTCATTCAGGTGACATGCCAAGTGTGTATTGAACTGCTTCAGGTATCACGATCATCACATGAACGGTCAAAAAAGACTTGAGATTATAGGCGCCAGCTCTAAAAGAAAGAAAAGACTAGGATAATCCTCGAAACGCGATTTGTCCCAATACACCTTTTAGTTTTTTTTTTTTACATCCAATACTTTAACCCCCCCAGCAGCATTGTTCGAGCCCCCTTTTACTGCCGGTTTTGGTTTCAAGATGATAAGGTGAGAGACAACGTAAGCTGTTACATATATTAGAAACCAGGTCAGATAGCCTTAGGCCTTTCGGAGCATTGGACGAAGCTGGTTGGCCGCGTCCTTTTTTTTGCTTTCTATCAGTTTCTATATATATTCGGCTAGATTGTTCCTCGGCGTCACGGAACAAGCATAATGAATGAATGGCAAAATAGTCCCAGTCGCACGCAGGGGCGGTCCAAGCTGATGCAGATTCGTTCGGTAGTATTCGCATTAGCTGGCATCATTAAATATTTGTGTTATCAAAAGAGGCTTCCGCCGATGCCAACTTTGCTTCCGCCCGAGGCTCAAGGGTTCCGCTTCCGGGTTATCTTTTCATCTATTTATCTCTCGGTACGTTCCTGATGTCGGTAGATGGACACCCTCCTCCCCTACAGACGTCCCAAGTACAGCGTACATACATACATAATCACTCAACGACCCTCCACTCCCTCTCTCCACAGCCAAGATCGCTAGCGGAACAAGATACTGCCTAGTGAGTTGGCCTGATCTGATGGTGTAAGCGTAAGTCGGTGTCCTATATGGCTCATGTTTTTTTTTCACCTAGGCAATATTCTTCTTCTTCCCCAGTTGCTTCAGTGCCTTCACAGCATTCCACAGGCGCCTTCGCCCTTCTGGGAAACCCGCTTTCTTTCCCCTGATCCCTCCATTCGCCCCCCCTTGTTGACTAACTAACTCTTTTTCTTCCCCTGTGATATTTTGGCGCTCCCCATCATCTCTTCTCATCCTGAGCCTCGTCCTCCTCTCTACTCGACGCCCCCCTCATCTCTCCTCTTCCCCTCTTCTTCTGCGTCCACTCCCGCGCTTCTGCAACCTTTTGAAAAGGGCGGCGCAGCCAATCCCCGCGGTCCCAGCATTTCCGCAAGCGTCCAAACGCATGTCCATGTCTCGTGCTACTATTGCTTGAGAGGCGGAGGAAGACGAAGAAGCAGAAGCAGAAGAAGCAAATGGATCTCGAACCGTCAGGCGTCGCTCACATCCCCGTGCCCGAGGTGTTGAGGAGGCCAACCATCCCGGAAGAGCCGGACTATGTGAACCCACTAGAGGCCAGCTCACGCTGGTACTTGTCTGCTCGTGCGCAGGCCATTCGCTACGCCGCCATCCTGGGCTTCAGCATCGCCAACCGCACAGAGCCTGTGGCACCTACGCCAACCCGTGACTTCTGGGTCGACTCTACCCTCGCCGCTGGCTACACTGGCCCCCGGAAGATCAAGGTCGAGGTGTGGATCCCTCCGCGGATGTCCATCGGGCCTCGTGCCGCCGTCATCAATCTCCACGGAGGCGGATGGATCCTCGGCCAGGGTACCGACAATGCACGCTGGGCCGGCGCGGCTATGATCTCGTTAGACGCCATCGTCTTCACCGTCAACTACCGCCTCGCCCCAAACTATCCGTTCCCCATCCCCGTCGAGGACTGTGTCGACGCCATCATCCAGATCGCCAAGCGTGCTGCAGAGTTCGGCATCGACCCCAACCGCATCATCCTCTCCGGCTTCTCTGCTGGCGCCACGTCTGCTCTCTCCAGCTGGATCATCCTGCAAGACCCGGGACGCTGGAACTACACGCTGCCGTTCACTCCCCCCAACATCGCTGGTCTCGTGCTGTTCTACCCCGTCTTGGACTGGACCATCTCACGACCAGACAAGCGCCTAGGCTGCGTCCGGCCTGACCTCACCTTGTCCAAAGGCCTGACCGATCTCATTGACGCCTCTTATATTCATCCTCCTATCCCCCGCAATGAGCGCACGGATCCAAGGCTGTCGCCCGGCCTGATGTCTGATGAGATGCTCCTCAAGCTGCCGCCCGTCCACCTGTGTCTTTGTGAATATGACATGCTCCTGGTGGAAGGTCTTCGCTTTGCTCGACAACTCGAGCGATTCAAGAAGCCCTACTCCCTCCGTGTCGTCCCAGGCGAGTCTCATGGATGGGATAACCCGCTCCCCTTGGCACCAAAACCTAGTGTTGATGTCGAATACAGCGAGGCTACCCAAGAAATGGCCAACTGGCTGGGCCAGGAGCACGACACAGATAGAGAGTCTGTGAAGTCCTTGAGGATCAAAAGAGTACTGATTCCGCGACCCAGTTATCTGTCTCTAAGGTCGAGATCAGCCGGTCGGTGAGACACCATGACGTCGGACTGGTTGCTGGTTGTTATGTACCATGTTTGCATGAAGCTTCTTTTACGACTTCTTTTTTTCCCCCTAGATCTTCCATCACTTATCACAGCAAGCGACTCTTTGGATTCCATTGATCTTTTCTTCGAAAGACCCCAACATGAAGCAGAGGGACAACTAATTCTTCATGTCTATCGATTCTGTATACAACTCGTCATTGCTGGAGTTGGGTCTTGCATTACTACAATGGTTCTCAGGAGTTTTCGCGTTTTGTGGATGATCACATACGTAGGTAGCATATAGATTTCCAATACTAGAATAAGTATACTCAAAATATCAACAGAAAAAGGTATCTTAGTTTCAGCTCTCACACCCTCACACCCTCACACCGTCATCCCCCCCACAGCAAGAGAGAGACAGATAGATAGATAGCGAGATAGAGAGAATGTGTCTTCACCGCAAGTTTACTCTGGCAAAGGCAACTTTCTCACATCCCTCGCAAAGTGATCCGTCCTCCGATTCATCAACTTGACATAAGCCCATGTCATCCACTCCATCACAAAACCGCCCATCCACCCCGGCGCCGGCATCGTCCACCGCGTCATAGTCTCCTTGTACGTGGCGTCAATGTCTGCCCTACGCAGTTTCTCGTAGTCACCAAACAGTCGGGGAACAGTCCGGCTCGTTCTGCGGGTGAGCACGTGGGCCAAGAGCACGGCATCCTCAATGGCAACTCCCGTGCTTTCGCCTTGTGGGGGCATCTATTGTACATTTTACATGGGAAATGGTCAGCTGTGTTGCTGCATCAATTATTGGATGGGGGAGAAACGCCAGGATGCCCTGGTAGTTTTCGGAAGCTTCGGAGGGGAGCGAGAATAATAGAGAGGCTCCATTCTCATCGTCAGATGTTGAAGCGAGCGTGAAGAATTTGTGGAGATGGAACGATTCCGCGCCAAGACAACGAAAAAAAAAAAAACTTTTTTTTAGATAAGATAAAATAAAATACCATGAGGCAAAGAAGGAAAAGGAAGAACCCGGGAAAAAAATTAGAGTGCTGACTCACACCATGGGCTGCATCGCCAAGGAGCAAAGATCTTCCCTTTGTCCAAACGCCACCCGCAGGAAGCATATACACCGGAAAGAAGAACCACTCGTCGCACTTTTCGATAATCTCACCAAGGCACGCGATCCCTCCGCCCTCGTACGTCCTGCCAATGTCGCGCTTCAGCCCGGCTTTGTCCGCGCCATGGACTCTCCAGCCTTCTCGGCCAGCTCTGTTCTCGTTGTTGCTGTCGTCGTCGCTATCCTTTCTGGACTTGTCGGCTAGGGGCATCACGGCCGAGAGGTACATGCTGTCGTGTGCTGGCTGGTAGTATGCCATCAGGAGGGCGTCGTTGCCCTTGGATAGGAGCGTCACGTCCGTGATGAGAGGTTGGCCGTCGGAGCGTGTCCATCGTGCTTGTTCGTCCGTGGTGATGGTGTCTGTGTAGCCGTAGGCGTTACACTTGCCAGAGTAGGTTTTCTTGCGGGTCGGTTCGACCAGCTCTGTGCGGACCTGTGAGTGCAGGCCGTCGCAGCCTAGGAGGATATCGCCCTCTAGGACGTATTGTGTGTTGGTGTTCGTGTTGGATGTTTTGTAAGTCACCTTGATGGACCCTTCACCATCTACTGACCCAGACTCCTCAATCACCTGGATCTGAGCACCAAACACAATATCAACCTGCTCCTTGGGAAGCGTCTGTAGTGTGGCCATCATGCTCTCCATAAGTGACTGCCTCTGTACTCTGATGGCATCGACATCAGGCCATAACCGCCCAAGAAGCCCGCCGGTTCTATGTGCCACAAGCTCAATGGCATTGCATGTTGCACCGAGTGGTCGCAAGCGCTCTCCTACGCCGAGAGAGTCGAGATATCGAAGAGCTAGCGGCGTGAGGTTTATGGCGCCACCGAGAGTCTGCACCTGTTCGCGCAGCTCGAGAACGGTGATTCGGACGGGCGATTCTGTTGTTGAGGTTTGCAGGATGGAGAGGGCAGACGACAGACCTGCTGGTCCTGCGCCCACGATGATGACATGAAACGGCTTGCCCATGGCTAACCAATTCAAAGATCGTATGGCGTTTTGAAAGATGATTACCGTGTTATAACAAAGGTGAAATGCAACAGAGACCCAGGTTCAATTGAATTTCGTGTAGTATAGCTCAAGACATTCCCGACAGTTTGATGGGCGCATGCCCAATATTTGAACCCCTTCTTGGCATCTCAAGAGGCTTAGATACTCTCTTTCTCTTCAATACTGCATCTTTTCCCATTGAGGCCATTGCAAGAGCATCAAAAAGGAATCGGCTAACAACTGGCCCGGCTTATGCCTACTAGGCATTCAGCTCTAAGCGCCACCGATTCTCGACTACGCGTTTATCGACGCTCGTCGGATTGCGGTCGGATTCTGCTGCGTAGACGATTTTAGCTTAATCGCATGAAAACAAGAAAAAGAAAAAGCCATAGCCTTAAAAATAACATTAAATCAAAGAACAGCTAATAATAGATTACGTCGTCATTGCAACTATGACAAGGGGTGTATATCTTGGATGATGTTCTGCATTGTCGCACATGACATGGTGACGCGGCTTAGTCTTATTGTGGGCTTAATGTCCTTGAGCCTAAAACGACGGCAAAGTGATACTAATATGATATGTGCCTTAAACCGGAAGGGACTTTCGTAGTCCGAGACGGGGCATGGGAGATGGACTAATGGTCCAAACATAGTCTCTCCTACCTAGGTAGTTGGTAAAACATGGCATATATGGCACATGACAGATTGATAGATATAGCTTCTAAGCATCTGCGAGGCAGAGTATGAGTATCCTATGCCTATTCGTGTACTCTGATTTATATGTATAGACTTAGTTTAGAATTAAGCTTAAATCGAAAAGGGCTTGCAACAGTCTATCGGAGTGCTATTTCCCTTTCAATAATTATGTACTAGCTTAAATACTTCAAACATGACGAGACTCGTTTCTATGATTCAGACATGACACATTACGCGGCTGAATGCTTTGTGCGCTCTTAGAACGAGCTTTGGGTCAACCAAAGTCGCGGCAATTGCTCGATTGTTTGGCATTGACCTAGAATGATATGTATTTTCATCTTATGCATTTTATCGTTTAAAATTGACACATGTATTCGTTCGTAGACGCGTGATTATATTGACCACTTGTCAATTTACCACTTTGCTTCCTTGCTTTCAAGGAATCCCTTCAAGATGCCGACAATCTTCTCCAGAGCAGCAAGGTAAACCCTCAAGTCGGCAGTAACCTGTTCCTGATCGGCTCCGAGCTTAGTGTAGAAGTCCTTGCGGTATGGGCAAGCACTCATGGCAGCACTGAAAACAGGCTTGACCAAGAAGCTGTGGTGAGGCTTAAGGGTTGTGCCGTATGCAGATCGGAAGGAGTCGGCAAGCTCCTCGGAAGGCTTGGCCACGTTCTGGCTGAGGGCAATGCAGGTGAATTCGAGGCCACTGCAATTGAGAGGAAGACAATTAGCTGGGAGATCCTTGTAGAAGATAACTGGAAGGTTTATGGAAGCGAAGAGGACGTACCGGATCAGCCATAGCAGACCCTCGGTGGCTGTGTGCTTCTTGGTCTTGAGCTCATTGCGGCAGAGGTCCTGGATGTTCTCAGACTCGCCGGGAGCGGCAAGCTGGCGGTCACGGAGTTTCTAGAAGCCGCCTTGTTAAACTGGATTGTGCAAGTAGGTGAGCCCTTGGGCAGCTTATCAAATCATACCTTGACGTTGCCCAACATGTCGGACTTGACGGGAGAAAAGGCCACGGAGCCCAGCACATCTAGGGGAAACGACACAGTCAGAATTGATCAAGGCCGAGGGAGGCTGATGGTCTAGTTACCAAACATGGTGGTCAGGGCCACGGCAGCATCGAGGAACTGGGTGGTGGCAACGGCATTGCCTTTATCGGCATCAATGGGCACGTCTACGAAAGACTGCTTGAAGGTGTTGACGATGGTGCCGCCTTGAGGGATGACCAGAGCTGACATATTCACAGCGGTTTGACGAGGGACACGGTATGGTAATTGGGGTGAGTGAGGTGAATTGGTGGCCGGATCTGAAGCTGGAGCTGGAGCTGGAGCTGTGTCTTGCAAGAGCCAGGTATACTAGATCTATACCTCCAAGAGGAGCCAAAGCGGTGAATGTCGAGTCGACTCCTGGAACTTAGTGGGGTAGATGGACGGGATGGCGGTAGGCAAGGTGGGGTAAAGGAGGGACAGAAAGCCCAGTATCACCAGTGCAGGTTCAGTATGCATGTATGTATGTAGATGCCCCGCCAAAGCACTACCAGGAGTACACGTGAGTCTCCGATGCCATCAAACCTCACCGTCTACAGCACATAGCCAGTTGTCCGTACTGATTATATTATTATGCAACAGCATGCATTGGGTTATCTTTTATTTTTTCGATAGTTCAATGTGTGTTTTTACCACTTGATTCATACGACTATACAATGTGCTTGTTATACGCTGCAGTAATTGATAACTCGTGCATACAGCTAGTGCTCAGCTAAGGATCGTACCCAAGTCCATGATAATATCATCATCAATTTATCCAATGTTATTCTTGTACCTGCGTCAGCAGAGCTTCAATCCAGGCGTCATGACAACCTTTATCCTCTCTCAGTGGTCCCAGACGCATTATGTGTGAATGAATTTCCATCCGCAGGCATCCTTTTCGGGAAGCTTGGCTCACCAGTCGTCTGGGTGCAATGACGTCACTGCGCCACACTTGGCTTTTTTTCAAGCTTAATACTCGCATTAACCCCAGCCCAACGCGTAATATGTAATGCATACCGAAGAAAAAAAAGCCCGCGACGCAGTAAACTTGGCTAACTCTGCCGATCAAGAGATTCAAGTTCAAAAGAGTCGCAGCCGGAGATCGGCTAATGCGAACTGTATTGACCCAAAATAGGCCGCTGGTTGATCTCAACCTCTGGCTAGCTGTCCATCCATCTCCACGTTTGGCGACTCCGCCAACTCTCGGACTCTTATAGGTCTCGTAGGATGATCGCGCGTCACAGGCCATCGAAGTCGAACCCTTTCAAGCTGAACTAACCCCCGCTTCCTCAATTCGCCCGTCTTGGCGTACGCTTGTGAACCTCCCAAGTTCAGAAAAACGTGATGACTGTAGTTAACCTGTCCTTCTACCTCCATTGCTCCTAGAACCTAGAACCTCCCACCTACATCCCTCATTCTTCCCGTCACGCATATTATTCTCCCTCAGCTTCACTTATACCTTAGATCTCTCCAGATATTTCAAGATTGACAGCATAACGCTAACCATCAATACGTTCACACCATGGCCAGCTCCAAACAGGACGGCGAGAGCCATGAAGAGGGCCGACATGGTGGCTTTCTTGGTCTCATGGATGATCTAAAGGATAAACTTCATGACACCAAACTCCATGACGCGAAAATAGCTCTAACCCATAAGAAGTAAGTGTGAGCATTCCCAGTCTTAAATGCAGAGTTTCTTACCATAGTCCATATCAAAGGCACCAAATTGGAAAGTTAGGAAACTTGGTAAGCTTACCCGCTCAACCCGTTTATTCCTCACTTTTGATTCTAAGACATCTATTTTTCAGTTCAACAAAGATCATCGACATGATGAGGAGCACGAACAGCGCTGCGATGATAAGCGGACAAAGATATGCCAATCTCATCGCTTTCAGTCATACTTCCCAGAACGTGAGGGAAATCTCATCAAATGGTATGTAGATGGGCGAGATTACTTTTGGGCAGTGTCTGTAGCTCTTGAACAAGCAAAGGAAACCATCTACATCGCAGATTGGTGGCTTTCGCCAGAGCTCTTCATGAGGAGGCCTCCGTATCATCGGCAAGAATACAGACTGGATCAGATCCTAAAACGCAAAGCAGAAGCCGGGGTCAAGATCTTTGTCATGGTTTACAAGGAGGTTGAGGCTGCCCTCACTTGCAACTCCGAGCACACCAAGCACGCCTTACAAGCCCTCTGCCCAGAAGGCACGCCAGGCTATAATAATATCACCATAATGCGACATCCAGATCACAATCCATTTGAGAATGCAGCAGATATGACAATGTATTGGGCTCACCATGAGAAGTTTATCGTCATTGACTATGCGATGGCTTTCATAGGCGGTCTAGATCTATGCTTTGGGCGATGGGACGCTCGACAGCATCCGTTGGCCGATATACACCCTGAAGGCGTGACGGAGGAAATCTGGCCGGGTCAGGACTTCAACAACAACCGCGTCATGGATTTCCAAAAGGTTCAAGATTGGCAACAAAACGAGCTCAGTAAGGCAGAGTACGGCCGCATGCCTTGGCATGACGTGGCCATGGCTGTTATTGGACCGTGTGTGTACGACATTGCTGAACATTTCGTGCTGCGGTGGAACTTCATCAAGCGAGACAAGTATAAGCGGGATGAAAGATTTGACTGGATCGTTTTGGAAGGTCGGGAGGGCGAAGATGAAGACTTGGTTGGTGTTCAACGACCCAAGCATCCGGTTGGAGAATACATCACGCATCCTTTATCGCCGCTGAATACTAAGAACCTGAACAACAGAGGCACTGTTCATGCGCAAGTCGTACGTTCTAGTGCTGACTGGTCAAGTGGAATCTTGACGGATCATTCTATACAAAACGCGTATGCTGAGGTCATTCGCAATGCAGAACATTATGTATACATTGAAAACCAATTCTTCATCACCGCGACTGGTGATCAACAGCCCCCCATTCACAACACCATTGGTAGAGCCATGGTAGATGCGGCTGTCAGAGCAGGTAAGGAAGGCAGAAAGTTCAGAATCATTATCCTCATTCCAGCCATTCCAGGCTTTGCAGGAGATCTTCGGGACAATGCTGCAGCAGGCACCAGAGCTATTATGGACTATCAATACAAGTCGATATGCCGCGGAGAGCATTCGATTTTCGAACAAGTAAGGGCTCAGGGGGTGGACCCCACCAAACACTTTTTCTTCTTCAATCTACGATCGTATGATCGCCTAAATAAGACCCCAGCTATTGAAGAGGCAGAGAAGAAGACAGGTATCAAGTACCAAGAGGTTCAGCGTGCAGAGGCGGAGGAAATCATGGCCGAAGGAATCCATGGAACCACAGACCCAATCGAAAATGAAAGGGATAATCACATGGGCCAAGAGTACGAGAGGAAAAAGGCACAAGAGGAGGCGATAAAAGCAAAAGACAAGTTTGAGCAAGCGCTGCCAAAGGAAAAAGTCCACACGGCATCTTCGGTTGCACATCATGCAATGGCTGGTCAAGGCCCGCTGCAGGAGGAAGCATGGGATGATAGTGACCCCGAGTTAGAGATCAAGAACTGGATCCAGGAAGAGTTGTATATTCATGCTAAGCTCTTAATTGCGGACGACCGAATTGTCATCTGCGGCTCGAGCAACCTGAATGATCGGAGTCAGCAGGGAAATCACGATAGTGAACTTAGCATTGTGATGGAAGATACGAGAAGAATTCAAAGTAGTATGAATGGTCAGCCCTTCGAGGCTGGCTATCATGCGGCAACGTTGCGACGGTTCCTATGGAGAGAGCATCTAGGTCTTTTACCTCCACAGGACCTTGACGGGGAGGGAGACATCAATGCATTACCACCCAACGTTGAGCCAGGGAATGACATCTATGATAGGGATGACAGTTGGGCGTTTGTCGAAGATCCTCTCGGAGACGCTTTGTGGGACATGTGGACGGGTTCTGCAAGCAAAAACACGGAGTTGTTTCGTCACTTGTTCCATGCGGATCCTGACGATCACAGTAAGTCTCTACATTTATTGTCAATATACTCGCATAGAAAGTCAGAAGCTAACCAATCGCAGTCAAAACGTTTGACGACTATGACCGGTATCTTCCACCTAGAGGGATTAAATCCGGGCACATCTTTGATCAATTCATGCCCACCGAAGATGCTCGGGAGAAGCTCGCCCAGATTAAGGGGCATCTGGTTTGGATGCCAATGGATTTCCTCAAGGATGCAGAAATGGCTGAAAGGGGTATCCAGGTCAACTCTTGGACAGAAAGTGTATACACCTAATTTGTGTAACCGCGGAGGGATGGGGGCCATATGTATGTGACAAGCCTTATGCTTAATGATGATCTTTTTCTCTCAAAATGCAAGTACCTATATGCGTCTGAGGCTCGTGATCTATCGATTACCGGCATCCCAGCGAAAAGGACTGGCCACATGTATCTGTTCCTGCCGAGCATTGGCCGCATAAAGGGTCGCATACGCGCACGGCGCCACCAGGCGTGAACGAAAAACCGGGAGTTGTCAACCAACCTTTTGATAGCAAGGGTCCCAATATGCCGCCGGTGTCCATCATCATCACATCACAAGCCAAAAAAAAACAAAACCACACATCCATCCATTCAGTTATATGCTCCCACTCAAAACGATTTGAGAATGAATCAACGTCTAGTGGCTGCCACCAATGTCCGGCGAGAGCCGTAGAAGCGCCGTGACACAGCCAATAAGGAGGCTAAAATGGCCACATTTGGTTCTAGACGGCCTGTCACCTGCATAAGCTTGAGAAGGACTGCCCTGGGAGTTTGGAAGAGCTAGTGCTGGGACGCGGCGCCCAAGGGGACGACAAGCTTCCTTGATCATTCACCGCGGACTGTCTGGGAGGGCATCTTCGTTCATCTTGCTTCGTGAGTGGCTCGGCCAATTTTGTCGGCTAGCGCGAGGCAACTGTAGGAAGAAGAGCCCGATGGATGGGCAGATTGGCGGATATTATCATCATCACGAGTCGGTGAAGGTGAGAGACCTTTATGGGGTGTTTCTTGGTTTATCATGGTTTTGTGAAATACCAGTTTCCTTCCGATGTCTCCGATGTTCCTTAAATCTGGGACATATCATCTCTTGTTTTCCATCTCAGTCATTATATAACTTTGTTATCCATCATGTTGCTTATAGCATCAGTTTGATTCATCTTTGGCCCACACAGCTGACGTGACAGCCTAGGAACGACAAACGGGCGAAACGCCGCCATTTATTTGAGAGTCATCAGGAAAGACTTGCTACCCAGTCAGAATTCAGGCATATATTAACGGCGGCAAAAGATACTGTCTAGACTGTCTCCAACCTATGGTTTGTTGGGCTGGCATGCAGGCGGTTAGGTCGCTCTAGTGCTCCGTCCATTTGCTGAATAAAGCTTCCAGGGTTGGAGGCAATGAGAGCAGAGCGCTTCCAGGGCTGTCTCTCGCTGGTGGGAGCCCTGGAGGACTTATTCAATCAATCCATTCCATCCATGTACGGAACAGCGTGGAGGGCAGGCGTTTGCTACCCGCTGAAGACCCGTATGGCTAGTGAGAAGTGCGCCATACCAGTGTGGCTCCGGAGGACTCTCTGACTGGGACTGGGCCCCAGCCCCTTGCAACCTGACAACCTGAGCAACCTTCCACAGTCCAGTGGATCTTTAGGTTGCTGCCCGCTATCGCATTAGCGCCAGCAGTGCTAACCTGGGCTAAAAAGAGGAAACCTTGAACCCCTTGGCCGCTGCTGCTGCTGCAGGCGCTGCTCAATCACGAGAGAGTTCTTGCATCTCTCTGGCATCACCACCTCCATGGATGCGCGTTGCTCCTCCCACTCATAGGCCATCCTTCTCCGATCCTGGCCAAGCGATTCTCTGCCCATCCAGCCCATCTGGCGCTCGTTGCGTCGTGACTCGTCTTGAGCCTTTCAGACAAGACCCGGTCCGCAGTATCCACGCTGCTGCAACATCGTCATCAAGCCGCGGGGGACCCCGCTCTGGGATACGAACAACTTCTGTCAAAACAAGATCCGCAGCGCCCTGCCACGACGACTACACGTAACCGCCCAAACGACGGTGCTTTGAATACTAGGAGGAATACGACACAGGCGCTCACGCACATCTCTACTCTACGCAGGCTTCATCTCTTCTTTTGAGGACGACCAAAACTCTCATATACCCTAGAAGCTCTCGCCCTAGCACGAACGTATCCTGCCTACCCACTACTCTCCCCCTGCAACCTGTCAGCTTCTCTCTCCAGACGAACCATCGACGACATTAGACGATAATCCCGCTTAGGCTACCATTCACACTGTTGCATACCGACCGATTTTCTGTTCTGGCGCAGCTGACGCGCATGCGACTTGTTCGCTGACTCAAAACACTGCTATTGAGTCTGTCATCAGTCGCACATGCAAGATGTCGCAGTCTCCCATGATATCCGTGCCGCCCAAGGCGACAAACGAGATCGACTGGGTTTCACCACTGAAATCATATATTCGTGATACCTACGGCGATGACCCCGAGCGATATGCGGAGGAATGTGCGAACCTCAACCGGCTGAGACAAGATATGAGAGGGGCGGGTAAAGAGAGTACGACAGGACGTGACATGCTCTACCGCTACTATGGCCAGCTCGAGCTGTTGGATTTGCGGTTCCCAGTGGACGAGCAACACATCAAAATCTCATTTACTTGGTGCGCTTATGCCGAGCCCTCTTCACTAGCTTGTTAAGAAGACTAACTAAGTGATTGCAATGCATAGGTTCGACGCCTTTA
Source organism: Sphaerostilbella broomeana (assembly GCA_930272545.1). Classification (NCBI taxonomy): domain Eukaryota; kingdom Fungi; phylum Ascomycota; class Sordariomycetes; order Hypocreales; family Hypocreaceae; genus Sphaerostilbella; species Sphaerostilbella broomeana. Next base: position 230,140 of record CAKNET010000014.1, read on the forward strand.
CTCATAAACCTACGACACAGTACTCCCTCGCATTCGAGAAAGCCTCCGTCATCTTCAATATTTCCGCCGTGCTCTCAGGCCATGCCGCCTTCCAGAATCGCGCAGATGATTCCGCGCTCAAGGTTGCCTACCACTCGTTCCAGGCGTCGGCCGGAATGTTCACATACATCAACGAGAACTTTCTACATGCGCCGTCATTCGATCTCAGCCGAGAGACGGTGAAGACCTTGATTAGTGTAATGCTTGCTCAGGCACAGGAGATTTTCTTGGAGAAGCAAGCAAAGGACCAGAAGAAGAATGGGCTGCTGGCTAAGTTGGCATCGCAAGCTGGCTATCTGTATGGTCAAGCGCTGGAAGGAGTCCAGGAGAATGTGACCAAGGCTATATTTGAAAAGGTTTGGTTGACCATGGTTCAGGTAAGTAAGACATGAATGCTGATACGTCATCACATGTTATTCGTTCCTTATCATAATCGGTTTTCTAACATATTCCGGTTGGCTACAGATCAAAGCCAATTTGCTCAATTCCATAGCCCAGTACTACCAAGCCATTGCAGATGACGAAGCCGGCCAGCATGGAGTGGCTTTATCACGATTGCACGTGGCAGAAGGGTTGGCTAAGGAGGCTGATCGATTGTCAAGGAACTTTCCCAGTACGGTGCCTTCAAACGCAAACCTAAGCCCCGAATGCAGTACCCAGCTTCAGGAGATGTCAAAACGACAGTATTCAACTGTGCAGGAGCGACTTCGAGAAGCTGCAAAAGACAATGACTTTATCTACCACCAAACTGTCCCCGCCGAGGCTAGCTTGCCACCGATCGCCAAGCTTCCTGCAGCCAAGCCAATACCGGTCAGCGAGTTATACGCCGGACAAGATATTCAGCGTATCACTGGCCCCGATCTGTTTTCTAAGATTGTCCCAATGGCAGTTACTGAATCAGCTAGCTTGTACGACGAAGAAAAAGCCAAACTTGTAAGAGCCGAGACCGAGAAGGTGGATACAGCGAATGGTGAAATGGCAGCCAGCCTGGATTACTTGCGACTTCCTGGAGCATTACAGGTGCTAAAGGGCGGTTTCGACCAAGATATTCTCCCTGACGAGGATTTCCGGCAATGGTGCGATGATGTGGCAAACCATGAAAACCCCGTCAGCATTTTTGACTTCTTGCGGAACGAAAAGGAATCTATTGTGTCCATTTTGGAAAAGAGCTCAAAACAGCTTGACATGGAAGAGAGCGTTTGTGAAAAGATGCGATCAAAATACGTAAATGAATGGAGTCAACAACCAAGCGCAAGATTGACAACGACTCTACGGGGAGACATTCGAAACTACCGCGACGCCTTGGAGGAGGCGAGCAGGAGTGATGGCCAATTATCAGCGAAATTACGCCAGAACGAGGCGTGGTTCGATGAAATGAGACATGCCGCTGAGAACGGGCAGGCTGATAAGCTCTTCTCACAGGCTGTATCACAGGCTCGTGGAAAGGGCAGCAATGCAACCAGTCCGTCAGGAAATGAACAAAACCTGCTCGATGCCGATTTTGATGAACCGGGGCCCACGGTGGTGGAGCAGATTACCAGGGTAGAGGACACCCTAAAGAAGTTGAACCAAATCAAGAGAGAACGGAACCAAGTGCTCAAAGATCTCAAAGAAAAGGTAAAAGAGTCGAATAAACTGATGTATTTTGAAAGAAGTCTTTAATCTAACAATTATTTCAGGTGCACGAAGACGACATCTCACAAGTTCTCATCCTCAACAAGAAGACGATAGCCAACTATGAGCAGCAGCTTTTCCAGCAGGAACTAGAAAAGTTTCGGCCTCACCAGAACAGGCTATTGCAAGCAAATCACAAGCAATCATCATTAATGAAGGAGTTGACTGTGACTTTCAACACCCTTCTCCAGGATAAGCGGGTGCGAGCCGAACAAAGCAAGTACGAATCTATCCAGAGGCAGAGATCTTCCGCTATCAACAAGTACAAGCGGGCTTATCAAGAGTTCCTTGATCTGGAAGCTGGTCTGGCGAGTGCCAAGAACTGGTATTCGGAAATGAGAGAAACGGTAGAAAGCTTAGAAAAGAACGTCGAAACGTTTGTCAACAACCGGCGGTCTGAAGGTGCACAGCTTCTTAATCAAATTGAGCAAGACCGATCGTCCAACAAAAATGCACAAGCAGAGCTGGAACGAGAACGTTTGCGAGGGCTTATGGAGCGAATGTCTATGGAACCGACGAAGACGCCTGCTCAGCCGCAGAAGAGGCCAACGCCTGCGCCTCTCTTTCAGCAAGGACAAGCGCCCCGATATCCCCAAACCAATTTTCAAGGACAATACCAGATTCCTACATCACCTCCTCCTAATCAGCAGAACTATCCCAGCTACTCCAGCCCTCCCCCACCAAGTACATTTTCACAACCCACCTACAATCCGAGCACATACGGGAGAGCACCTGGACCGACATCTCCTCCTCCTAATCAGTCCACTTTCGGCATCAACGCCCTAAGAAACCCAACCTCTCCACCACCAACCCAGACATCATTCACGCAGCACCAGCCATATAATACGTATGGGGCAACACCAACGCCACAGCATGGACAAGGAGGTTACGTGCCCCCGGGGTTTGTTCCGCCGCCTCCCCCTCCAGGTCCTCCGCCACTTGGCCCACAGCAGACCATTCACTATGGTCAACAGGATTTTGAGCCTGTAAGCGGCCACCCCCAAAGCGCGCAGCCCAGATCAGCTCAACCACAGCAGTCCAGCGATCCATGGGCTGGCCTTAATGCATGGAAATGATTGCAAATGATTCTTCAACTAGGTAAAATTGAATGGAGTCAGTCTACTTTATGCAAGGCATTATGTTTGAAGACATAAGGGATTTTCAAAGTATCTTTGCGGAAGTCGACATCGGGTCGAACGTGGATATCAATAGTCTATGGTGGATATGGCAAGCTGTTGGAGAGCACGCATACACACACCGAAAGCCAACGCTGTGGTTCAGAGGCATGACGGCTTATTCCTACTTGGTAGCTCGTCGATGATTTCGCCTCCCGGGCTGCTAGATTGAAGTGTTTGGGACCTTTGGGTGTAAGAATTTGAGGAGACTGGGTCTAACAGAGAGAGGAATTAGACGTCCTGGTCACGCCAATGGATCATGCCAAAAGTTCAGATTACGTTGAGGTGAACTGTGGTGTTATTATAATAGATACAGTACATAAGAAAAGCTATACAAATCAATGGACACTTATGCAGCGATAATTAAGATAGCTGCAATAGATGGTGATTTGTGATATAGAGAGGAGGAGGGGCAAGGAGACGCCATTCGCCACAGCTCGGACGGACGGTGCTTCGACTACAGCAGTATTACGGATGGATGAATGTATGTATGTATCAATGGAATGGATATGTATATATGGATGAGGGTGGGGACCCCGCCATTTTTTAGGCGTAATTGTTGAGGGCGTGAGGAAATGAATGGCCTGGTGCTCAAAGTAGAGAAACCCTTCGGACTACGGAGCGGACTACTTGCAATGCGATAGCGATATCTTTCTTACCTCTGTCTCACACAGGCGGTCAGGTAGACGGTCTCGAACTCTGGGCATTTTGCTAGCTGGCAAGATGAAGTTGTACTGGTGGCTGGTATTATGCATGTTAGTTTAGCAGGAAAAGGGAGCATATGAACAAGCTTGAATGCCTCCAGGGCTACCAGGTATCTAATTGCTAGGGGGTTGTAAATGTCAAGCTGCGATCCCCTAAGCTTAGGTCCGGCCCTCTTAGTTGTGACCCGCGCTGTAAGCTAGATATTCCCGTCGGCTGATTACCCCAGCATTCGTCTGTGCTAGCGGTCCACTGGCGAGCTGGGCTCAGACATTTACTTCTCTAGCGATGTTTCTGCAGTAGCCGGCAGCTCTCTGGGGGCGGGCGGGGGTGGCCTGGCCCGCTGTAGTGGTATAGCCGGTGTCCAATAGCATCATTGACTGAGTAATGAATGGATGGGACAAGAAAACAGCTACTGCATATATTATAATTATTATTATTGTCGATGACACTGATAACATGAACATGACCTTCCGTTTCTTCATTTTGGAACAGATTTCATTTTTTTGACCTGGAACTACGTTGGCCTTTCTCCTGCTTGGATTTTCCATCGACGAGGCGACAGTACTGTGATTCTACAATTGAAACTTCTGAAGTTGGGACTGAAGGGAATCGGAACGTGGCGAACTCGAGAGCTAAAGATGGCGGCGCTCAAGGGGGCCGATATCGCGAAGCACGGGGACGAAAAGTCGTGCTGGGTGATTATCCATGTGAGTGAACAACACATTGGCCCTAGGATAAGATGGTAGAATGGCAGGACTGATCAAATCAATTTATCTGCATAGGGAAAAGCATATGATGTGACGGAGTTCTTGCCCGGTATAGCTCACCGCGTCCAGCACCACCACCACACCATACGCTCACTGAACCATTGCTAACGTGTCCTTCTCAGAGCATCCTGGTGGTGAAGAAGTCATTCTCAAATACGCCGTATGCATTTCATCTCTCTCTATCTCTCCCTCCCTCTCCCTCTCACAGCACTGCTGAATGACCGCGATGCGCTAACCCGGCAGCCATTCAGGGTAAAGATGCAACGGAAGAGTTTGAGCCCATCCACCCTCCAGACACCTTGGACAAGTATCTCGACAGGTCTAAGCACTTGGGCCCCGTGGATATGTCTACGGTGAAGCAAGAGGTCAAAGAGGAAGACCCTGACGAGGCTGACAGGCAGCAAAGAATTGCTGAGATGCCGCTTCTGTCTCAGTGCTATAATCTGCATGATTTTGAGGCGATTGCGCGGAGGACTATGAAGAAGACGGCTTGGGGGTATTACTCTAGTGCTGCGGACGATGAGATTGTAAGTCGCCCTTGTCGTTGCAATTTTCTATCTCTTGACGTGGAATGAGCAAATGAGTACATGTCATAAGAGACTGCATGTTTTTGTGCCAGTAATGCTGACGGATTTTTTGCAGACTATGCGAGAGAACCACAGTGCCTTCCACCGCATCTGGTTCCGTCCGCAGGTTCTCGTGGACGTCGAGAAAATCGATCTGACCACCACCTTACTCGGCACCAAGGTTGATGCACCATTCTATGTCACCGCAACAGCCTTAGGGAAACTGGGTCATCCCGAGGGCGAGGTCCTCCTCACCAGAGCTGCACACACGCATAACCTCATCCAGATGATCCCTACGTTGGCGTCATGCTCTTTCGATGAGATGGTCGATGCGAAGCAAGGTGATCAGGTTCAATGGCTACAGCTGTACGTCAACAAAGACCGTGAAATCACCAAGAAGATTGTCCAAGCGGCCGAGAGGCGCGGCTGCAAGGGCCTCTTCATTACGGTGGACGCTCCACTACTAGGTCGTCGAGAAAAGGACATGCGAGTGAAATTCACAGAGACGGGGAGTAACGTCCAGAAGGGACAAAAATCAGACACCAGCCAGGGAGCTGCGCGGGCAATCTCAAGCTTCATCGACCCTTCGCTCAGCTGGGCTGATATCCCCTGGTTCAAGAGCATCACCAAGATGCCCATCATTCTCAAGGGCGTGCAGCGCGTAGAGGATGTCCTCCGCGCTATCGACGTGGGGGTCCAGGGCGTCGTGCTGTCCAACCACGGCGGACGACAACTCGACTTTGCTCGCTCCGGTATCGAGGTCCTGGCCGAGACCATGCCCATCCTCCGCCAGCAGGGGCTCGACAAGAAAATCGAAGTCTTTGTCGACGGCGGCGTCCGTCGCGGAACTGATATTATCAAGGCGCTGTGTCTGGGAGCAAAGGGCGTGGGACTGGGTCGGCCGTTCTTGTATGCGATGAGCGCGTATGGGCAGGAGGGTGCGGAGCGCGTGATGCACCTCCTCAAGGAGGAGATGGAAATGAATATGCGGCTGATTGGATGTGCGTCAGTCGAGGACCTGCACCCCGGGCTGTTGGATACGAGAAGTCTGTTTATGCATACGAATTCTACGCCGAGGGATTCACTATCGAGGACGGCGTATGATCCCTTGGTTGTACCGTCACAACGAATCAAGTCTAAGCTGTGAGCTTAGGGGGGCCGGCTGTCTTATGTGGATTGAATGTTGGTTAGATATAGTTGAAAGTACACTACCTGTTAGAAATCAGATTTGAGATTTATCTTTTTAGGGGGGGGGATAGGGGATATTTTTTAATTGATATTAACGCCTCTATATGTATAAATTTCCATCTCTGTGTAGATTATGAACAGTCATCTCGTCATTAAAGCAGCCTAAGCTAAAATCCCCCATCCCTTTCCTACAGACCATGCAAAAACTCATTCAGCATCATCGGCTTCCTCACTGCATTATTCAACCCTTCATGATACGTCACCCAAACCTTTTGCGTCTCTGCCTTCTTCTGCATCGCGCTCCCCGTCACTTCCGCCAGCGCCTGAGCCTGTATGATGCGTCCGAAGAAGTCTCGCTTAATCACCACCTCATCCGCGGCGACAAGATTCTTGAGGTTGCTTTTCTTCTTGTCGGCGGCGAGAGACGCTTGAGACTGCTTCACGGCAGCATCATCATCATCACTGATGCCGCCGGGATGGCCGGCTCTGAATCGGGCTTGGCGGGCAGCGTTGTCGCGGAGGGCAATGGTGCGTTGAAGCTCTTGGTCGAGGACTTGGCGGACGGCGTAGCGAGTGGGCGCTTGGGAGCTGAGAAGGTTGGCGGAGGTCTCGAACGTGGAAAGAGCATCAATGTCACTGGCACATAACAACAAAATTAGCATATAGTGTATGGGAGATAATACGTTCACTGGTGGGAGGGGCACTACTCACGGATCCATGCGGTAGACGAATTGCGGCCCTCGGCTCGAGGTAACATCTGCTTCAATCTTGCCCTTTTGCAACGAAATTCCTACTCCAGCGAGAACTTCTGATGCGCGCTTAACCATGGCGCGCTCACTTTCCTTGCGTACACTGGCTGTTGTGCCCTGACTGCCACCCACGACCACGGGCTTGACGTCCGGAGAGACCATTCGCACTAAGTACGGGAGAAACTCCGTGGCGATGTCTTCGGCGCTGCGAAAGAGGCGTATCATCGTCGGGCTCAACTGGCTTTGCAGGGACTGCAACTGTGATTTTGTCTGCTTCTCTGCCTCGTATGCTTGGAAGTCAGCGCGAGGGCCCGAAAACGGCATGGGCAGTGATGCCTCTTCATCGCCTGAGCCACCCATCCGGTGATAGTAGAGCCCCATGGGATTGGCGAGGTGCTTCGTAGGGGAGGCAAATAGATGGTGGCACGCAAGGATAGGCTGGCTGAGGTAGGGGGCGAGTTCCCATTCCTGGCTGGCGTAGAGCCTTGACTGGCAGGCGTCGTGAAAGTACAGCCAGTCGTAGGCCTGGTTGGGTTTCGTCAGGTAGCAGTCGTCGTTGAACTCCCGGTTGGGGTATTCGGCAAACACTTCCGTCATGATGTAGCCAATCTCGCCGCTGGAGTCGGCCATTTGCCGTAGACATTCCATTGCATGTCGCTTCTGATGCTCTCCAAATCCAAGCTCGGTCTTTGGTTGCTCATGGCCTAGCTTAGGTTTGGAGAGGTCCAGAGCCTGCTTGGGAAACCCACCTCCTTCTTGGAAGAGGCGAGTGACAATGTCTTTGACGCTGCCGCGGCCGAGACCTCGAGCGCCGGCTGCACCGCTGGCGAGTTCTTGGAGAATGTTGCGCTCAATCCATTCTCTGGAGAGACGGAGACTGCCTGCCGCGTCGGCAACCCGAAAGCGTGAGGCTGCCCATTCACCCACAACCATGACACCTCGGAGGTCACCTTCAACGGTGCTCTCTTGGCCCCGTTTGGCATCGATGCCACTTGCCATACCCCAAGCCGCCTCGCACAACTTTCTAGCTGCATCTTTGTCACAGGAAATACCTTCTTTCTCAAAGACTGCTTTCAGTCGAATGACGACAGACTCCATTGTCGGCCGACCGACATGGACAATCTCCGCCAGGTTGGATTGTCTGAGCGGTTTCAATGAGGGATGATATACATCGTTGCAGATGAGTATCAGGGGTCGCAGCAAGCGGAAGTCGTCTCCTTTCTTCTTCTTTCGGCCCTGATCCGATGAAATGGCGCCAGCGGAATTCTTTTGGTCTATGAGAACCAAGTCGATCAATGCCTTGATAAAGCCGCCCTCCCCTGATGCCCCTGACCCCGTGACGACACCATCAACTTCATCAACCACCACGCACGCAGGTTTAGCCACCTTTGGAGCACCAGTCTGGGTTTTCTGATTGCTGACATTCTTGACGCTCTCTGTGCCAAGACTGGTTCGAATTCTGTTCTTCACAACATCACGGCTGCGATCATCACTGGCGTTGACTTCAATGACCTCGTAACCAGCCTGTTTGGCGCACACGTGGGCGAGAGTGGTTTTCCCCAAGCCTGGTGGTCCTGTAAGCATCAAAATCTTTCGATGTGGCTTCTCCTCTTCAGTCTGCAAATGTGAGCCATGGCGTCTAGATGCGGCAGGCTTGGCCTTGGCTGATCCAGGGAAAACTACAGGATCCCATCGCTTGAGCCACCGGAGGACCAATCGATTTGTGCTATCGTCTCCGCACAGATCCATGAAGTTTCTCGCGCGATACTTCTCTGTCCACAGCATTGATTTTTTGGAGCTCTTCCCCGAAGCCTTGCATGGCTCAATTGATTGGGTTGACGCACGAGCTTCGGGTTGTGATGGTGCCTGTCGCTTTCCTGCTAATTCCACTGAGGCGGCATTCATAAGGTTGTGAATGTCAACGCCATAGTAGTCCCGTTTCGCTCGTCCCTCTTTAGTTTTTGACCTAGCTGCCACCATAGATTCATATGATATGGCAGCATTCTCTTTCCGCTGCTTGATGGTGATTTCGCAACCCTCGCATGTCTTGAGCTTATAAGTCGTGTTCGAACGGGTTCCGAAGAGTGGAGCTGTCAGCAGAGTGTTTGCATTGGACCATGGTAATGACGGTTCGGCTCTGATAGATGTGGATTTTGAAGTCTCGGGCTCATTCTCAATTTGTGACTCTCGTAGCAAGCTGTCTGGGTGGGGTGGGAGAGTCTCAGAGGTGTTGCGGGTATCAGCCACAGCCTCTGTTAGAGGACTAGGTTCTAGATCTTGAGTTTTTTGTCGTTTAGAGGGCGATTCCGGTCTTCTATAGTTATCTTGATCCTCTTCCTCTGAGTCGGAGTCAACAAAAGGCCCGGCTACGCGGGGCTTCGACTTTGGATATTGAACATCGTGAGGCAGGCTGCGTTTGACGGCTGGAGAAACATTGTCGCTGGGAAAGGTGATTGGAGATGATGCGGTTAGCATTTTCGATGTTTCTTCGCTCAGTCGAAGTATCACATTAGAATGTCGAGCTCCAAAAAGAAGTCACTAATAGGTGAATTTAGCAATGTGTGCCCATACAAAGTCAAGAGTTGCGCTCTAAGACGCGTCTCGTTAATGGGTTAAGACGCGTTGAGTGGATGGACCCGCTTGTTTACGTCAGCTGGCACCCGCTGGCGGCAGCTGGCACCACAAACCAACGTCACTCCAGAAAAAATGCCCCATTAGCACATTCTGACCCTGGTGTGAAGCATCACGATCTTGCCAACCCCAATTGTCACAGGTTGAGTCGTCAAGATGAGGAAGCCGTTCCGATTTTACAGTCTAAGTCGCCCCGTTAGTAGGCTCCATTTCTAACTTTGCCTTGCGTAGCTTCAGAGTGCATGCTCTGCTGCCATCTTCGCTAGATCCTCGTCCACTAATTGGCAAAACTAGAAACTGCGACAATCATGGAACAAGTACAACCTATATAACCTGTACCGTCAGGTCGGACGAGAGCCCCAGATTCGAGGCACGCCAACGTTTTTCCAACAGAAATGGGCAGCCAAGGCCAAGACCCGATCCTACCATGGCGAGCACATCCCCGAGAAGAAATGGGTGCGCCTATTTTCTCGACGACTTCTTTCCGCCGTTGATATGCCGCCCGAGTATCTGGCAGCCCACGATGGATCTGAACAGGCTGCTGGCCGTGGTTCTGGTCTGACAACATCCAAAATCTCAGCCGAAACCTACTCGAAAGTTCCCCCCCTCAACGCCCAGGAGCGGTCTCGCCGAAGGACCTCACCTTTTGGAGACGTGAACAAGCTATTATCTGATCAACTCAACGGAATGACTCCATATATGCAAATGACATTTGCGCCTTTAGAGCGGAGACTGGATACCGCAGTATTTCGGGCTCTGTTTGCCAGCAGCGTGCGACAAGCTCGCCAGTTTGTCATTCACGGAGCTGTAACGGTTAATGGAAAAAAGGTTTGTTGACTACCCTCGTTTTTATAGCTTTGGAATCCACTGACAGTGCATAGATGGTTCATCCGTCTTACCAACTCAACCCAGGTGATATGTTTCAGGTCGATACTGACAAGGTCATGTACGGCACAGGAATACAGAAGCCTGCACAGGGCTACAAGCGGCTCCAAGAGAACCTCGAGGCTAGACAAAAGAAGTCTGATCTTGCGTACCAGAATGCAGTGAAAAGGGCCTCTGCCAACGAAAACACTGAATCTGCGTCTGAAACAACTGCTGAAGGAGAAGAGGATGGCAAGAACGCCGAAGCTGAAGCCGCTGATGGAGACGGTGCCGCAAATGAGGCTGCTGAGGCCTTGACTCCGGAAGCGCAATGGAATTTGAACAACAAGGGCTTGAAGTTTCTTCTCAAAGATGTCAAGAAAATTCTGAAGAATAACCCGAGAGATCTATCTGCGAAGGATAAGAAGCAGCTTCGATTGTTTCGAGTCGATGCCAAGCGTTTCTTGTCACATCCCGAAAAGAGTGAGGCGAGCGCTGTGCAATTGATTGGGGAGCTGCAATTGCAAATGAAAAGTCATGAATTGATGCGCGAGAGTTTTGAGAAATTGGACATGAAGGAAAACAACGAGCAGAACCAGGCCGAGGCCGGGGCCGTCGCCACGCCAGATGAGGAGCAGCCCAAGCTTAATCGAGATCGCGAAATTGCAAAGGGCCTCGAGGGTCTGTCGGATGAACAGAAGGAGAAGGCTAGGCAAATAATGGGTGATGCACAGCTATCAAGAGACGAGATGAAACAGTTGGCATGGCTGCTGCAGTATGATGAGGAGAACCCCATTGACGACTCAAAGCCATACGCAACGCCGTGGAGGCCACGCCCTTACATGTCCGCTTTCGCTTTCATCCCCAGATACCTCGAAGTTAACCCGAACATCTGCGCGGCCATCTACCTGCGACATCCCGTTGCTAGAAAGGGCATGGCTGAGGTTCCAACGCCTTTCAGCTATCTGACGAACCAGCTAACGCACAACTGGTACCTGGAACGGGGTTGATAGAAGCATATAGCCACGAGAATATCACGTCTGATGTACAACTACGGGATGGTCTAAATGGAGAGGATAGGGCAAAAGCTAGGTAGATTATGTGTGATGATGAAAAGTAAGACTGGTTTTACCAAGTCTTGACTCTGTAATATATATGAGTACCACGATTTACAGCTTGAAACGGGTGCATTGTTCGGCGTGAGGCCAAAAAGTATTGGGATCAGAGGATATATTAATAGTCGGCGACACCCATCGAGACTTTTCGAAGGGCTTGAGACATGACAATGCTTGGATTCACGCGAGACATGTTGATGTTCAGATATTTGAATCGGATGAAAGCAGCGTAGGTATCGAATGGGCATATGAATAGGCGGATGAATGAATTGATTGAATGAGTTTTCTACTCTTACATCTGAATAGAAAGATGACCCAGTCGTTTTATCGCCATCCACGAAGTGTTGGATCAGTGTGCGAAAAATGTTGTCAGCTGCATAAACCGACATTCCGACCCGACAGCGAGGATCCGCCCGTTTAACATTTCGATGTCTCAGCTGTTGAGCGCAGCTGAGCGTGGCGGTGCGACACACGAATAAAGAGACATTCACTAGAGCATTCGTGTGATTAACACATAAATAACATCATCGTACTCCGGATTGCTTGGTAATGTGTTTTATACTCATCCCCTGGCAGTACCCAATGCTTGAGAGCCAATCCGCGATGGGCGGTTGCTGATTATCCAGGTAAATAAGGTGGCACATAATAAGCCGAAATAAATTGGAGGTACCGACACACGTAACCCCAGGGGGGAATAGGGAGAATAGAAGGTGGGGAGTATGGAATCATAAGCAGTCTATATATTTATAATCGGACTTCAAATTTTCCAAGTACATCCTGCCTGAGAGAAGGGTCGACGTCGTTGAATTAGGTAGTATACGGCTATCGGGATAAACCTCGTCGTATCCGAGGACATATAGATGGCATCATCCATAACGGTCGTATTCGCTACATACCAGGTACTGCCTTGGTACTCGGGGCCCAACAAATGCGCTGACGCCCTCCTACAAAGTACAGTTGTTGTACCTTGGTAAGAGGCCTTGAGTTCGGGGGTTTTTTTTAGTGATCCCAGAGCTGGAAGGGAGCCGGGCTAGCATTGGCCTGGATGCATCGCTGGACTCAGTTCAGTAACGCCCTTATACTGGATTGGATCCAATGCTAATAACCGCATCTCACTTGCGAAAATCACGTTTTCAGCACCAGACGGCGCACACCCTCACCCACTGGCTCTTATCTTGAGTCGCATCATTATCACTCATTCACTCAGCCCCTTGTTCTCATCAATCTCATACCGCCCAACTCCAACAGCGTCATCTCATCGTTCAATTGATGCCGCCTCGCACCTACAGCAACTGTTCCAGGTGGCATCCCCGCATTTCACCTGCAGGCGACCGATCGCTTGCCTCCGGAAGCGCCGAATCCAGCAGGCTTTGCAGCCTACGGGGCTCATGATGACTGAGTGATTGCCAGCGCAAATGTATGCTGTCTGGCCGTCGTAAATCTTCAATCTTTCCCTCCACAGGTAGGCGTGTGAAGTATTCATTGCTCTCAGCGAGCTTCTCTTTGAACAGCCTGATCAGGCTCGGCTCAAACCAACTGCAGTCCGGACTTTCGGGTCGAGGTGACCAACAACAATCCACGAAATTCGACGGCTTTCCTTTCAAGGCAGAGGCCTCGGACGACCTCAGCCTTTTTGAAATTGGGTCTTTCTCTTCCGCTTTTTTCTTTTTCCTTTCTCTAGCATTGAAACTATGAATAGCAGCACGCGAGCTGTTGCAGATCAGCCTCGGCTTGGCGATAGTCCGGCCCCGAATGCTGCCAGTGCCTCGGATTCCCCTTCACCAGTGCCGGCGCCAAAGAAGAAGAAGCCGCGACGCGGAGCAGATCCTTCAAACCAGAAGAGGAAATGTATCAGTACGGCCTGTGTTGCTTGTCGGCGGCGCAAGTCCAAGTGCGATGGCGCGTTACCGAGTTGCGCCGCGTGCGCCAGCGTCTACGGGACTGAATGCATCTATAACCCGAATTCTGACCATCGTCGCAAAGGAGTCTATCGAGAGAAAGTGGACAGCATGAAAGCTCAGGGTTCGACCTTGCAAATCATTGTCGAGGCTATCTTAAATGCCTCTGATGAGGAAGTGCCAGAGGTCGTCAACAAGATTCGAACATGCGACAGCCTTGACGTCGTTGCTCAGGAGTTTCTGCGGCAGAGCTCTGAACCGCAGGATGATGATATGGACCAAGGAGACGAAAGCGTCATGTCGTTTCTGGCAATGGAGGGGGAGAGGGACTTGGCCGGAAAGATGGGTGAGTTGCGACTCGAAAACGGGTCGTTGCGATTCATCGGCGGTACCTCACATCTCATCTATCTTGGCGATCCTCACGATGGGCTCAACTCCGATTCCAACCTTGAACAATACGCAATAGGGGAGAATCCAATCACAACCTGGACCCGAGTCACCACCGACCCTCATCTTATTATCCATCTGATGAACATGTATTTCAACTATCATTACCCCTACTTCACAACACTCTCTCGCAAACTGTTCTGGAGGGACTTCATGAGAGGCAGGGCTGGACAACTGCCAGGGCCGAGTTACTGCTCCTCATTGTTAGTCAATGCCATGCTAGCATTGGGATGTCATTTCACCGACATTCCTGGCGCCTACGGCATACCCGGAGATAGCAGAACAAAGGGCGACCATTTCTTTGCCGAGGCAAAACGGCTTATTGTCGAGAATGACGAATATGAGAAACCCCGACTTGTCACCGTACAGGCGTTGGCCATGATGTCCGTGCGAGAAGCTGGTTGTGCTCGAGAGGCAAAGGGTTGGGTCTATAGCGGAATGAGCTTCCGAATGGCTCAAGATATTGGACTCAATCTTGAGGTTGAGGGACTCGACAAGGAACAAATGACTGATGAAGAGATTGACGCGCGGCGCATTACCTTCTGGGGATGTTTTCTATTCGACAAATGCTGGTCAAACTACCTTGGCCGCCTGCCGCAGCTCCCAAAGAACTCCTATACGGTGGCAAAATTTGATGTTTTTCCAGATGAGGACGCTGCGCCTTGGGCCCCATTCACTGACAAGGGGTATGACGAGACACTGGCTCAACCATCAAGAACACGTGCTGTAGCCTTGCAGCTCTCCAAGCTGTGCGAAATTAGCGGTGATCTCTTAGTATTCTTCTATCATCCTAGCCATATCAAAAGAGCCAGCAGTAAATCCCTCGAGCTGAAAAAGCTCAGTGAGCTTCATCAGCGGCTCGAAGAATGGCGAAAGGACCTTCCGAAAGAATTCGAACCGAAAGAAGGCCAACTTCCGAATGTAATACTGATGCAGTGAGTTCCAACAACTCTCTATTATGAGATAGAGTAACTGACTGACCAAAACCCAAGTACTTTCTTTCATCTCCAATACATACATTTGTTTAGACCCTTTCTAAAATACCAGCCCTCTGCGTCCCCTCTACCGGCCCATATCTCCCCTAGAAGGATATGTTCAGCGAATGCTAGTGCCATCTCGAAACTCATGAGATTATATAAAAAGACGTGGGATCTCCGCCAAATATGCAACATCGCAGTATACGTGATACACAGCGCATGTGTAATCCATCTCCTCAACTTGCCAGAGAAAACAGCAAGGCGGGACCTCACGCATGGCCTCAAGCACCTGGAAGAAATTGCTGAGGATTGGCTTGGTGCCAGGCGGACACTAAGTATACTCAGTGTCCTAGCTAGGAAGTGGAAGTGTGAACTACCCGATGATGCTGCCCTCATTATCAAACGGACAGACGAGAAGTACGAATGTTACAGCACCTCTGAGGTTCCATCTCCAATTTCAAGTCTTACAGCAGCATCGGTTGGTTCAGATGATGTCATGGCCCAGAACTCCAGGCAGGATTTCTCATCATCTAGCCAGCCAAGCCCAGGACTTATCTCACAGCCAGCGACACAGACTTCTATCGGAGAGATGATTTCGATGAACTCGCCTCTCCAACCTCTCATCAGCAACACCATGATGCCCAATCGGCGAGGCGTCAATAGAATGGACTCTTCTCAGATACCAGTCAGCAACCAAGACATACTCGGTAGCTGGTCCCCCTCCATGAGTGGCATCCCACTGAACACAAATTCACCGTCCCTATCATCAGTTAATCTCAATCATGTTTCTCCCATGACTGAAGCTGGTGTTCGAAACATGTCTCCCACCCAGGGTGTCACTTTAGACAGCCGCGATTGGCTTCTGAGTGACAGTGCAAGGCTACATCAAAGCTTTGTGAGTTGGGACATGAGGCAGTCAAACGTTTTGCCGCAGAACCAGGTCTTTATCTTCGGGAACAATCATGACAATAACGTCGCCAATATGTCCCCAGATAATCCTGATTTGAGCTCATTCGATGCCCTGGCTGAGTCGCTAAATTCGCTAAGTCGTGATGGATGGCTACCAAATAACCTAGAATAAGGGGGGGCGTGGCCTGGTATGTGGAGTTCTGATGATTGAATTATAGGAAAGAGACCAACGAATCTAGGCGCAGGCGTACTCTGATTTGGGTTTCATGTTTGGGGTTGATATATTGAGACGAGATATTGTCATTAGGAATCGTTTGTTAGTGGTTGGATAGGATATTGTATAAGAGTAGAACGCCTGTTGAGACATATATGCTACAGGTCTGCGGCTGTTTAAGCTACAGTCTTAACAAAGCCCAATTCAGGATTTATATCATCATCATCATCACGTCCACCTATGTATGTAAAGACAATCTGTCGCCTACCGAATGTAATATAGATATCGTCATGTTCATCTCAAGTCCCAAGCATGCACCTACCCTAGACTTGGTACCAATAACATTTAAACTACCTACCTAAATGAAAGCAATAAGCCTCACCGTCATAGAAATCCACCCCAATCAATCACCTTGGCACCCCCCGTCCATTTGGATATTACAGGGTGGTCCCATGTGAATTCCTCTCGCGTGTCTCTCTCCGTGTCCTCCATGGAAAAGCGGACAATTTCGGGAACTAAACGGCCGCTCAATCCCACGTGTAATGGGATTGTAAGCGACGGCAGAGCGATGATCCATCCATCCATCCATCCGCCCCATACGGTACCTTAGACATGTGTCTCTATCCTTGCGGCTCGGTAGAAGTCCAGCCCGCAGCATTGGAACAGCCCTAAAAAACACCAGGCACGCAATCGCGGAGGGTGGATCGCGGAGGGAAATAATATGGGTTTATAGACGGGCGTTCATGTCCTGTTAGAGATAGGCCTAATTGATGACGAAAGACTGACAGAGGTGGGTATTTGGTGTGATGATGGTACAGGATACACAGAAATCAAAACAAAACAAAAAAACAAAAATCACCAGAGACCCGCGTCAACGAAAACGTGTGTGGGTGAGTGGGGGCGCAAGAGAGAGCATGGTCAAGAATCAGGAAGCCTCATTCCATTTCCAGCCCAAAGGGTTCTTCCTAAGCAGCTTACTGAATAATTAGCTAATACAAGGTCGATAAGCACCTCTGTTTTGGTTTTTGCCCTTTCTTTTAGCCTTTTGTGTCATACGTACTAAGGAAAGCCTAGAAGCGTTGGTCTAAGGAGTTGTAAGATGAAAGGGTTTCAGCATCTTAGCATCTTATCAATCTGCAAAGAGTAGGTGGGCCGTGTATCTGGAGCTATAATCATCTTCACCGGTGGGAGGACGATAGGGAAGGGGGGTTGAATACGAAGAGAAGTGCACGGTGATGAGTCTTGAGAAACCGGCATATCCCACATGGAAAGCGCTTCCTGCATACTAATTTGTGATGCAGAAAGAAACGCCAAGATGATATAACCATCAAGGGTATAGCCCTCAGCTCTTGTCGGTATGGACTATCGAGGCTTGGTGGCGGGATAGCTTGAGGCAAGGGCGTTGACTAATCAATAATTCGCGGCATTCCTTGACGTTAATGAGACACTAATAAGGAAGCGTCACGGGAACAGGTCGGCGATTACTGCACAGGGCTGAGGGTATATGTAACCGCCATTCACAAAGATTCGCATGGCTCCCTAAATAGAAGCAGGGTAGCTGGGTGTGCATCGTACATAGGTACCCAATAGTTTGGGTCGGCAGTGTCGCCGACATGTGAGCACGTCTTCACGTATTCCAGGAAGCCGGGACTCATAGCATCTTGGAGGCGTTTGCCTTCAAGGAGAGCATCTTCTGAAAATGGCCATGGGCATAGCAAGACGACCAAATGCTCCGTATCAATCAGCATGTTGAGCGATGCTAATTTCGTTTTCGACATTGATACGGGCCAAGGCGCATGCTGTAGGCAAGTTCGGCGTTCAGATTGGAACCTGAGATCAATAACGGAAGATGCCATGTCTGCTCAGTCGTTCCTGGTGGCAGGTCTTGCGTCAACGGTGAGCACGAGTTGAGAGTGTGCAAGGAACTTATTTGCCTCACGATTTGTGCTGGCTCGTTGCCATGCTAGCGACTGTCCAACCAGGGGGGGGGGGGTTCGTGTACCCCCATATTTATCTGTTATTTCGACATGGTCGCAAACAAGCAATAGGCGTGGAGAGGTCCTCACCGGTACCCATATCCGGCCGAGTAGAAGTCTTGACCGGAGATTGAATAGGTCATTCAATTTTATGATGAGGCGGGACGGTGTTGTCATAAAGCGCGAGATTCCGAACTGACAACATGCCACAGCTTCCTTGTCGCTTGTACGGTGCAGAGAGGCCTTGACGATGCCAACCATGGCCACAGCGATTGACATTCCTTGCCCAGGAGCCCCAGATAGCTTTTCGTGGCGGCTCCAAGTGCTGACTTTTTGGGGCTTGGTCTTGGTCGGCGCAGCTTTGCGTTCCCCCGTTGGGGGTCGTAGACGATCTTGCGGTCATCCGTCGGTTAACCGGTTATTCGAGTGGAGCCCATGGAGCTGTGATTTATTTCTACGGGCTTGTTTGCTGGTTAGGTGCCTGGGTGGTGTTGGGAGAAGCTTCAGAATGCGGCTCTCGTGCCATTACTAGGAACGCTGGACTTCTCATCTTTATATGACTTTGATCTTGATGGAACGCTTGCTTTAACCTGAGTCCTTCAGCCTGAAACCATGTACCATTTTACCCCTACCCGGCCGTGGTTAATCGGGCACAGGGAGCTAATCAGATCATACATGATGGGTTATGTATGTATGCTCTGAATGTAAGTATGTGCGCCCACCATGTCGAGGTTACCATCATCTCGCCGGGGTTCGGGCCGAGAACCATGTGACCACGCGCAGGTCTGCACAGGACCGATTTTCAAGGCCTTTGCCTCCTGGAGATTCTCTGGCTGAGACAACCGCCGGCAGTGTAACTTGTCAACTTGGCCCATTCCGTTGGCAGGGCGGTTGCCAATTGTGTGTCTCCATGCTACCAAGCCCATCTCACGACTTGACGGCACCCCGGCATTACCAGGTAATTCGGCGCTATTGCCAGTGGCGCGGCCGATGTCCGGCCCATTTCGCCCCCAGGTGCCCCAGTCACCCAAATAACGGACTCTCAGGCATTCGTTCGTCTGTTGGGTGCTTGCTTCCGAATCAATTATATCTTTAGTACTGTAGCGATGTAGGTAGTCGTCCATGCTAGCAAACTGCGACGGATTTCGCTCGGAATGTGCGGATAGAGATGAGTTTTTTTTGGGTTGCTGTTATCGTCGAGGTAGGATATCTCTGGAGCAAAGCTATTGGCTATCAATCAATATTTACGTATGTTGTTGACGGCGGTAACCCAATCACCGAACTGTTCACGTCGTTGGAAACATAACTTCCACTTCAATTCTAGTCGGCCTTTCGGGGGCAATACCCGACGTTGCTTCATCGCTTGATCTTGCTAGCTGCAAGTGGTCAAAGAGGCGAGGTCAAATACCCAATTTACTAATCAGAAAGCATGGTCGATGGGTACAAGGGTGCAGATGGTGGTGTCAGGGATGGGGAGGGAGGCTTGATTCTCCAACAAACTCCAACTTCGTATGAGCTGGAGGGTTGGAAGCAGTTTTGGAGCTATCTCCGGTTTCAGCTTAGTTGGACTGCCGCTGTTTTTGACACTCCGACTCTTGGAGAAATGGACCTCGGGAGTTTTTTTAGGTGGGTCACATGATATGTTCGAAACGGTGGAGCCTCCATTCTAGACGGTTGTGAACGGATGGCAAAGCAAACGGAGCGGATCTCAAAACGCAGCAGTGATTGTAGATTAGATAATCAAGGGTCTAGTTCAGCGATTGTGACCCTCATCTTATGCTCTAGCTTCTTTCCATCGGCAATGCATAACGAAGACGGGACAAGCCTGTTTCATCGGCCGAGACATGCTCCGCCGCGAATGAGCCAAGCAATGCTACCTCTGTGACCACGTTCTATCTTTGAGATCATATCTGGATTTTTGTGCGAATAGACATCCCATCGAGGATTGCAACGCCATATCCACCCCCAAAATCCTCTCTTTGATCGGCTGAGGCTTTGTGCTCCAGGCGTGCAAATCCTTGCCTATACCTTATATTCTAGTGTCAAAATGTATTCGTGGATTGCAACTTACCGGGGAGGTGCCACGGTAAGCGCCGAGTACCATCTCTTTTTTCAGAACTCCGCTTCTCGGCATCATGAGATGTCGGCCCGTCGCTCGCAGGCAAGCAAGACTTACTTTGTCGTTGGAGGCGCAAATGAACCCGCAGCCCCCATCTAATTGGAGACAGGCGCACATGGATGTGTACACGCTTAAGCGTGTGCGCTATCATCGCCCCGAAACTCGATGCTTCGCCAATCGTGTTGTTGTGGAATCCGTGTAGGGAACAGCAATGCGATTTCTGCACGACTCCAAGTACGACAATGTGTGTGTCTCGCATCGTCCGGCCGGTGACGTCTGCGGCAGACGAGCAGTGCTTCATTAGGCAGCTAACTAACTTTACTCTGATTAAAGAGTGGCATCGCGAGCGGCAAGGCATGGTCCCGCACGGGATGTCCGGGCGCACAGTTGATTGACCACCGCGTTATTCGGCGCATGAACAACTCAGTCGTAGTGGATTTGGAGAACCATATCAACGAGACAGCTTGGCTGTTGTAATCCAAAGTGACTGGTTACCTGGTTGCCCTGTCTTACAAGCTTCAATTACCGGTGGGCGAATGAGGCTGCGCGGCTACCAAGACCGTAGGCGAGTGGTTCGGAGATCCAGTGTCGATTTGACGGAGTTGTCCTGTCGATCTGCAGATCCCCCCAGCACATCTGCCCAACCTTCTGGAATGGGCGCAGATTCCGCACGCTAAAAACACAGGAACTTTGTTCGCCCCAGTGCGTCATCCGTGGTCCTGAATGGGATTCGATGAAACTGCAGAGGCTGACATCTCGCCCGCAATCCCTGCGTCGACGGCCGACAGTCATCTAAGACATGCGCCATTTGACTCGCTGCTTATAATCAGCTGGGGACGGGGATCGTCTTACAACTGGCTATTCTGAGAACCTACCTACCACTTTCGTCGCGCACAATGCTGAGTTGAGAAGCTGCGAAACCACGGGCCTTTTGTCGTTTGTTTGCTGATCTCCGCTGTTCGCCATCTTAAATAGCGCCCATATCAGCTATGAGAAACTTCATTTGGCTCAGGGATTTCTCCTCCATCAGCAAGAACATCCAGGATCAGGTCTAAAACTTTCAATATCGTCGCCATGCCTTCATTCCGCTCTGTGGCCGCTGTGGCCGTCCTGGCCTCAGTCGCTGCTGCCAAGACATGTCCCAGCAATATCCCTCTGTCGTGCCACAACACCACTGCTGTTCAGGACACCTGCTGCTTCATCCCTTCTGGCCAGCTTCTTCAAACCCAGTTCTGGGACACCAACCCTCCAACTGGCCCTGCCGGTGAGTTTTGTCCCCACCTATCTACTGCGGGCTCTGGCTTGGACTTGTTGAGGACAAATACCGTGATGACAAAGTGCTAACGAGCCCGTCGCCAGACTCATGGACCATCCACGGCCTTTGGCCTGATAACTGTGATGGCACATTCCCCTCGCAATGCGATGAGAACCGCGCCTACACCAACATCAGCGACCTTCTGACTGCCAATGGCGCTGGCGACACCCTCAAGTACATGCAGACTTACTGGAAGGACTTCAAGGGCCAAGATGAGACCTTCTGGGAGCATGAGTGGGGCAAGCACGGCACTTGCATCAGCACCTTGGAGCCCACCTGCTTTGACAACTACAAGCCTACCGAAGAAGCAGCCGCCTTCTTCACCAAGACTGTCTCCCTCTTCAAGACTCTTCCCACCTACAAATGGCTTGCCGATGCTGGCATTACCCCTGACGGCTCCAAATCCTATTCTCGGGATGCCATCCAGTCCGCCCTTTCCAAACAGCACGGTGCTGACGTTACCCTGGGCTGCAAGGGCAAGAGCTTCAACCAGGTTTTCTACCACTTCAACGTCAAAGGATCCCTTCAGGATGGTCAATTTGTGGCCGCTCAGCCTGATGGCTCAAAGAGCACCTGCCCCACTAAGGTCTTCTACGATCCTAAGGCGGATAATGGCGGTGGTGACGGCAGTAACGGCAGCGGCAACTTGATTGCTCGTTACATTCGCTGGTAAAATTTCAGATGCACTACTGATCATATGTGGAATCTGAGAAGGTTAGGTATTCCATAACCTTCCTCTTCTATTGTATATATTTTTGTGAATTGCATGGTCATATCATGAAGAAAGCATGGATATAAGGTTCGGCACGGATATATAGTACAGGGATATCAAAGAGACATGAATTAATATGCCAATGAAATCAAAAGACCCTGCTTGCCATCGTCCCTCTTTGCACAACCTGCATGCTTACAATACGGACAGGCAGTAAACTATTTATGCCACCGTCTCCCAAAACGCCGCTAAAGTAGGTTAGACTGAATTGGACAGAAGCCCCTACCACCGTGGTCGGAGTTTTTAAAAGCGGCACTGCAAAAACACCGGGTCGCCCAATCATAGCATATCGCCGAGGCGAAGTTCCCTATCTTGGCCTCTGGTTGGATGCATTACAAAAAAGTGGATCTCTTCATCAATCGAACTTTCCGCTGTGCATTGGCATTCTTCTCCATTTTGTTCATTTTGTGTCGTACCAGACTACGAGTGCAGCCATTTTCTTCAACATGAAGCCCATTTCCTTGCGCCACCTATCAACAAGATGCAGCACAGAGGCGCCTTTCTACCACCACCCGCTCTGATAGTCGACTAAACCCAACCATCTTAGGTAGTTGCAATTGTTCGTTTTCTGGCGGCGCGGGTTTTGCTTGTTGGGGCAAGGGAACAAACTGTGGCGCCACGACAGCATGAGGAACCCTGGACCGTCGCATGGCTCCCTAGTCGTTCTTCCAGAAACGCTTTGGTGGCCACGGCCTATTAGGGCAAAGCGCTCCGAATCGTGGTCTTGTCTTCCAGGTGCGATAGCGTGGTGGTGGAATGGTGGATAATGTTAACAAGGCCCTAGTCCGGAGGGGATGAGGCTGGATGATGGCCAGTCACCACCTCACGAAAGTCACTAAGCAGACGCGCCAAGGCTGCCACTCAAACCTCACCAACCCCGCATGGTTAGCTGTTGAAACCGGCCCTTACTACGGCAATAACGCGTTTGGTGCTTGTGGCGTCGTGGGAAACCTGCCCCTAAGCCCATGTACTGTGTACCTCCCTCAGACGAACCGGCGTGGCCCTGGAGATCGCGCAGTTGCCAATTACTTTGGCGTCGGGTGTATGAGCAAATCACAAGAGGCTGTAGTAGTGAGGTACCAACGGCTACATATGCCCCCCCCGCGAAGTTGGAGACGGCTACTCGAATCACCGAACCTAGAAGCCCAATCGAATCTTTACTATTCTCTGGTCCTCCCCCTCCTGCAGCTTGCAGTTGCTGATATTCCGCGCGCGCTACCCAGCCTAGTGCTGGAGATTGGCCTCAGCTCCTCTGTGCGCGGAAGATGACCAGGCAAGGTGATGCTATCTCTCGAATCTGTCCTCTGATAGCTGCTCAAAGGGAACGAGGCGCACCAATTGCAGGTGCATAACTGCACCCCAGCATCTCCACCCCATCTCCGCCTCCACAAGGTCTCCTCTATCCATGGCACCCAAGACCGACAGTGACCACCATGAGCTCCGCCTCCACACCCATCGATGAGCTGCCTACGGAGTATGTACCACCACCCTAGGCAGGTCTCCTCACCCTCACAGGGTTGGCCTTATGGAGGAGGGTTCTTTGGGTCTTGGGGATTGGGGGGCATGAAGCAGTAGGAGAATAAAAATCCATGATGCCCCATTAGTGCAGGACGGGGCCATCTCGCTGTCTTCTTGACCACCCCCGTCCTTCCGTCGTCTTCCTTTCCTGTCGTCTTGTGCCTTTCCATAATAGCCACTGGCTGGCTATCTAAAACAGGTGGACGAACAGTGCTTCCAGAGAGACATCATCATCTCCCCCCAGACACACCTCGACCGTCTTTCCGGTTGACTCATTTCGGTTCTACTGTCACGAAGGATGTCGATGTACGAGCCATTCGACTGAACCTAACATCGTCGGAAGTGAGCCGTGGTGGAAATACAGCAATTCCTTGAGAGCACTGAATTATCGACTTACTTCTCCTATCCTCCAATTCAGCTTGCTCCACGGAGTTCTCCTGCCGGAAGACCCGCAACCAACCCCTCACCCTCTCTCACTCTTAACGAGGCTTCTGCGACAGGTCCAGATAAAGTAGCTCGAACAGGACGTTGCAGGACTTCAAACTGCCAGTAGCATCTTTACGGCCCATTGTATGATGCGTCACACAGCTTGATTCTGTCCTCAACTTCTCCTCAGCTTTATCTCCAGCCCACGCGGTACTTGGATCAGACTCTCATTCAACGAGTAATCATCATGTTGTCGAATCCACTTCGCCGTTATTCGCCATATCCCGATCTGTCATCGACAGGCTTTGATGCTGGTTATCATTCCTCTCAAGGCCATCTTCATACAGTCCATGTCAACTCTTTCGGTCATGGGTCTCCATATCCTATCCAGCACATCCAGCAACACGCCGACCTGCCTGCCTCTCGGTTACTCAGGTCGACTCCCCAACCAAAACAGAGACAGAACTCTGTAAGTTCCGGTCGAAAAAACTCTACAGGAGTGGTTGGTCCCATCAGGAGGAGAATCAGTCGCGCTTGCGATCAATGCAACCAGTTACGAACCAAGTGCGATGGCCTTCACCCTTGCGCCCATTGCATAGGTATGACATTGCCTTGTTAACAAACCCGTGCCAACTAGCAGAGTACTAACTACTGGCAGAATTTGGACTTGGTTGTGAATATATACGAGAGCGAAAAAAGCGTGGCAAGGCGTCGCGGAAAGACATTGCGGCGCAACAAGCGGCGGCGGCCGTAGCCTCACAGCAGAATGGCGAATCTCCCGACGGCCAAACAGATCAACAAGGCAAGCTCACACAGCAAGGCGAACTCTCCCCCGACAGCAGTGAGATGCAGCACGGATCCCACAATCCGCCTACCAGCCACATGGAAGGATCTGTAAGTTCTTACAGTGACAATGGACTACAGCAGCAACACCCACAACAAATGGAAACATTGGACAGCTATGACAACCCCCATGACCAAAACCACATTGGTGTCGACCCTGCCTTGAACAGAGGACCTATAGATTCATCCTCTGCAATCGGGATGGACCCATACGGAGAGGTTCATAACTATGAGAGTCCGGGTATCAATGTAATGGCTTCTCAGTCCTACGGGCAGTCTCAGACTAACATGGCTGGATACTCTGGCTTGCATTACGCCGCTCAACCTCAAAGTCCAGCTAACTATAATGGCGAAGGAAACTTTCGATTAAGCAGCGGTAACATCCACGATTATTCAATGGCCCACGGAAGCTCTCCTTCATGGGGCGTGTCACTCACTTCCCCCCCTAGCCATTTCCAGATAAACCTTTCTCAGGCCCATTTCTCACACAACCAGTTACGCTATCCAGTTCTCGAGCCTTTACTTCCACATCTAGGATCGATCATACCAGTTTCGTTAGCATGTGATCTAATTGATCTATACTTCTCTTCTTCATCTTCGGCTCAGATGCACCCAATGTCTCCGTACATCCTCGGGTTTGTTTTCCGGAAAAGAGCCTTCTTGCACCCAACAAATCCAAGGCGATGTCAACCTGCGTTGCTTGCAAGTATACTGTGGGTTGCTGCGCAGACAAGTGAGGCCTCATTCTTAACAAGCCTGCCTTCAGCTCGGAGTGGAGTCTGCCAAAAGCTTTTGGAGCTTACTGTCGGCCTCCTTCAGCCATTGATTCATACCGGGTCAGATCATTCGTCGCCAAAGACCAGCCCAGTCATTGGAGCAGCTGCATTAGGAGGCCTAGGTGTGGCTATGCCAGGGTCCATAAACTTGGAGAGCTTGGCTGGAGAGACAGGCACATTCGGAGCCACAGGGAGCCTGGACGATGTTGTCACCTACATGCACCTAGCTACCGTAGTGTCAGCCAGTGAGTATAAGGGAGCCAGCTTAAGATGGTGGGGTGCAGCTTGGTCGCTAGCCCGAGAGCTCAAACTTGGTCGCGAACTGCCCCCGAGCGGCGTATCGGTCAACCATGAAGATGAGGATGCCGCAAACGAAGAAATAGACGAACATGATATGAATAGGAATATCGCCAACTTCGTATCCGAGGAGGAGCGGGAAGAGCGACGACGCGCATGGTGGCTTGCGTACATTGTCGACAGACACTTGGCTCTCTGTTACAACCGTCCTCTGTTTCTCCTTGACAGTGAATGCAGTGAGCTATTCCATCCCATGGACGATATCAAGTGGCAGAGCGGCCAGTTTCGAAGTCATTCTGCTAGCAACATGGACTTGAGTGTCGACCGCGCACTTGCTGATGAATCTGGCGAGGGTATGCGCCCCCGCGGTCCGCAATTTGAGTGTCGTGGCCGTAGCATTTTTGGGTATTTTTTACCTCTCATGACCATCCTAGGCGAGATTGTTGACGTGCACCACGCCAAAAGTCACCCCCGATTTGGGGTGGGCTTTCGTTCCGCCCGGGACTGGGACGACCAAGTAGCTGAAATCTCCCGTCACTTGGAAATGTATGAAGGAAGCTTGCAGAGATTTGAGCAAAAATATTTGAGAAGATGCTCAAAGGAAAAGGAGCAGAGTGATGGTCATGAAAGCGGCAATGGCCCAATCGACATGCAATCACCTACATCGGTCCGGACCAACTCATCAAATCGCATGACGGAAAGCGAAATACAAGCTAGTATTGTGATTGCATACAGCACGCACGTCATGCATGTGCTACACATCTTGCTTGCTGACAAGTGGGATCCGATCAACCTTCTTGACGATGATGATCTGTGGATTTCTTCCGAAGCATTCGTCACTGCTACAGGCCATGCTGTGTCAGCAGCCGAAGCCATCAACCAAATTCTAGAATTCGATCCTGGGTTGGAGTTTATGCCCTTTTTCTACGGAGTTTATCTTTTGCAAGGCTCATTTCTCCTTCTTTTGATTGCAGACAAGCTGCAAGTGGAAGCTTCTCCAAGCGTCATCAAGGCCTGTGAGACAATTGTCCGGGCACATGAGGCTTGCGTAGTAACTCTCAGCACAGAATATCAGGTTTGTGATTTTCTGTCCTTTGTTTCTCTCCTAGCACATTGGGAAACAAGACTGACTTGTCTGAATCAGCGAAACTTTAGCAAAGTCATGCGAAGCTCCCTTGCTCTGATCCGCGGTCGTGTGCAAGAGGGTCTTGCCGAGCAGCATCAGCGACGCCGGGAACTCCTCGGACTCTATCGATGGACCGGTAACGGCACTGGCCTGGCACTCTAGCATCAGTTAGGAGGAGAAGGAGAAGGAAGAGGAAGAGGAAGAGGGTGCGCAAGGCAGCACGACTAAGAAGAAACATATTTTTGGCGTATTTTGTTCAGTTTTCAAGGTCCAGTTTACAAAGGGAGGCTTGGTTTGAGAAGAACATCTTGGCGTAACTCTGATTTATTATTCACGTCGAAGAAGACTCTTTGAGACGTGTTTTTGGATTTTTGGATTATTCGTTTCTGGAGTTTGCGGAGTCTTCTGGATTCTTTTACGGGTCTAGAGTAGACTATAGTATAGCGTTGGCAACGCTTTGGCGTAAGATGAACGACATTATGGTCATGGCAAAAGGATATATATGCATTTGAGTTGAATGCCGCAGCGCATACGTGTAGTTATGACCGCAAACTGTTGTATTTAAACAAATACATTTGAACCAACCCATTTAGATCAAGAATAGATAGCAAGCTTAAACGTACCACCTTGTTCTGTGTGGTGAACGGAGCAGAAAACCCCCCACGTGATGGCACATTTCCCACCGCCTCCTGAATCGTCTTCGGAATCGTCTTCGGAATCGTCTTCGTCTCATCTTTGCCGCGCTGGCTCGCTCGCTTGCCTCCATTGCACATATAGCCAACAAGTGATCAAACTCTCTCATCTCTCCCGCCTTACCGCCTTGCAAGCGCAAGTAAGGGCTGAGTGGCCAGAGAGTTGATTCACGGACGGGCAGTGAGCGAGTGGGCCGGGGTGAGTTTGATCGCCTGTGATGCAATTCGACTGTCCTCCTGACTGATTGATATGCTGTGCCGGACCGCCTATTCAACGTTGCTTGCGGAGCGGAAGCGATGAATAGAAAAAGCGAAGTTAAAATATGCTCTGGGGTCTCCTCGCATTGATTCACTTTTGGTCGTTCTCTTTCTTTCCTTCTTTCTTGACTATGCTTCATAGTGACTCGGAACATATGGGCTTCTGCTATTGGTATGTCAAAGAGACATGGGAGATATCAAAACTTTTGACTCTCATTTTCGGTTCTCCGCTTCTCGTTTCCGCACTCTTTTTGGTACAACAACTCTGGTAAGCAACGTTGAAGTGAGCTAGGTGTTTCTACTCTTTTCGTACAACTTGCTACTTTTGCTTGCTGGTGCTATTGCTGCTGGTGCTTGCTGTGTCCGCTCTATCTATCATTTGTCTCTCATCTTGCATCCTCAATGACCTCCTCTTGTTTCTCCATCTTGCGCGGCACAACGCGGATGACGACAAAGTCGTCATCTCATGACTTCTTTTCAATGTTTGTTTTAGCCATCTTCTGCTCTTCGGCAGAGTTATCTTTGTGCCTTTTCCATATCTATATAAACTTTTATATTTCCCCCAACACCGAAGGATTTATGAAACCGACTTTCGCTCTGATCTGACCGTGCTAACGCGCTGCTGCCTATGGAACGATTGAAGACGTCGAAGACACAAAGTAAAAACTAGTTTGCTTCTTCTACTACTGGAGTTGCTGACTCTGTCTATAGTAGCTTGTTATTTTGCATTTCTTCCAAATTTCCTTTGTTTTTCTCTCTTTCTACTCATTCAACATCGGGTCATCTCTATTCGCCGCCTTTATTTCGAAATAGACGTCTTCGCCAAAAAGCACTTGTCAAGTCTATAGTTTCATCAAATGTCTTCCAATACTCAACATCAAGAACAACAGCAACCACCTCCCCCGCAGCCAACCTCATCACCAGGTGATAGGCGGAACAAGCGAAGGAGAATAGCAGAAACACTCGGTGCCATCGACTTTACCTCTTTTTCGAGCATGAGTCTCAAACCACAGGAACATGAACTTTCTGCTTTCGACAATGGAGCCATTTATGCCTCGTCGCCTTCTCCTCATATGACAACTACCGATACAGCAAAGTCGTCCATCTCTTTTGCCCCATCTCTTCCCTATAATCTCCCGCAGGCATCGTTCCCGCATCAGCAAGCCTCGTCATTGATGAAGCGAAGCAGCCAGCCTCAAGCACACGAAACCCTCCGCATCGGAAACTGCTCTCTCGAAGAATCCCTCCTCTCGATCCCTCCCGGCCTACCTCAAACCGAACACATCCGTCGTCAAACAGCCCTCGCATCCGAACTCGCTCACCAAGAACAAAACCCTCCCGTCTTACCCCCGTCAAGGGTGAAAGATCTACCCCCCAAGCCCTTCATACCTGATTTCCTCAAGTTCAGAGATGGCATTAGCGAATCAGAGCGTTTGCTTATCGAGGCTCGAAACAACGAGATCGCAGCAGAGCACCAGCGCATCGACCGCCAGCGAAATAACCAAGCAGCCAAGAAATCTCGACAGGCTAGACTCGAAGCCCTAGGCAATACGCGGGTGCTTCTCAACGAGAAGACAGCAGAGTGTGCCTGGTTCAGGATGAAGCTTTTAGCACTGGGTGGAAGCACGAGCGAATGGCGCCTGGTCCCTAAAAGCGTCAAACAGCGGATGATACGGGAGATTGATACGCGAGTCAAAGCCGTGGAGTTGGAGACCGCCGAGACAAAGAAGAAGGATGAGGCCAAGAAGAGAGCAGAGAGGAATAAACGCCGCGTGGAGGTGAGGAGCAGCGAGAAGGGGGACCATCATATTCCTCATGGAGTCAACGATAATGATGAATCAGCATCTAGGGTCGCAGTAGTTGCGGGAAGGAAGAGACAGAGGCCAGCAGATGATATTGATGATGGTGATGATGATAACGATAATGAGGAGTAATGGTTTGTTTGTTTGTGTGATTTCATTTCATGCATCTTTTTCTTTTCTTTATTAAAAATTAAACTGGGTACGGAGCCGCTGTATACGGTCAGATAATTTGGGAACAGGGAGTTTGGGTTCAGCAGCAGGTCCTTTTACACTCTCTCCATCATCAATCAGCATATCGCAAATAGTTGTAACTCTATACCTCGAGTAGTTTCACACTTCAACCATGCCTCATATATACCGACCATTTGGAAATTCTATTCTCTATCCTGCCATCTATCCTCTCTTAGCCCAAGTTCGCTCCTATTGTCTGCTGTGAACCAACCTCCCTTTCACCCAGACACTCTTCGTATTCCTATCATCGCCATTGAACAGCCACTTTGCTATCCTCTCGTCCCACGTCTCCCACCCAAACACATCCACGTAGCCGCCCTCATCACCATCTTCCACCTCTCCATCCAAACTCACGTTGCTCAATCCCACCAGCTGCGCATCCCACTCCATGCCCACTTCAAATCCTCCCACGGCATGCTCCAACCCAACACACTTGGCCCCTCCCCTCGTCGCCAGGTACAGCACCTCCTCCACCATCAGCTTGGTCCTTTCCCTAGCTTCATCTCCCACGATTCCCGCAGCTACGTGTCGGCTCACCAGAGCAGCTTGCCGCGCCGCTTCCAGCACCGAAGGGCTGTATCCGCCACTGATGTCGGTGCCCAGACCGATGGCAATGCCCTTGTCCCACAGCCAACGCACACGAGCCTCCCCGCTGGTGAGAGAGCTGTTGCTGCATGGGCAGTGCGAGATTTTGGATCCGCGGTGGGCAATAAGTTGGGCTTCCGGTTCGGTGAGGTGAACTGCGTGGGCGAGGATGGTGCGTGGGGTGAGGAGGCCATTGTTGTCATACACTTTGGCGTAGGACCCTGCCTCGGGGAACAGGTTGGCCACGAGTTCAATCTCACCCAGGTTTTCAGAGATGTGCGTTTGTATAGGCAGGTTGGTGTCCTTGTGAATCTTGGCCAGCCCTGTCATCGCCTCCTTGGAGCACGACGGCGCGAACCTAGGCGTCAAGATTGGCGACACGATCGCGTAGCCGGGATCAATGCTGCGTACATGCTCAATTGTCTGCAGCGTCGCCTTGAGGCATTCTTCTGCCGACTCATCCCGGTAGTACGCCGGGTTCAGGTCCTTTGCGTCCATGCACACACGCCCGACAAACGCTCTCTGGCCCATGGAGAGACACAGGTCGGCCAGGAGATTCGTAGCCGCAACATCAAGGGTGGCATAGTAGCTGGCGGTGGTAGTTCCATGCGACAGAGTTCGCCGAATGCACCGGGAGTAGACCCTGCGTGCCTTTGTCAAGTCCTTGAGGCTGGCCTCGAGGGGGAAGGTGTATGTTTCCAGCCAGTCGAGCAGAGTCGACTTGCCAAAGATGCCTGCATTGGCATACTGAGGCGCGTGGATGTGCGTGTCTGAGGAGAGATATCGCTTCTGTTAGTCGTCGCCTAGTTCAATGCGTGTGGTGAGAAAGGGATCGCCACTTACCGATAAAGCCTGGAAAGAAGAACTGGCCAGGCTTGCAAGCATGAATCTCCACCTCATCACTAGTCCATCTGAGATCTTGGAGCAGCCGCTTCTGCGCTTCCGCAATGTCTTTGCAGTCTTTTTCAATGGTGGCAATCTTACCGTCCGCGTCCACCCCAACAGCAGCGTTGTGAAATATCTCCAACTCCTGCTGGGTCCTGCAATGCACAAAAGTGCCTAGCAGCACCAATTTTCGTTGCGGCGACATTGATTTTTTTTTCCTTCGATTTTTTTTTCTCTCTTTCTTTTTCTGTCTTCTACCAAGTCCTTGAATGAATATACAACTCTGACGAATGTCTTGGTGAGACAGTTACAGATGTTTGTGGGTGAGTGAACGTTCTAGAAGTCAGAATCCCCAACAACTAAGGAGCAAACAAATAGTCGATTCTAGGCAGGTAGTCAATGAAGGAATGAATGCAATAACAACTAGAAGACAGATCCAGATTCAGATCCAGATCCAGATTCAGAGACGACTGTCCAGATATATGCCCCTAGTTGGACCAGATCGAGCTATTGATAAGAGATGACCGTTTTACCTAACTAAACTGTTCCATAATCAGTCGTCGGCTTAACACTGCGGTGGTCGCCGCAAACCGAAGCTTTCCCATCATCGGAACCCGGATGGCTCCACAGCGGCTATTATTGGTTCACTGCGACGCTGCCCGTTGCGGCGCAAACGGTTCATCCATCCTGCGTTGAGCTGAAATCAGCGCGAGATCAAATCGTGCTCCATGGCAACTAAGCGAACCTGGGAATAATAGACGTCAAGGGATGATCTTTCTTCCTTGCCGGCAAGAGAGGGTCAAGAAACAGGCTCTTGGAAAATGTTGATACAATAACATACTGTGCCAGTTGTGTCATTCTCACTGTGTTTGACGTCGCTTTTCTCGACAGAGAGCTCACTCCAAGATATATATTTTTTAAAGCTAACATCTATTGACGCCGTAAGGAAACGAGATAGTTTAGGCTCTATTATTCTCCTCATCTTTCATTTGGAGCATAATCCTCGCAAAGGCTACCATTATTCGCCCTTGCGCTCCAACCACCGCCGCCTGTCACCGCACGAAGTAGCATCGTTTGAAAACCGGAATCTAAATAAACGGCATGCCAAGGTTGCTCACAGAGGCTTTCGTTGAGCCATCTTTGAATAGGGCCAAGATCTGACATTTCATCATCACGAGGCAACTAAGCAAACGTCCACGGCCGATTGACAATGGTTGTCTGATGGTTTGCGGACGATTTGTCTGATGATGGGTTGGCCATTGCAAGGCTAAGACAGACTCCAAAATGGCCGCAATTCATGCTGTTATCAGACGAATAGGAGGGTGGACCCTAACGCAAATGAAAAGTCGACCCCAAAAGTTGCATCTTTCTGGTGGCATTTTTCCAGTCCAATCATTCTTCCACCAGGCACAGAGTACTTGGGTGATGGGCTATGACTGTATAAGCAACCAAAGGTTGTTGTCTGAGCCTCTTTTCCTTGTCACCCTCAATTCATCACGGGCTACCGCAACTCCGATGCCACAGTCAATCAGACATTCAGCATTCCGCCTTATTGAGGAGCTTATCATATATAGACATCGCAATGCCAGTGGGTATCTAAGGTACAATACTGGCTCTTTCCTAGAACCCGGGGGCTTTCAAAAACGAGCTCCCATCCCATCTTGGGAATAGGAGAGTTGAGTTGACACTGTCAATCTACGATACCAAGTCTAGGGCTATTTCCGCCGGCCTGCGAATATCCATTCCCATGGCATAAATAGTGACAAGGAGTCTCCATGTTATTCACTATAGGTTTTCCTTGAATTGAGGTAGAGGTACATCGTTTATAAATTCTTGTTTTACCATACGGACATAACTATGAAGTAAATTTTGTTCATTAGGCGTCTATCTATTGCTACTCGTTCCAAATCAAATATAAGAAATGATTACAGCGCATATATATCATCCCTGTCTTAGCCTCACATTATATTCATGACCCAACGCAAAAATGCTCTCGTCTATTCGAAGCCATTAATTTCAACCTTTGACACGTATAATCACATGATAATGATACTCCTTATGCAGCTGCTCCGGCACCTTCGTGGTCGATGCTAGCGCCACTCTCGCTCGAGGCTCCTTCTTCATCCTGGACATACTTGTCCCAGTTTGATAAGATCGCGGCGATTTTGGGTGAGTTTGTCAGCTTGTAAACATCTTCAAAGTATTCCCGAGTAAGCGAGAAGGGCTTGGCCGTAACGTTTGGGATATACTTGCCCACCAGCTTGGATGGGTCGATAGTTGTCTTGTTGATCTTCTTTTGCAGGAAAGATCGGAAAGGCTTGACACCAGAGCGCAAAAAGGTCGAGTGGAATGGCACGTCAATGCCTCGAAGAGGAATTGTGGCAAATCCACGCTCCAACTCAAGCGGCTTAGGCTTCTTCTCGGTCGCGTCAGCACAGCCGCGAATGATTTTACGCAAGGCTTCCTTAGCCTCTTCAATGTTGCTTCGCATTTCCTCCACGTCAATCTTTTGCATCTTGAGGTAGTTGGTTACTCCTGCAAGCGTATCGAGTGCACGAAGGTCACCTGCACATACATACTGCATGTTGGCGATATTGTAGTTGACAATTTCAAGCAGCCAGCCAGTCTCTTCTGCAATGCTGTTGACGACAAACTGCAGGGCTTCCTCGTTGAACGTCTTGGAAATTCGGCTAGGGTTGACGGCGCACATGGAGTAGTTGGATCTGCCAGTAGCATCACGTTCCACAGCCACCTGCATTGTCAGACCACGGTAGAACACAACGGACACTAAGCTTTCAATGGGCATGACATCTGCCAACGCGGCCAAGGCCGAGTATTCACCAAGAGAATGTCCAGCAAAAGTGCTGTCTCGCGGCACAAGTCCCTTTGACTTCATGTCCTCGAAACTAGCCTTCTCCATAAGTGTCAAAGCCGGTTGTGTGAATTGTGTAGCTGATAGCAGACCAGTTGGTGATCTATAAGTGTATGATGTAGTTCTTTCATCAATATCCTTAAAGATCCTCTCTGACTTGATTGAGCCATCAGTAGCCACAGTCTCGAAGGTCATGGCCATGTAGTTTTGGCGAATGGCTTTGCCTCTTGGGCCACCAAAGTGAACTGTCAGCTCCTTGGGGTTGTTCTTGACGATGTCGGTGATGGAAAAACCTAATAACGATCAGCAACGAATTCATAGTCACTTTTTTTTGCAAATCTCCCAATAACAACTTACCATAATTGTCCAAGAGGTATTTGTCGGCGCGATCCCAAACCTCCTTTGCTACTGGGCTGCTACCGTAAAGGTCCATGCCCATACCCTGCTCTTGGGATCCTTGTCCAGTAAACACATACGCCGTCACTGGCTGTTCGACCTCAGCTTCACCGAGTAAAACCTTCTCCTCTGTCTCGACGTTGCTGGCCTCAAGTTTAATGATCTTGCGACCTGTGACCATGCCGACATGCTGAAGCTTGACTTGTATAGCATCATTGGGCAGGACCATGCCCACCAGAGAGGCATGGAAACTCCGAACCCGACCAATGTTGTTTTCAGCGGCCCAAGTCTCAATTAGGCTTCTAACGGCAGCACTTGTATACATGCCATGGGTGATCGTGCCAGGCAAGTTGGCATACGTAGAAAAGACACGAGAGACATGGATGGGATTATAATCACCAGAGACCTTAGCATAAGACTCATTTGAAGCTGGTGCACGAAGTTGCAGGGCAGTTTTCCCGCTCAGAGGAATTGCGTTCTCGAAGTTGATTGGCTGGTCAAGGAGAGAGCCGTGGCGTTCCAGATAATCGATCACGGGGTTACCGTGTGACTCTCCAGCCTCATAATCAACACTGGCAATTTGGATGATTTCTTTGGTGGGAAGCTCTAACAGAACCTGTCCTCGGGTCTCCACGCTGCTGAAAATCGACTTGTTCTTAAACCGCACCAAGCTCTGAAGGCGGAATGTCAAGGTCTGACCCAACAAATCGATTTCATTGGGCGTTTCCTCTAGAGCAAACCACTCCTTGGAGCGTAGGACAGCGACGTCCTTACTAGTTGCCAGATGAACTTGGACCGGCGTCTCGACCTTGCGTTGGAAGGTGTTCTCAAAGTCTGTGTAGGCACCCCTATAGAGGAACTGTGAAGTAACTTCCATAACCGGTTCACCATCTCGGACGATGGTGCCACAAACCTCAACCATCTTGCCGGCTTCTTGGTTAATAACAGCATTGATCTGAGCGGTGGTTGAAACCTGATCACCCTTCTTCAGTGGCTCTGCTCCAGGAATCATGCGGAAGCCATTGGAGAGGTGAACCAGCTTTAGCAGATCACCATCAATGGTGCGAGGGAAGATAGGCTTGGTAATGGCCTTCCAGCCCAGAACAATGGCAAAGTCCATGGGGGCGAACATGGTCTTTCCTGGTCGATCGACAAATGCTTCACCAGTATTGCCAACAGCATGAATAAAGTCATTGATGGCTTCGGATGTTATCGTTGTGCTTCCTCCGTCAAATGTGCTAGTAACAAGAGCATCGAGGTCGAGAGTCTCATCACCAAACCACGCTCTCCAGTAGAATTCCTTGATACGGTCGTTGCGGCTGTCCATGACTTCATGGATAGGCGCATATCCAGCATCATGATGGTAGGTGAACTTCAGAGGCAATGCAACCGGTGTGCCAAGGGCTGTTGTATCCTTGATCAAGTTGACCAGAATCTCATTCTTGCCATTTAACTTGACTTCAATCACATCCACATATTGATTAGGTCTCGGCTGCTCCTTCACGGTAATGGTAGTCTTCAGAGGATTGTTGGGATGCTGGATCTCCACAAAAAGGCCACGGGCAGGAGCGAAAATGCGACGGAGCGGGTTGGTCTGGAATTTTTGGCCTTGAACCACAACATCTGACATCAAAAGAGCGTGCCTCCAATTACGGTTGGGTCCCGCGAGGAGCGACAGCCATGAATCAAGGGACGGCATGGTAGTGGCGGGAGAAGAAGATAGGCGGTACGTATTCTTGTGCTCATCATAGCTCACCGTTAGACCTTCGACGTCCAGGGGAATCTCAGTCTCTACCAGCTTGCCACCGAAATACTCAATGGCAGGAATCAGGCTTTCATTGCCATTGTACAAGTCCTTTGCCAATGAGGCAATGTGGGAGTTGTGAATGTTGTCGAGAATGTCTTTGATTGGCTCATCAAGCACAGTTGAGAACTTGGCAGCAGTAGGACCTTGGAGAATACAAGTTCGACCAACATCCTGGCCGATAACTGCGTCGAGGTCTTCCGACTGCCACAAGGAATCCTTTTTGAAGTAGAACTCAAAGTTCTCGTCAAGGGCTGGAATGAATGTCACGGGCTTTTGACCTGGTCGGAGACAGAGATTTAAGAAATACTGGACATCTTGAGCGTTGATAATTTGATGCGCAGCGTCGGGGTAATTGGCAAGGATGCGATCCACAGTAGCAAAAGGCTCATCAAGGTCAGCATAGCTTTGAAGAAGTGACGGCCGGCCTGATTCAACAGTAAATCGCTCTTCGACGCGATGGATGAAGTCGCCGGTGAGTTTGGTGTATGATGGGTCAATCCATCTCGTTTGGTGCTTAACATAGAGCAGCTCTACGAGACGTCGAACGACCTCGGCATATGTCATGTCCTCGAGATCAACAGCTTTTCCATACTTGTTGCAGCCGAACCAGACCTTTTGGAAGTCGTCATTCAGCTTCTTAATGATGTGTTCATGGTTCTTTTTAAGCTCAGCCACTCTTTTCTCCTTGGGCAAGGTGAAAATCTTCTGGTCCATCTCAGCCCAGAATTTCACGCCACGAGTAGCAAGCTTATGAATAGGCTCTCCCATTTCTGATCGAACAGTAATGACGCCACCAGCAGGCCCTTTGTAAGTTTGCTCCCATTCGCTGTCACTGAGACCAGGAGCGTCGATGATGGCTTGCTTGGCGTTCTTGCTAGTGTGAGCCTCCTTGGCAACCATCATGCGACTGCCAAACAAGCATCCATCAAACGGCATGGGAGGGTATCCGTACTGCTTTGACCACTCCCCCGTAATATAGGGGTAAGTGTCATCAGCGCCACCAAATCCGCTTCCAGCAACCAGGATGATGTTCTCTTGGCGACGAATTCGGCCATACATCTGCAAGACCGGTTGGTGGAAGTCTTCAAACGAGTGGTGACCACCTCCGCGGCCTCCGGTCCACTGTAGGATGACCGGGAATGTAGGGTTTGCCTTGGCAATGTTGACAACGGCTTGGATGGCATCCACGGAACCTGGCTTGAAGGCAATGTACTTCAAGCCAAGGGTTTCAATGTACTCTTGAGCAACTTCGATAGAAGGGACTCCAGCGCCAATAGTCAATCCTTCGATCGGCACACCCTCAGCGCGTAACCGGCCAATGAGAGGTATCTGCCAGCCCATGGCCCGAGGATTAACATAGATGAGATTTACGGTGATACCACGACCAGCTGGGATAGCCTTCTCGATTTTCTCAAGGGCTGCCGTCATCGTCTTAGCATCGAAGTAGCCACCACCAGCAAGCTCAATATGGTAGCCCGCGTTCATTGTCGCTGCCACGAAGTCCCAAGGAACAGTCGCCGGCGTCATGCCAGCGACCATGATGGGAGGGATACCTAGTAGTCGGCTCATTTTGGTATCGACGTATTTTTTCCCACTCGATGTCTTGACTAGACGGGGGCCATACTCCTTAACCCAATCAATAGCATACTCAATCGCGTGCTCCTCGTCTCGGTTGAAAAGCTCAGGCTTGTAGCCAACTTCGCCCACGGTGCCCTCAACCGTACCAGCAAGAATAACTCGAACACCAGTTCCTTCTTTGTTTCGGCTTGTAAGGGCTCCAAGACCTGAAACACCGCCGGGGCCAAAGTCAAGAATGTGACTAGCTTGAGGGAAGACAGTCGCCGTCTCCCAATTCACAGGATCCCGGGTGATGAGCCGAACCAGAGCTGGAACAATGTTGCCCTTAACCTCATCTCGAAGGTCTTTGCCTGTGTTAGTATCAAAAACCGCGATACCCAGGGAGCTGGAGTCGATGCTGATATCCTTGACGTCCTCATCAATGGCTGTTGTGGCCTCGGCAAGGTACTTGCTGTGAAATGGAGCAGTGATTGGGAGGAATCTATTGACGAATCGAACCTTTCGCTCAGTGTGAGGGAC
Organism: Sphaerostilbella broomeana; assembly: GCA_930272545.1. NCBI lineage: Eukaryota > Fungi > Ascomycota > Sordariomycetes > Hypocreales > Hypocreaceae > Sphaerostilbella > Sphaerostilbella broomeana. The sequence goes on from CAKNET010000014.1 coordinate 268,851, forward strand.
CCTGTTCTGATCAAGGCCTGTTGGGGCTTTGACCTTACGAAGTTGAGAGTTCAAACCATACAAAGAGGTGGGCGGGCCAGTAACAACCAGATTGCGTGGGCTGTTAATGAGAGAAATGCCAATGTGGCGATGTGGGGGTAAATATTGGTTTGTGGCGTCAATATGCTTCTGAACTTCCTGTTGAGACAGGTCCCTAATGCTAAGCATCGGTGTTGGGAATCCCTCACCGTGCTCCTGAGACTCTCGAAGCATAGTGGGTGTCATGGATGTGGTGGGGAAAGCCTGCTGGCTTCTGGTACCGACCCAGAAGAGCACACTCAGAGTGTCTTGGGTGACTTGTCGCCAAGAATCCCAAGAATCTGCAGCGGCCGTGGCTGCGGCCATGACGATGCCCTGAGAATGGCCAGTGGTTCCGCTAATTCGATCCCGGAGAAGACCAGGGTGGATACCTAGGACTTTGCAGGTAACCTCGTAATGGGCCATCTGTACCAAACCGATCAAGGGGAAGCTCACGGGGGCTGAAATCAGATAGTCCACATCGGGGGTGGCATCCGGGTGATGAAGCCAAGACATGATGTCGAGTCCCTTTGGAAACATCTTTTCTGCGCTAGGATGCTTGGAGAGAGTCTGTAGCAACTCTCCGGCAACTGTAATGAGCTCGCCCACAAAACTTGAGTAGGTCTTGAAGACTTCGCGAAGCTCTTCAAAGTACTCCTCAATGTTCCCCTGGCCACCGAAGATTGTGTAGATTTTGGCGGAGTTGTCGTCCGCTGCTCGCAGCAATGCCGATTCGTGAGGCTTGATGGCTCGGTTGGAGACGTATCGAGCTTCGTAGTAGCTACGAATAACTTCGAGCTTCTTCAGCTCGATGCCCGGAAGCGTAGCGGCCAAGGCATGGACTTCGTTTCCTTGGAGATACGCCCGCTCAAACTCGTTGAGGATGAGTTTCAAAACTTCCTCGTATGATCCTTGAGCATCATCCTCTCCGTCGTCTACCTCGGAGGCGACAAACCCCAGGTATCGTGCGACCAACTCTGGTACCGATGACGGCTCGTCATCTTGAGCAAGCTCGTCCGTTGCCGGGGGCAGCAGAGCAACGAATCTATCTTTCAATTCGGAGGCATGATAATGGAGGTTGGTCGGAACGAGGAAGGAGGTTTCGAGAGACCCGTGCGACAGAGTCAACGGCCGCAGGGAAGCGCTGGATCTGGGAGTGGAAATGCCCGTTTGAGCGCCGGTTGCAGTACCGTACATGGTGACTGAAGGTGAAGGGGAAGTAGAATGAGGTCTGCGGGGTTCCTCAAGTCAGTCAAGCTGTATCTAGATGGTCTGGAGGGGGATTGCATACAGATAGGTATATTAGGTGACTACAGAGCCAAGAGGGGAGATGTGGCTCCTGTGCTCTACTACGGTCGCGAGATGTAGTCACGACCTGAACCTTTTTGCGGATCGCAAAGCTCAGCACTGACAAGGTCCGTTGCCAGAAGGATCGTGTCTCTTTGCAGAGGAATGGCAGAAAGGGCGGTGAGCTTGGAGGTGGGCGAGCAAAGCACACAGCACCAGGCAATTTTGAAGGAGGGGGAAAAGGTCGGAGGATGAATTAGAGAGTGGGAGAAATGAAGTTTAGACTGGAAGAAGAAGGGATTGAAGCTGAGATTAACAAGTCGAGATCTCTCGGACTCTCCCAACATCCAAGCAAGAGCGGCGGCGCTAGGAGAAAATTCACACAAACGGCCAACCGTACGCTGCGGTACGAAGCATGTACATGGGAGGTGGTTCACGGCCCGCTAACCCAGTGACGACATGCTGGAGCTCTGGACAGTCTCGCCAAAAAAAAAATTAGTTCTGTTGGGGATAGTCGAGAATTTCCAGAGAGTCCCCTGCCCCAGAGGTTAGCGGTGGCCCACCGGAAGTACCGGTACCTCAGCCCAGCTGATGGGGAGAGGCGAGTGGTGCTGGGCTGGGCTGTTGAGTCGGTTGTTTCTCGTTTCTCTCTAAGCCTATCAGTGCACACAAGACTGATTGCCTACCTGCCACCATATACGAGGCTCGGAACAGATAAAAAGGACATGTTTCCTACAAATGTACCATCTACAGCGAGGCTCGGACAACCAACACAAGATACCACCTAACCTACTAAGCTACGATATTATGCCGGCCGCTATCCATTATCTCAGTCTCCCTTTAGCTGCCGCCGATTACAAATGTACTGTATCAGTGTTCCATTGAGGGAGCATCAACAATTCAGTCAAGGAATCAGGCCACTTTCATCTTGTCAGAGCATGTACGTGGCGACTGGGTCAAACTGCATTTTAGTACCTTAGTCCTTAGTACCCAAATAATACCTACATCAGTGGTGGCATTGGGTTGCCCCTCACCTCATTCAACCGCCATGGATCTTCATCGTGGCTACATGGGTAATAAGCGTGTCTGCGTAAATGCCCTGTCTGATCTTCCAAAGTGGAGAGTCCAGTCGCGGTAGCTGTTCCGACAACCCACCAAGTATCCGTGGGAAAGATAAAAAAAAAAATAAACGTATAAAAACCCCCATTAATGATTTGTCGTCGGAACTCTAGCACAACAGTTGAGCATCCTTCCTAGGGGTAAAACTCCGCCAGGCCAGTTTCGATGCTACCTCGGCATTCCCTCACAAGAACGATGTAGGGACAATGAATAGTAAACCAGCCATGACCATCGGAAGGATTCGTGATGGAATCCCTTTCTCTCAACGTAAGCAAGAACTACAATATAAAGGCGGTCATGGATCTCCACGAGGGATACGTTACCTACCCTGTAGCATGGTAAATTTCATTTTTAGTTTTATTTATTGCGATGCTCTACTGACTATTAAAGATGGACATGTAGTTGGAAAGTGGAGTCTGGCTATAGCACTTTGAGACCATCATTTCAAGACAGGCAAACAGGACACAACACATCATCCATCCATTGGACGAGGGGAACCAGGCTGTGATTATCTGCGAGGCAACAGAATCGAGATGCTGTGCCAAAGATAACATGCAAGCCATCAAGTCTCTTTCCCTTCCGATTTATGCCGTGCATTCACAGATAAAGGATGACACGAAAAAAGACATCCATGTCCTTGCTACATAAACAGAATGGAGTAGAATGTCAACAAATGGAAAATCGGAGCGATGGAAAACTCTCAATCAACAGGCGGCTTGTCATGGCTCTAGTCTACTGGTGCATTGGAGTGAAGGAAGTGAACCAAGCCACACTGTCTCTCCTTGCGTGTTTCTGCCACCTTGCACTAGAGCCTGCATTGGGCAAAGTACTGGTACTCAGCCCCATGGCCGTTTCCCAGCGAAATTGCGGCGAAACCAACGTGGCAGGGGCACAACTGGCTTTTTTAAGGGATGACTCGCACTAAATAATCAAATGGTAAAGCCGCCCGCCCTGGCCAGCGTTAGCTCATCCAGTGAATATTCTGCCAGGGACAAGCCCAAAAAGCATGGTGCATAATGAGGATGGGTTTAAATAATAATTATTTTTGGGTTGACGGCAGAGTATACCGGCATTCCTTATAGTGAGCGTGCATGTGTCTATATCCTGTGCTTTGATTGAGAGCCCATATTGTCCGCTAATGGAGAACTGCTTCTGCTCACGTACTCTGATATTGATGGGGCTGGGTTCTCGTTAAGCTTGGAAGCTTAGCAGCAGCAGCCACTACTACCTGCTGCTAGCGGTGATAGATAGTATCAACAGCACTAACAACAACGGCCCAAAGCCAAAACGTTCTTCTGGCTTGTTCCCTCCCCAATTTCCGGGGAACCAGCGTCCCGGGAGCTCGAACCCGGCGTAACATCCCCTGCCCCATTAGGCTTAGCCTTCCAATGTGGTTGAGAAGCCCACTGCCACCTGCAGCAACCCGCTATGCATAAGCTCAGTTGTAGCTTCGAGGTACCGTCACTCCAACGACTGGGGTTCAGCCAAATATTTCCCCCCAAGCTTTTTTTTTTCGTCCGCGTCAACTCGTGGTGGGTCAAGCATTCAACAATCGACCGCTTCTTTCCTTTCTACCCATCCGCCCGCCTAGCATTGCCGCTCCTCCTCGGCCCTCCTAAAGGCAGCTTCCCCTCAGGACTCAAAGTGGCAGGGTTTGGAAACCAGTTCCTCCTCATTATTGTTATCAACATCAACATCAACATCAACATCACCAGTCTCCTTCTTCTCCTTCCCCTTGTTACGCCCTCCCTCCTAAAGATATCCATCATCTGCCGCGCTTCCCCTCAAGGTTCGCAGAGTTGGTTAAGAGATAGACTCCTCCCTCACATCCTCCTCAAACGCCAGCATTGGCCCGAGATACGTGTGCAGCTGATGCCGCAGACATCTGGGCGTCAATTCACCAGACGACGTCTTACGACTACGATTTGATCTACATCCAGCGGCTCAACACCCAATCAATCCTTACAGCCTAATTAATACTTTCGAGTCTCTCATTCCCTCCTTCATCGCTTCTCGACAGACCATTGGCATCATGCGTCCCGAAGTCGAGCAAGAGCTCGCCCACACGCTCCTCATCGAGCTCCTCGCATATCAGTTCGCATCTCCCGTAAGGTGGATCGAGACCCAGGATGTCTTCCTCGCAGAGAAAACGGCGGAGCGCATCGTCGAGGTCGGTCCCGCAGACACACTCGGAGTAATGGCTAAACGGACATTGGCATCCAAATACGAAGCATACGACGCAGCCAAGTCAGTTCAGCGACAAATTCTTTGCTACAACAAGGATGCCAAGGAAATCTACTACGATGTAGATCCTGTGGAAGAGGAACCTGAGCCTGCGGCAACATCATCCGACGCCGCCCCCAGCCAGCCTTCCGCCGGTGCACCAGCGGCCTCTACGCCTGTCGCTGCCGCACCACCTCCCAGCGCAGGACCTGCTGCCCAGGTGCCTGATGAGCCCGTACAAGCCATTGATATCGTTCGAGCTTTGGTTGCACAAAAACTCAAGAAACCTCTGGTTGATATACCTTTGAGCAAGGCCATTAAAGACCTCGTTGGAGGTGAGTTTAATCTTTGCCTCTTGTTTAATTTCGCCGCTAATAGCACATAGGAAAATCTACTCTGCAGAATGAAATCCTAGGTGATCTCGGGAAAGAGTTCGGTTCGACTCCAGAAAAGCCCGAAGATACACCACTCGATGAACTTGGTGCCTCAATGCAGGCCACATTTGATGGCAGCATTGGTAAGCAGTCACAGTCCCTCATCGCTAGAATGATCTCCTCAAAGATGCCTGGTGGTTTCAACATCACAACTGCTAGAAAATACCTGGAAACCAGGTGGGGTCTTGGTTCCGGCAGACAAGATGGAGCATTGCTGCTGGCTATAACGATGGAACCACCAGCACGTCTTGGCTCTGAGAATGATGCCAAGGGCTTTCTGGACGGCGTCACCCAAAAGTACGCCTCAAATGCTGGCATCAGCCTCACAGTAGTATCATCATCTAGTGGATCCGAGGGCGGTGCTGGAGGCATGATGATGGACCCGGCTGCCATCGATGCTCTTACAAAAGACCAGCGAGCACTCTTCAAGCAGCAGTTGGAGCTGTTCGCCAGATATCTCAAAATGGATCTGCGAGCTGGTGACAAGGCATTCCTGGACACCAAGAAGTCTGAAGGTGTGCTTCAAGCTCAGCTCGACCTGTGGACTGCAGAACACGGCGACTTCTACGCTTCTGGTATTGAGCCCGTATTCAGCCCGTTGAAAGCCAGAAGCTATGATTCCTCTTGGAACTGGGCTCGACAAGATGCACTCAGTATGTATTTCGATATCATCTTCGGAAGACTCCAGACTGTCGACCGAGAAATTGTCAGTCAGTGCATCCGGATCATGAACAAATCAAATCCCAAGCTGCTCGACTTTATGCAGTACCACATTGATAATTGCCCTACTGAAAGAGGCGAGACGTACAAGCTCGCCAAAGAGCTCGGAGAACAACTCATTGAAAACTGCAAGGAAGTCATGGACATATCTCCTGTTTACAAGGATGTTGCCGTCCCGACTGGCCCCCGCACTATTGTGGATGCCCGCGGCAACCTCAACTATGAGGAAGTTCCTCGTGCCAGCTGCAGGAAGCTTGAGCACTATGTGCAGCAAATGGCCGAGGGCGGAAAGATTTCGGAATATGGCAACCGTACAAAGGTACAGAATGACCTGCAGCGCATCTACAAACTCATCAAACAACAGCACAAGATATCCAAGAACTCTCAGCTTGAAATCAAGAGTTTGTACGGTGATGTGCTGCGCTCCCTAGCCATGAATGAGAGCCAAATTATCCCCAAAGACAATGGCAGAGTAAAGAAATCAGGCCTAAAGGCTACAAGTAGCAACAACAAGGGCCGGGTTGAGACAGTGCCATTCCTCCACTTGAAGAGAAAGACTCTTCATGGTTGGGACTATAGCAAAAAGCTTACTGCAGTCTATCTCAACTGCCTGGAAGAGACTGCCAAGTCAGGTGTTACTTTCCAGGACAAGCATGTTCTCATGACCGGTGCTGGTGCTGGTTCCATTGGTGCCGAAGTCCTGCAAGGATTGATCAGTGGTGGTGCCAAGGTCGTCGTCACCACTAGTAGATTCTCCAAGGAGGTCACCGAGTACTATCAATCCATGTATACCCGGTTCGGCTCTCGTGGATCCCAGATTGTTGTAGTTCCATTCAACCAGGGAAGCAAGCAAGATGTAGAGGCGCTGGTTAACTATATCTATGACACCAAGACCGGTCTGGGCTGGGATCTGGACTTCATTGTTCCATTTGCTGCTATTTCTGAAAATGGCCGCCAAATCGACAGCGTCGATTCCAAGTCGGAGCTTGCTCATCGAATCATGCTTACGAACCTGATTCGACTCCTAGGCTGTGTCAAGTCACAAAAGTCTGAGCGTGGGTTCGAGACTCGTCCCGCTCAGGTTGTTCTCCCTCTCTCCCCCAACCACGGTACCTTTGGTAATGATGGCCTGTACTCTGAATCCAAGTTAGCCCTCGAAACTCTTTTCAACCGATGGCACTCGGAGAGCTGGGCCCATTATCTTACAATCTGCGGTGCGGTCATCGGCTGGACGCGCGGCACCGGCCTCATGTCTGGCAACAATATTGTGGCAGAGGGTGTCGAAGCATTTGGTGTGCGCACATTTTCACAACAGGAGATGGCATTCAATCTTTTAGGCTTGATGTCTGCCACCATCGTTGACCTTTGCCAGAGTGAACCAGTTTTCGCGGATCTCAACGGTGGCCTACAATTCATTCCCAACTTGAATGAGGCAATGACCAAGCTCCGCAAGGATATTACGGAAACCAGCGAGATTCGACAAGCTGTCTCCAAGGAGAGTGCCATTGAGAACTCGATTGTCAATGGAGCTGATTCCGAGGTCCTTTATAAGAAGAAGACTATTGAGCCTCGTGCAAACATCAAGTTTGATTTCCCACCCCTTCCCGACTGGAAGAAAGAGGTCGCGCCTCTGAATGATTCTCTGAAAGGCATGGTTGACCTGGAAAAGGTTGTCGTTGTCACCGGATTTGCAGAGGTTGGACCGTGGGGTAACTCACGAACGCGATGGGAAATGGAGGCCTATGGAGAATTTTCGCTCGAAGGTTGTATCGAGATGGCCTGGATCATGGGTCTCATCAAGAACCACAACGGCCCATTGAAAGGCAAGCCTTACGCCGGTTGGGTGGACGGCAAGACCGGCGAACCTGTTGATGACAAGGATGTGAAGCAAAAGTATGAAAAGTACATTTTGGAGCATTCTGGCATTCGCCTGATTGAACCAGAGCTCTTTGACGGATATGACCCAACCCAGAAGCAGCTGCTCCATGAAGTTGTCATTGAAGAGGACCTCGAGCCATTCGAAGCTTCTAAGGAGACTGCTGAGGAATTTAAGCGAGAGCACGGTGAAAAGGTGGAAATTTTCGAGATCCCAGAATCCGGCGAGTACATCGTCCGTATAAGGAAGGGTGCCTCTCTGTGGATTCCCAAGGCTCTGCGCTTCGATCGGCTTGTTGCTGGTCAGATTCCGACCGGATGGGATCCCAAGCGTTACGGAATTCCCGAGGACATCATCTCGCAAGTCGATCCTGTCACTTTGTTTCTTCTCGTGTCTACCGTCGAAGCACTTTTGTCTAGTGGTATCACAGACCCATATGAGTTCTATAAATATGTCCACGTTTCCGAGGTCGGCAACTGTGTCGGTTCCGGTATGGGAGGCACCGCAGCACTCCGGGGAATGCACAAGGACCGTTACCTTGACAAGCCTCTGCAAAACGACATTTTGCAGGAGTCTTTCATCAACACCATGGCAGCCTGGGTTAACATGTTGCTGATATCTTCATCTGGACCTATTAAAACCCCAGTCGGTGCTTGTGCGACTGCTGTGGAGTCTATTGACATCGGGTTTGAGACTATCATGGAAGGCAAGGCCCGTGTCTGTTTCGTCGGAGGCTTCGACGACTTTGGAGAGGAAGGGTCTTATGAATTTGCAAACATGAAAGCAACAAGCAATACGGTCGATGAATTTGCGCATGGTCGTACTCCCAAGGAAATGTCTCGTCCGACGACAACCACGAGAAATGGCTTCATGGAATCTCAGGGATGTGGTGTCCAGGTCATCATGACGGCTAGATTAGCCTTGGATATGGGAGTTCCGATTCACGGAGTCCTAGCCATGACTACCACAGCTTCGGATAAAATTGGTCGGTCAGTTCCTGCTCCAGGCCAAGGTGTTCTTACCTCTGCGCGTGAGCACGCTGGCAAGTTCCCATCGCCTTTGCTTGACATCAACTACCGTCGTCGCCAGATTGAGCGTCGCAAGAAGCAAATCAAGCAGTGGCAAGAATCTGAGTTGGAGTATCTGCACGACGAGATTGATGCTATGAAGGCCCAAGGAGGTTCATTTGATGAAAAGGAATACGCCCAAGACCGCGTGGTACACATCCACAAAGAGGCCGCAAGGCAAGAAAAAGAGCTTCTTCGAAGCATGGGCAATAACTTCTGGAAAAGTGACCCAAGCATTGCTCCCCTTCGTGGTGCCTTGGCAACATGGGGCCTTACCATTGATGATTTGGGTGTGGCTTCTTTCCACGGCACATCCACCATGGCAAATGACAAAAACGAATCTTCTGTCATCTGCCAGCAACTACGTCACCTGGGCCGAAGCAAGGGCAATGCTGTCATGGGAGTCTTTCAGAAATACCTCACAGGTCACCCGAAGGGTGCTGCTGGAGCTTGGATGATGAATGGCTGTCTCCAGGTTCTTAACTCTGGCTTGGTTCCCGGCAACCGCAACGCTGACAATGTCGATCCTATGATGGAGCAATTTGACCTCATCGTCTATCCCAGCCGAAGCATTCAGACGGATGGTGTCAAGGCATTCTCGGTAACATCGTTTGGTTTTGGACAGAAGGGTGCTCAGGCAATTGGTGTTCATCCCAAGTACCTCTTTGCCACTCTTGATGAGAAGACTTATGGAGAGTATTGTGCCAAGGTCGAGGCTCGCCAGAAGAAGGCTTACCGATTCTTCCACAATGGCTTGATTAACAACAGCCTGTTTGTTGCCAAGTCGAAGGCACCTTACACTGATGAGCAGTTGAGCTCCGTGCTTCTCAACCCAGATGCCCGAGTCTCCGAGGATAAAAAGTCATCAGAGTTTAAGTACGCCGCCAACTTTATGAAGGCTTCTGAAAAGGTTATACCCACTGTCAGATTTAATGAAACCCAACAAGTCATTGAGGCCCTTGCCCACAAGGTTGCAACCAAGAACAGCAACATTGGGGTGGATGTTGAAGATATTGCTGCTATCAACATCGAGAACGATACCTTCCTTGAGCGCAACTTCACTAGCCAGGAAATTGCCTATTGCCAAAGCGCGCCGAGCCCGCAAAGTTCGTTTGCTGGCAGGTGGAGTGCTAAGGAAGCCGTCTTCAAGGCCCTGGGTGTTGTTAGCAAGGGGGCTGGTGCTGCCCTGCTTGACATTGAAATTCTCAAGGATGACACTGGCGCTCCTATTGTCTCTGTAAGTTCTTATCCCAATGATATTGGCAAAGATTTCTCACTAACAACTACACAGCTTCACGGTGATGCCGCTATATCAGCTAAGAAAGCTGGTGTGAAGGACGTTTCCGTGTCCATCTCGCACACAGAAGCGCAAGCTGTCGCAGTGGCGGTTGCAAACTTTTAATTTATTACGAGGAATATGAATGGACTAGATGTAACTTGATGCGAGAAGACTCGGCTATGTGTGCATATTGAAGTTTAACGTGTGTTATGGTGGCTTATGATTAGATGTCTGGCATATGTATAGCCCTGATGCATGTTAGGGAAGTGAAGGCAAAGTAATATTAGACTCTTTTAATGATATGTTGGCAATGGACACTTATGAAGTGACACGACATTTGTTGTAAACAGACTTGAGAATATTACTTCCTGACATGCTATTTCTCTGAATGATGAACGGTGACGAGGCTGTCATCCCATTCACACGGCGCAGCAGTGCCGTAGGTTGGTAGAATAGGTAGTGAAGAGCCCAGGCTGCCAAAGGAAACCAAGGAGCATCAAACGACTGGTCAAGAGGTAGTAGGCGCGTAAAGCTTTCAGTTTCAGGACTGAGCCACCTCCTCACATAGAAGTCATTGTTGCAATGCCCAAATCCAAACCTATGTCCTTTTATAGTCCCCGTAGTTCGCTTTCCCTTACTTTCTCATTGCCCTCGTCCACGGCCTCGGCCTCTTCCTCCCCCACGTCCTCTGCCCCGATCGCCACCGCCTCGGCCACCGTGGTCACCTCTTGATTGTCCTCCACGGCCGCCTCGGAAGCCACCCTGCTGATTCTTTTGCTGCTCGCTTACTTGCTCGATAATTTCATCCGGTACTCTGAGGTATTTGATCTGGTGAGAGCGGCCGCAATTAGCATAGATTCCATCCAGCGCCTGTTACCTCTGTTTGTTTGCTAGTTCGATTTCCATCCACACATACATTATTCCCTTTGACGTATACCTCTGGTAGTCGGACGAACTTATCACCTTCCTGGGTGTTGAGACATGACTGTTAGCATCTGATTTCTATTCTTGTTGAAGAGGCAGGTAAGTTCCAGGGGCTTGACGCCAAAGTAGAGCGCATAAGCGAGGGATGCTGCACGCACGTACTGGGCTTGTCTGGACGACTTCTTTCAGAGTCAAGTTCATCCATGTGTCGCACATGACCAGGTGTCCGTTCAGAGTCTCTCCATTCTTGAGTTCGACCAGCATAGGATGGCCCTGGGCCGCATTGAGCAATCCGAGGGGAAGCTACAGGGCGACAATGCGCGCGCAATTAGCTGGCCAAGTCTACGGGCGATTGTCTAGGAGAATCATTGGGAGCGGATGGACGTACCATGGTGGTGGATTGCGCCTCTGGTTGGGCGTAGCGAATGTCGTGTGAAGATAAGTAATTTTGTCGTGGGGGGGGGGGGGGAACAGCCAGAGCTTGGGGAAGGTTTTTGGTGTGGCTTTCGCGGTGAGGCTCAAGGGTGGTTGATTGATTGAATGGCGGCGACTGTTGGGGATCTGCGTCAGAGACCCCGCCATGTGCATGGCCCCGGCTTGCGGGCAGCTCCAGCGGAAATCTTTCCGCGTAAATACACCACGCAAAAGTTGGTGGGTTGTGAAAACTTGAAGCTTGAAACAGAGCTGACAGCGACACTTTGGTCGAAAAGACGACCAATTCACCAAACTCGGCTGGGGGTTGACGATGCAGCGCAGTCAATTGCTTTATGATGGATTATGGCGCTGCCTATGCCCCTCGTTTGACCGGCCTGCCCTTTGTAGGGCGGCTGTTGGAGGCAGCGTTGCTTTACGGCGATCGGCAAAACTGCGACAGCCTGGTGGTGCTACTGCAAGTTCACGATTCCTTCAAGTTCGACGATATGAAACGAGTGCGCCAGAGGTAACCGAAGACCTGCTGCGGCCGCCTCAGGAACATGGCACTTCTGAGACTCCGAGACAGCGATCATGGCAAGAGCGACTTCTGGCACCAACTCCGCCGACCGACGAGACACTCAAGGCCTGTACTGTCGACGAGATATTTGAGGCTTTAGTAGCTTTACGAGATGTCAATAGGTGGAAACCAACCAGTCAGGATGTGGACCAACATGACCGTATCGTGCAATTGATCACTCATCTCTTGCGATCGGAAGGCCAGCCGATTAGTCCCTTCATGTACGAGTGCATGGTGGATGCGATGGCCGATCCCCAAGGCTCTGTGGAAGGCGTGCGTCGATTACTAGATGACATGGCGGGTCAAGGCATGAAACCCACGGCCGCATTTTGTAATGGAGCTTTGCAGGCACTTATGAATCATCCTGACTATATGATGCGACAGGAGATATTGGGGATTATGCAAGAATACTGGTTCACCATTGATACGCCTGCAAGACAAAATCTCATTATTGGATATTTAAGAGATGAACAATATGAGCTGGCATATGCGAGATTGATAGAGCTGATTGAACAAGGAGCACGAATTGACGACTGGGTCTACGACATTTTCATCCTGGCATTCGGGAAGCTCGGGTTTTTCGACGAGATGCTTCAACTGCTATACCGGCGGAAGAATCTACAGGATCCCGATGCTGTGGTCACCAGCCTGATTTACTATGCGCTCGATGTGTGCAGCCAGGCATATCACCATGCTGGAACGGTGTTTGGCTGGGTGTCTGTGGTAAGAAACTCCTTGATGCAGCCAGCTGACGGGATCATCGAGAATGTGCTGGGGACTGCGGCAAGACATGCAGATGCCCAGCTTGCAACGGAGGCGCTAGACTTGATATCAACCCGAACTCGCGCACAAACACATCACTATGAAGCGGTGGTCGAAGCATTCGCGGGTAGCGGGGATATGGCAGCTGCGTTTCGGACCCTGTCCATCATGAGGGAGAACGGCATCAGGATCTCGGGGGGGCACACCAGAGCCATTTACGGAGCGCTGAAGAACCGCCCCGAGCTTCTGGGCGAAGCGGAGGCGGCAGTCCGGGCTCTGGCGGCCGAGCACTCGCTGCCGCAGGCCATTATCGGCGTGGTTATTGAAGCCATGGCAGAGCTGCAGGGCAGCGAGAAAGCCATGGGTCTTTACCGCGATGTCCCGAAGCTATGCCACGACGAACTCCCTGGTGCGCGCATGATGCAGGATCTCATCGTCAACAGCGCCGAGGAGGCGACGGTGCAAGTCCTAGCCAAGGAATACTCTTCCCGGTTTCTCAGCGGAGAGAGAATGCCCCCTACGATAAAGCGGAGCTCTGGGACGTACGACGCCTTGATTGCTAAATGCGCAGAGGCTGGGGAGATGGACTTGGCTTTTGAATTCGCGAAGAAGAGCATGGCGGGAGGGATAAACAAGGGGCGGTCAGGGAAATGGGTCAAGATTCTGGTGGAACAGGCGATTGCAAAGGAGGATGGGCGAATATGGGCGGTAGTAGATAGGCTGAGCAACAGCGGCGATGAGGAGACGAGCAAGATAGTGCAGCGGATTTTGCAGCAGAAGAGGATTGCGAAGCTGACGGCGGCTTGGAAGTCGTCGTCGACATCTACAGCGGCGGCGGCGGCGGCAGCTGGTGGTGGTGGTGGTCAGAGATAAGATAGGGGGTGGAAGTTGAGCGAGCGTAAGATACGACAATGATGATGATGATGATGCAAGTTTGTTTTATTATAAATGCCTAGAATCTATGACAATTATCACATGGCGAAGTTGGTGGTCTTGTCATATACCTACATACACACTCACCCACTCGCATTCACACAGATCCACAGAGAGGGGGGAGGGAGAAAGATAGAACCACCATCTCCTACTCAAGACGCCATGACCAAAAAAAAACAACAACAACAAAAAAACTCGCCGCTTGGTCTTTGTATCACACGGATTTGCCGGATTTAGTTTATTTGATCCGTTACCAAGATGGTGATAAGTGACGGAATCAACGCAGCCACGACACATACATCAGAGTGCAAGCACCCAACCACGGATCTCGGGTGTGGGGCAGCCGGCATCTAAGATTACCAAGACCGGGCAGATTTTTCTCCGAGTGAGTCAACAGCCATCGAATAGCATTGGTAAGAGATCGAAAGGAAGAATCCACCAAGACGGTGAGGAGAAAAATAAGGTTAGTTAGAGATAAAAAAGAAAGACAGGGGGGAAAACGTGATGGCCTTGTATGGTGGGGGGAGGCTGGAGGAGGATGCGTCACTTGGAGGGGGGATTGATAATGGGCGATGGCGTCTTTGGTGGTGGTGGCATTATTAATGTTGCTGGTGCTGTGCTGGTGCTGTGCTGGTGCTGGCTGCCTGGTTAGGCTGTGCCAGTGGGCATGCTGTAGGGGGGAAACTGCGTAATGAGATACTTGGGGGCTGTTTTCATGTGAATTGGATTGGAAATGGAATGGAATGGACTCGTGTTGATGGTGTATTTTGATTTATCTCGTTATTTTTTTTTTTTTCAATTGTTTTATTGCTAATACCTGTATACCGTCATAATCCTAAACAATAGGCAGATTACCTATCTTAGGTACCTATATACGGTAGGTAGTTAATATCGTAGCAGTGAATATCCATAGGTAGGTACATCTCTCCCTAATTGCCATCCTTCCCTAGCACCCCAACAAGGCTTATACGGAGATACAGGACATATGCGGCGGCTTTTGTGGGCAAACCCATGTATCCTTATTAGACTCCATATACGCATGCATGTTCTTCTTTTTTTTCTCGGCCTTTTCCGTAAACGGCAAAAACTCGATTGCTGTGATTACAGAGCAACAACAAGCCATTAAAAAAAAAAAAGAAGCTTACTTTTTTTATGGTTTAGCACAGAATAGAAGCTTTTTGTTTTCTCCTCCTTTCTTCGTGCGCCGTGTGGCTTATCGGATCACAGCGCGGGATGATATTCTTCCTAAGCTAGGGATGGATTACCGATCAGAATTCACTGTCTTGCGTGGCTTTTTGGGCGTGATGAGGTGCGGATTTTGGAAACATTGGTTCTGTGAGTTTGATGCTGGTGGGGCGGTCTTTGTTATGAGAGAGAGAGAGAGGCAGAGATGGTGGAGGGTGAAGGATGTATAAGAATGAGGCGAGGCGCCTGGTTGTTGAGGATGGTGGAAGTAGAGTTGCGATATAGCAAGCAAGACAGAGTAGCAGGATAAGAGTGTATATAGCCTCACTTATACACACATATATCCACACACATATATACACAATATATATATATATATATATATATATATATATCCTCAACCACCTCGACAACCACTCATATATACATCTCATATACAAAACCTTCACAGCTTTTCATCCCCCAATGGCGGAATACATCCGCGACACGCCCGCCGGGCACATCATCCGCTGGCTCTCCAAGAACCGCCTCCTCCAATACCCCGAAGAGAAGCCCGACTTCAAACTGCCCGAGCCATGGGTGCGTCTCATGAACGGCGACTTCATCACCAGTGCCTCTGACGATACGTCGGCGGCATCGTCAATACACAATGGTGACGGTGACGATGCTGCTGTTTCCCCTGACAGTCCGCAAGTCCCAGTCAAAGACGTCGAACAGCCCCAGCCTCAACAAGAAAAGGACGAACAAGAACAACCCAATGAGCTTCAACAAATCGAAAAGACCAAATCCATCCCCATCGTCCCCGAAAAGACAAAGGACGGCTCCATCCTCGTAGACTGGTACTACACCGACGACACCGCCAACCCGCAGAACTGGTCCAACGCCCGGCGCGGCGGCCTCGCCGTCATCATCTGCCTCTACACCTTTGTCGTCTACACCACCTCCGCCATCTACACCACCTCGTCCCAGGGCGTCATGGAGCGCTTCGGCGTCAGCGAGCTCAAGGCCACGCTCGGCCTGTCCCTCTACGTCCTGGGCTACGGCATCGGCCCGCTGGTCTTCTCCCCCCTGAGTGAGATCCCCCGCATCGGCCGCAACCCCATCTACATCGTCACCATGTTCCTCTTCGTGGTCATCTCCATCCCTACGGCCTTTGCGCCCAATTTCCCGGGGTTGATGGTCCTGCGGTTCCTGCAGGGCTTTTTTGGCTCGCCGTGCTTGGCTTCGGGGGGCGCTTCCCTGCAGGATATGTATAGCCTCATGTCTATCCCCTATGCCATGATGGCGTGGGTCTCGGCAGCCTACTGTGGACGTGAGTTTGTTCCTACCATTTCCCTTAACAAACAAACAAGCAAAATACTAACATCATCATCGCAGCCGCCCTCGGCCCTCTCCTCAGCGGCTTCGCTGTCCCCGCCAAATCCTGGCGCTGGTCCCTCTTCGAATCCATCTGGGCCTCCGCCCCCGTCCTCATCCTCATGTTCCTCCTCCTCCCCGAGACCAGCGGCGCCAACATCCTCCTCCGCCGCGCTCAGCGCCTCCGTCGTCTCACCGGCGACAACCGCTTCATGTCCCAGAGCGAGATCGACCAGCGGAACATGAAGGTCTCGTCTGTCTTCTTGGATGCCTTGATTAAGCCCCTAGAGATTACTATCAAGGACCCGGCTGTGCTGTTTGTGCAGATTTACACGGCCATCATCTACAGTATCTACTATTCATGTAAGTCTACTTCGCAATAAGGAAGAGGAGAAAAAGAGGAGCAATACTAACTGACAATAAACAATAGTCTTTGAAGTCTTCCCCCTCGTCTACCCGGTCTACTACCATATGAACCTCGGCCAAGTCGGCCTCGTCTTCCTCTGTATCCTCGTCTCCTGCATCATCGGCATCGCCATCTTCACAGCCTACGTCTACTTCTACCTCAACCCACGCATCGTCCGCTTCGGCTGGCCCGCCCCCGAAAGCCGCCTCGTGCCCGCCCTCCCCGCCTCCGTGGGCCCCACCATCGGCCTCTTCATCTTCGCCTGGACAGCCCGCGAGTCCATCCACTGGATCGTGCCCACCATCGGCATCACTGTCTACGGTGCCGCCGTCTTCATCGTCATGCAGTGCATCTTCGTCTACATCCCCCTGAGCTACCCAAAGTACGCTGCTAGCCTGTTTGCCGCCAACGACTTCTTCCGCAGTGCCCTAGCTTGCGGGAGCGTCTTGTTTGCTCACCCCTTGTTTGGCAACTTGGGCGTCGCCGACGGTGTGAGCCTCCTCGGCGGGCTTAGTGTTATTGGCATTGTTGGTATCTGGCTGCTGTACTTTTATGGCTCCAGGCTGCGAGCCTTGTCCAAGTTTGCGGAATAAACTCCAGAGAGATAAAAGAAAAAGATCAGCGATAGGATGTTCATTTTATGCACGACACTTGGCTCTTTCATTAGCATTATAATGGCGCAAGATCATGGATACCAGACTTGGCAGGATACACCTGACTACGATAATAGAGATAGATATCTTGGTAACACACATTCAATTAATTAAGGATAGACTAAGAGTTAGTTAGTATATGTTAGCATAAGTTTCTTATTATCGCTAGTAAAGCGGCATAGACTTCTATGATAATATAACAATACTAAGAAATATTACTATATTCTTCTTGCCTGTGTCTTTGACTGACGGCAATGTTTCATTAGCAGCAGCAGCAGCAGCATCGCCGGTGCCTCCCCTCCCAAGGTTCGAAAAGGAAAATAATAACGAAAAGGGAGAGGGAGAGAAAAACAGGCCGAGAAGAAGTAGACGTTCGACATCAAACAAATAACGGGTATGTGTGACATACCACTAGAGTATATAATCAATGCGAATAACCACATCCATCCTTACAAGACAGCTTGGTTGCGACCCCATGCCCATGCCAATTCCATTCAAATACCACTGTGAAAGCAAAATACCCCTTGCAGTCTCTACTAACCCACTCCTACAGATATGATTCGAAAGCAAAACAAAACACGAAATAAAGAAAGAAAAGAAAAAATCCAGTTTATTCTTGCGCCCAAACCAAACCTCCTCCACCTAAGCAAAAGTCCTACGATTCCCCAGGCATACTCCAGCTATAGTTCGATCCTTGATCAGAGGATGAGAAAGAATTGTTGTTCTGGTTATTATTATAATTATACCACCCCTGTTGTTGATTCGACTGTTGGCTAGTTTGTTGCATTGGCTGACGACTCTGATGCTGCTGAGGCTGAAGTTGCGTGGGATAAGGCGAGTAGCTCCGTTCGGGTGTTTGTTTGCTCGATCCTTCATTCGACCGAGATGCCGGAGGTTGTGGCCGCATATTAAAGTTTTGCCGGCCCGATCGTGATTGATCCGATGAAATGCTCTGTGTCTGTGTATTCTGTCTCGAATCAACATAGGACGCGTTGCCATGAGCAGCGGTTCGACCCTGCTGAGATGGGTAGGAATAATGTCGTGAGCTAGAGTTATCCGAGGGTGCCATGGCAGTGGCTGCTTGACTCAGCGTGGAAGTTGTTGTCGTGGGGTGGCTCGCCTGTCCATAATTTCCATATGAAACGACATCAGAACTATCCTTCTGGTAGGAGTATGGCTCGTATGTGATTCGGTTGGCCGATGCATCAGATGTGTTTCCAGTATTTGAGTAGCGTTCATAGCTATCGTAATTGGCCGTGGTTTGGCGAGTTGCTGCCAGGTTATTTGTCTGATCTACTATTAAAGGTGTCGATAAGGGATCATTGTGCAGAGAGCTCCGTGCTGCTCGATGACTCTGCCGCGACTTGGCCCGGGGGGACCGATCCAAGGGGGACTGAGCGCCCTGCCGCTGTAATGGAGCTGAAGCCACGGCTGGTTGCTGCTGCGATGGCATTATCGGCGACTGCCGGGATGTGACTATTCCCTGTTGTTGCGGATCCTCCACTACTGCCTGAGATAACGCCGCCTGAGAAAGCACTGCGGCGCGCCATGCACCATGCGGTGGTGCCGACGAATCCTGAATTGGATAGCCAGGCTCCCCGGAGTTTTGGTCTTGCGTAGATGTAGACGTAGGCAGTGCTGCCGTTGCTGTGCCTGCTTGAGTAACCGAATTGCCGCCTGACGACCAGTCTGAAGCCGTAGCAGGATTCACGGACAGGCTATGCTGGCTATCCCGTCGAGATGGCCTGGGCGCCATATTATGTCTCGAACTAGGAGCTGAACTGCTCATATACGATTTCTCTGCTTGGGGAGATGTTGCTTGTGGCAAAGGCTGTTCCGAAATTTCAGTTCCAGGGACTGGAGGATAATACATTCGTTCCTGGGGGAGTATAAGGCCCGGGGATGATGTATTAGCTTGATGTGAGGGTTGGGGGGAATTACCATCGTTTATCGCCAAGCTAGACGGTGACTGAAGATAGTCTTGGTGGGCTTGGTTTTGCCCCCAATCTGTAGTGTTGATATTGGTGGTCAACAAGTCTGCTACATCTGCCTGAGAATGTACAGAATTGTCAGGCATCTCTGAGTAGTCCTGGTCCTGGACTTCGTCTTGTGGCTGCATTTCTTCCCCCTGCGCATCTTCATCTTGTTCGTCTTCAGTTGTGATGATTGCCTCAGACTTTCTCTTCCTTGGCTTCGGTAGTGGGAATTCACAGTTAACGCCAGCCGCTTCGCATTCAGTGCAGATCGGCTTGTTTTTCGGACACTGGTCTCAATCAGTCAAGGCATTCGATTCATCTACACTTAGCAAATTCAAAAACAAAAACAGAACAGAAAAACTCACCTTGACTCTACGCTGCTTGCACTGAAAGCAGGCAACTCGTGACTTTGTTGGACCTCTTCGTCTTGACATCGTAGGCGTGCCGGCCTCTGAGTCCCCAGCACCATCCCCATTTGTGGCAAGAGTCTTGCTCTTCATTCTCGATTTTCCTTGAGTCTGTAGTACAAGTTCATTCGTAGTCACAGGACCGGATGGACTGGTTTGTACGTTTGATTGAGCCGAAGTGTTCGACGCGCTATTGTTTGAAGACGACGGAGGCCCATCTTTGTTGCTAGGATGTACAATACGAAGTCGCTCGGCACCGTACTTAACGAGCATATTGAGTGACTCCTTCTGAAGCTCCGGCGATTGATTCGCAAAGATGTTGAATTGTTCGGTTGAAAGCGTATCAGGGTTAACCCCTGCTTCTCGTAACATGACATCGGCAACATTTTGACGGCGTTCTGCCTCCTCGGGCGAAACATTAATGGCCAGTCCATTGACAGGAGGCTGGCCCGTGTCGTGGTTTCCCTGCGAAGGCGATGCATGCGCACCATTTTCCACTAGGGATTGAAGTTGTTCTACAGATCCGTCTGTCTGTGTGAAGTCTCGGGCTTGTTGACCCACCACATTTTGTGAACCTTCTGCTTGAGAAGACACTGCAGAATCAGCCACATTCGATCCCTCCGGATTATTAGCATCGCCAGTCTTCCTCGCCCTCTTCCTCGGCTTAGCACTATCACCGGGCGTCTTATCCGTGTCTCGCTTTTTCCTTGATGAGCCCGGCTGTTTTGGTGTCTTTGGTGTCTTTTGTTTTTCGGTCGGTACGGGATATTGGGGGGACGCAGGTTTGAAGAATGCCGCCAGGTCGGCAACCGTCTTATGAAGCGGTATATGGTCATACAATACGGATACTGCTTTATTGCTTCGGAAAAATGATATGCTTACCGATCCTCGACAGTCGAACGCAGGTCGGCCTAAGCCAGGTTAGCTAACCTCTCTTCCGGGTGGCCAAGGGAATCATCGCGTACTACTGAGGTAAGGGTCAGGTTCACCCTTGCTGTATTCCCCTATGACAGCTATGTTGTTTGGTTTGCTCTGTCGTTTCCAGTTCTGAAATGATCCTTTGCACATATACGTAAACGTCCAGCCTTGTGAGTCTCGCGATACGTCTCGCACCAGCCATTCGCTACCATCCGTTGCGCTCACGCTAGATATTATAACCTTTGCAACTGAGCGTTGAAGCACTGGGTCGTCCGATGGCTGGTTCATCAGAGCATCATTGAGGCTCACCATACGAGAAGCCTCTCCATCGTTTCCCTCGCCTGCTATACCGGTCGATCGGACCCCCCCAAGGGATGGATCGATATTGTTCAACCCCTCCAACACTTCATTCTCCCCATCTGACAGCCCAAGAGTGAGCTGTGTCGCGGCGGAGAGGTCTAGTTTTATCGCAACGCGCTCCGCTCGAGTCTCTGTAACCTTTGTGCTGAGAGAATCCCTCAGTCGCGACTGCAACTCCTCAATGGAGACACATGGTCGGTCGTCAGGCTGACTGGGAGCCTGGCTCTGAAGGTTGAGGCTCGCGAGAAAGTCGGCCATTTGCGGTTTCGCCACTAGCGCACTGGGCGATTTCGCAAGACGGAAGATTCTGGAGAGGTACCGAGCTGATCCTGGTTCCTGCTGTGGTGATGGACTTGCGAAGCAGCTGCTCGTAGTTGCTGATGGCGGCGGAATCGACCAGGACCATGGTGGAGGTTGGCAAGATGGTGCATTGCGATCTCGAGCTGCAGAAATCGTAGGGGTGGAGTGTCGTTTTGGAGGGGGGGTGAACGGAGTGTTGCCTCGCGTCTGACTCCCCGCGCCGTGCGCGTTTACCGATACAAGCACCACCGTCATTGGCTCAGAGAAAGATGTCGCCAACAATGATGAAGTTGTCTTTACTGCCTTAAAAATTTTAAGTTTCAAAGGTGCATTAAAACGCAGTTTATGGTATTCTCTTTATTTTCATGAGGTTGTGTCTGAAGGATGACTGGCAAGTGACAAGGAAAGAAAAGAAAGGATTACATGTGCTGCCAGCTGCTACGAATGAATGAATGGTAAGTGACGGAAGGACTCGTTGATATTTGACCAATATACTTCATCACAATTCACGCAACTATCATTTTCATCTCGTTGCTCATGTGTCACGGATAACCAAATTCCAAATGGAGAAAGGAGTCACCGAAAAAAACAAGGGGAAATTATATAGCCTTAGCAGTCGCTTCGCTCATCGGTCTCATTGCATGTAACTCATCAAGTTCGCACTTACCATAATTGTACAGTGTGGCATTCTGGGATGTCATCTCCAAGACATCTCAAGCATTCTCCTCGACCCATTGCTCTATCCTCTCTACCAGATCTGCCTTCTTCCCACTGGTATTCAACCCCTTTGCTCCTGCAACATCCTTCAATTGAGCTACAGTCATCTTTGAGAGACCCTCACTTTCCACAGCAGTCTTAAGTTGGGCCATGCTAAAGGCTGATCCGCTGGGTTTATCGACAGCAGCTCGTCTCTGCTTAGCCGGCCGCTCAGAAGCATCATCTTCCGTCTCTCTCTTCAGTGATCTCACTCCCAAGGCATGTTTGGCTTCATCCTTCAAAGTCTCGGCCCAGTCTTCCAAGTACCCACCAGCACGCTTACTTATAGCTTTGTTCTTCGGCTCCGTCAAGTCTTCGGCCGATTCCGGAACCTCCTCTTCTAATGCTAGGGCCTGCAGAATCTTGTAATGCCACTGAAGAGCCGGATTGGGGTATTTCAATGGGTTGTAGGTCCCCTTGGGGAGATTCAATTGCTGGACAATAACTCTCATCTTCGTTTTCAGGTCTCCAGAGCAATCAAGTCGCTGACCATCAGTCTTGATCTCTCGCAGATCATCAGCAGTAGGGAGAGGATACACCCATAGTCCAGATGGTAGGTACGGTGCGCCAGAGGTCTCGTCAGATTGCTCCTTCAGGGGAATGATAGCTGCTAGCACGGGCTGCGCATTTGACCTGACTACGCACCAGGCGATGCCGACCTTGTCGACATTTAATAGCTTTTGCCAGAGAGCGGAAAAGACACGCGATGAGCCTACATAATCTTCTTCGCTAGGGAAGATAAATGTAGACTTCTTGACGCTTGCCCACGGAGGAATCATACTGCGAGGCTTGAATCCGATTATTCTTATGATGGGCGACCCAAAGTCTCGGAGGGCCTTCTGCTCATCTGGCGTGAAGTACACGAATTCACCACCGAATTTGTATGCCTTTTTAATCTCCTGCTTCTCTACAGTTCTAGTACTGTCTTCAGCTATCCTTGTAGTTTCTCCAGAAACAATCTGAGCTTTCTCGCCATCGAGCCAGATATAGCAGGTTCTTGCTGGAGTTTGCCGGTGGATAATGTTGTATCCTTTAACAGATATACGCAGTCCGGGGGCAATCTCAAGAGGGAGATTAAACAATGCCCTTTTGAGGGTCTGTTTGGAGTTGATATTGGAAATTAAAGAATTTAGCAGTGTCAATCCGTCGCCGGATTTCGAGGTGCGGACGCCAGATTCATTAGCCTCGGCTGCAGGATCGCGATAAATGATATCCTGCTCCTGTTAGTAGGCACAATACCACCGCGAGGGCCACGTACATCATAAAATTGTGTAAGGTCAAACTTCGAGTCACCTTTTGTTATCGGAAAAAGATCGATAGTAATGCCAAGGTCATAAAGATCCTTAGCTCGGACGGCGGCAGCAGATCTGGCAGCCTTGTCAGACGCGTGAGGATTATCATTGCTGGTAACAATGAATAGTCGACGACTGCCAAAATTGGCTGCTCTTGTGGTAAATATTTGGTTTGCACAGAAGAGAACGTTCGACATGGAAACTCCTTCAGTCGCCGGTTTCAACACATCATCTTCATCTTCCCCATCTTCAACCAATGCCTTTAGGGATTTGACGTTGTCGGAAGCAGGCACGTCAAGGTCCGTGAAGAGATAGCAGTTGGGATATCCCAGTCCGCTTCGGCCATCGCTATCATCTTGGAACTTGGTCTTTTCAGTACCAAAAAGCAGAATGCCCATCATATCCTTGGGGTTAGAAATGATGCGCTGCTCCATGAGATGATAGGCGCATTTCATTGCAGCTTGCACTGGACTATCACGGTCCGCCTTCTTGGAATCAGAGACCGGAGGAGGCTCCAGCATTGATTCACTGACCTCAATGGCCAGTAGAATGGCATCTTTTTGAGCCTTGTAGCTCTAGGACGATTGTTAGATAAGCGATGCGCATTCAACCTGGAATAGTAGCTGCTTACGGTTTCATCAATCTCTTGGTCTGCTTCATCTTCATCTTCCCTCCTCCAATCCTGATTGCTGTCTGCCATTTTTTTCAGAAATAGAATTTGTGCCGAAGAGGACGGTCGAAGAAGAAAACTACATTGCAAGGGATTGAAGGCCATGGACACTTACTTCGTTAAACGCCAGCCTCCAGGCAGCGCGACTAATTTAGGCAAATGCGCGACAGGGGTCCGCGTCATCACGTGAGTGTATATCAATCAAGGACACGGTAATTGGCCAGTGAGCTTCTGCGGCAAAGCTAAATGAGTACTTTCCGACAGCGCAGACCTGGCGTAGAGAAGATCTAATTTCAAGGTATCTCATTAACTGCCGGGGCGATGCGAAGCCTTAGAGCTAGCATCATCAGATCGTTCATTGGGAGACTTTCACGGTCCATGCCAATTGTCTTTTCACAAGACACATTACATGAGCCATCGAAGAAGTTGACGCTCAATCTAATTATGGCTTCCAAGATTCCAGCACGGCACGTCCTCCGAGGACTAGCAAGGCAGCCGGCGTCGCAACTTATTTTTCCACAACTCGTCAGCCAAACCAGAAATCTTGCAACTCCCGTTCACCCAGTTACACAAGATGCGACCGGATCCAAGGGCCCTACGGCCATGGTTTTCCTAAACATGGGCGGCCCTTCAACAACTGACGAAGTTGGCACTTTCTTGAGCCGGCTTTTCGTAAGAATTACCATTTATTTTTATTAATGTCTAGTCGAAAGATATTAACCAACCTCTAGGCAGATGGAGATTTGATCCCCCTCGGGCGGTTGCAGTCATACTTGGGCCCATTGATCTCAGCCAGACGAACACCCAAGATTCAAAAGCAGTATGCAGATATCGGGGGCGGTTCCCCAATTAGAAAATGGTCCGAATATCAAAACGAGGAGATGTGCAAGATCTTGGACAAGATCTCGCCGGAAACCGCCCCACACAAGCCCTATGTCGCATTTCGGTACGCAGACCCTCTAACAGAGGAGATGTACAACAAATTACTCTCAGATGGCTTCGGCAATGGCAAAGGCGGCAGAGCCGTTGCATTCAGCCAATACCCGCAATACTCTTGTTCGACAACCGGCAGCAGTCTAAATGAACTGTGGAAGTGGCGGCATCGACTAGAAGGGAAGAATGCGACAGAGACAGGAGGCGGCAGCATCACCTGGAGCGTCATTGACAGGTGGCCTGTGCATCCTGGCCTTGTTGAGGCTTTCGCGCAGAACATTGAGGCCAAGTTGGCTGAATATCCTGAGGAGCGGAGAAGCAGTGCTGTTCTGCTCTTCTCAGCGCACAGCCTGCCCATGTCTGTCGTTAACCGAGGTATACCATACATGCACCCATTGCGCAGTACCATTTTCTTGTAGCTGACAGATTGAGAAGGTGACCCTTACCCCGGTGAAGTTGCCGCCACTGTCCAGGCGGTAATGCAACGATTGAAGTTCTCCAATCAGTATAGACTCTGCTGGCAATCGCAAGTCGGTCCCAGCGCATGGCTAGGCCCGCAAACCTCCGACACTGTTGAGAACTACATTGCAAAGGGACAGAAGGACCTAGTCCTCGTTCCCATTGCATTCACGTCTGATCATATTGAGACGCTCTACGAACTTGACCAAGAGGTCATTGGTGAGAGTGGACACGCCGATACCGTGAAGCGAGCAGACAGCCTCAATGGCAGCCCGGTTTTCATCCAAGCTCTGGCTGATCTTGCCAAATCTCATCTTGCGGGTGGCCAAGCATGCTCAAAACAAATGGGCCTTAGATGTCCCGCATGTAAGAGCGAGCGATGCGCAGAGTCCAAAAAGTTTTTCGCTGGTCAACAGGCAGCACTCTCCTCTGTATGAGCGGCCAGGTGCTTGTAATCTCCAATATTGTATAGGTTCTAAGATGGCGTGGCAGTTATGTTTTTTTTAATCGGTTGCATCAAGTAACGCTATTATGCATTGAAGGACTGGAGTCGTGTATCTCAAGGGTAGCATAGGTGGGTGAACAAAAAGCTGTTGGGGAATTCATTGTGTTTCTCATAGAGTTGATAGATTCCAGACATTCCACTTAATTCTTTCTTCGAGAAGTGTTGGGTTTTTTGTCTTATGAATACTGGTCTAGGAGCTTGCGCAGGCCACAATGCAGCGAAGTGATCAGCGTACAGACATGTTAGCAGGCAGTGCTGTTGAAGCTCTATCGTGGAAGCTCTATCATGGAGTTCGGTTAATCTACATTTTGTCAGTTACCCAACGCGTCCGTCCAGTTCCTTCATACTATGTACATACTTACCCCGGTACCTACCTGGTAATCTACCTAGAAGTAGACCTTAATACTGTATGTGTCTTCAGTCTAAGACATAATATGAGTGGAGCCTTGTAAGGCAGGCGGTGGAATAACACGCCAAGATCAAAGTCGTGTGGTAGAGGCTTCTGCCGTCCCGTAAGGGAATAGCACGAAGTCTGCACGTGGCAGGAAGATCATTGTTTCTAAAGTTATATTATGTAGTTCCGGTAGTGGGGCTTCGGCTATTTCTCAAGAGTCGGAATATAAGTATAAGAAATATTAACTTTTAAATTGAGCTTACTTGCCAGCTGTCCAAGGTTCGCAGTGCTAAAATATGCCCTTTTTCCCACACAAGAATGGCCAGGATCCAAGATTCGTCCTTAGACAGCAGTCATCTTAAGGAGCTGCCGTCCTTGCATAAATATTCTGCCAATGACCATGCAAGGGTTCACAAATGTAGGTGGGTTGTTTAAAACCCCCACTCAGCCTGTAGGGCTTCGTGTTACGAGAAGACCTCGGAAAGCAGAAACTTGTCAATCCTTGCCATGAAGCGTCAAAAAAAATCAAAAAAAAAAGTTGTATATATTCAGATAGAGTAAAAAGGCAAAACAACACAACAGTATTATCTCTTCGGAACGAACCATAAACTCGTAACGCAACAGCAATATACCTACCCTGCAAGACATGGTCCGTGCAACTCGGCATTGGATGGACGCTTCTTCTGTCTATCCTCGTAGAAACTCGTGCCTTTTTTTGGTGCGGCGGTGGACGGAGCTTTTTGAACGAGGATAGATATTTTAATTGAGCGATGTGCTGTCTATTATCACGTCAGTCCGTCCTTACGGTTTCAGATTCTCGAATGCTTTTCTGCCTCTCTGGCTCAGCCGGCCACTATGAAGAGATGGACGGTGAGGTTGCCTGAAACCATCAGCACTGCAGGTTTCAACCGGCCACAGTGCCGTAAATCCCCCCCCCCCTTTCGCGTATCACGGGCGCGTATACGAAAGTGATTTACTACAAGGTAGAAGACGTGAAGCAATTCACTAAAGAAAACGAAGATATACAAAAAACAATGACTGGCAGCGGGAGTGTGGAGGAAGAGGGGCCGGGAAAAGAAATGCCTGGAGCTCCTTAAATTAACTGATATACATTAGCTGTACTTGTGTTCCCACCTGCTCTGAGGTGCCCCAAGTACCTCAGGTACCTTGCTGCAGCTAGGCTTAGACAAATGAATCAGGATCAATGAGAAAGGAAAAGGAAAAAAACCCCTACCGACCGCTGTTATCAAGGCATTCCATCCCAAGGACCGCATCAAGATACTTTTGGGCGTAGAGGATCCAATCCTCTCCGCGACGACATCGTGCATCAGGACGAAGCTCGAGTGACCCAAGCTCGAGTACCGAAGCGTTGGAGCCAACCCCGATTTGTGTGACGCCACAAGCTGTGGTTCAGCCTCCACTCCTGAGTTGAGCTGTGCGTGGCTCGTTGAAAACCAGCTGTGGCCAATCAGAGGGCGACAGCTGCGAGCCATGGCTCTGCGGGTTGGTTAATTGTCCAGAACGCCAGAGCATCGGTCCCCTGGAGCGCTAGTCCTCTTATGGACTAGCAGGGTAACGCACCCCCTTTTACCAGAGAGTGTCCAGCAGCTCATGGCGCGCGCCCATCTGGCCATATCGCTGCTGCTGGTCTGCTGCCAGTGGGAGGCCAGCAAGGAGGTCCTCTCTCGCCTCCCCCCCCAGAAGGCTCTCGCTCCAGGGGGTGCCCAGCACTGGCTGGCCTGGTAGGCTGGGCGTTGCTGCATTGGCATGCTGGCCAGCAGCAGCCCGCGCTTCCACAAATTCTCCCCGTCACCACCCCCCGAAATTATCTTTCTCCTACTCAACTGGCCTCATTGCACTTCACCTCTCCAGCCTCCGTCCCCCATCATTGCTACTTCCTCCTCGGTCGGTTGAGCATCAGGCATCATCACATTTGAATTCTTGTGGTTGTTTCTGACGTTGGTTCAACCATTCCCTTGAGTTCTCTGACACGCGTCGTGCCTCAGGGTCTCAACTTATTCTCCCTTTTGGTGAGTCTTCGCTAGCTGGATCTTCTGGCCACCTACCCCATGAGCGCCATCCAACGCGCGGGAGCACGACTTGGCAGACTCCTCTGCAAACCGGCAATGGCATATTCAGCATGCTCTGCGGTTTGCGCCAATGGTCTATTTTCATGAATTGACCAAGCGAGTGCTCCTGGCCAGATGCTTCCCCCGCCTGGAGTCGCCTCCCCTGATTTAATATTGCCCAGCCCAGCTGCTAACCGCCTGGCTCAGAAACCCGTGCCTTCCTACCATTCGTTATCAAAGTCCTTTCGAACGCTCTTAATACATCGATATGGGTAAGATATCTCTTTCTTTTAATTCCGTGACCACATGCCATCGGAGAGCAAAGGCAAGAAAGATCCTGGTTTCCTGGACACGTTACGAGGTTTTATACCGCCGCCGCGGATCTCGACAGATATAAACATGTATTGGCTTCGTCACTCCAACTGCAATATTCTCGCTTGTTGCCCATAACCACATTCGTTCATCGCCATCTAGTCTTTCTTGGGTCGATTTTTTTTTGGTCTTGAACAACATTTTCCAGTCGCTGAGAAGCAGCACCACTGTCGCTACCTCTTTGTGTATTCCATCATGACTTTCGACATTGTCCAGCAAGTGAAATCACGGACCCGGAGCCTTCAGCTTGACCTAAGCGCTTTGTCCCAAGCAACAGTGGCCCTGGAACAGGTGGCAACATATCCCCAATCGGCCAAGAGAATAAGCAGCTTGCCTAGCGGACAAAACGATCACTGCCAGCCCTCTGCAACCCCCTCAGTACCCGCTTCAATCCGACGCTACCGCAGCATGCTCGAGGTTGAAGAACCGCCAAAGCTGAGCCCGTGGAGCCCAATGTCTTTCGAGGAGTTGTATACTGGTCCTATTTTGCCTCCAGCAGAGCCAGGACCCCAACACCGAGTCGTGGATCAGGCAATGCAATCTGAATCGTCCAATAACCGCCCATCTGCCATGGCTGGAAACCGGGTAGCTGATATAATCAGTTAGCAAGCTCTCTTGTCTTTCGCTCGTCAAAGCATCATTAGGTCACTTATGAGGTTTTTTATATACTCTTGCTAACTTGTTTTTGTTTTCTAGCTTCTAACGGTGCCGATTCCTCCCAAGTGGGCAGTGCTTCACCACCTTCTGGCAAGCCTCCTATGAGTCCTGTGCAAGATGGCCATTCTGACTCGAATGAAACAGCCTCAGCCCCCCCTGTTCCTGTTCCTATCTCCGACAACAGAAACATTGTCCGAAGGAAGTTGACTGGCTATGTCGGATTTGCCAACCTTCCCAACCAATGGCACCGTAAGAGTGTGCGAAAGGGCTTCAATTTCAATGTCATGGTTGTTGGTTAGTACATCAAGAAATCCACCGTGCTTGAATCTTATGCTAACCTTGGATAGGCGAGTCTGGTCTGGGCAAGTCAACATTGGTCAACACTTTGTTCAACACCTCCTTGTACCCCCCTAAGGAGCGCAAGGGCCCTAGCTTGGACATCATCCCCAAGACGGTGACTATCCAGTCTATCAGCGCTGACATTGAAGAGGCTGGTGTTCGGCTGCGCTTGACAGTTGTCGACACTCCTGGCTTTGGCGACTTTGTTAACAACGATGAGTCTTGGCGTCCTATTGTCGACAACATTGAGCAGCGCTTCGATGCCTACTTGGACGCTGAAAACAAGGTCAACCGCATGAACATTGTTGACAACAGAATCCACGCCTGTGTTTTCTTCATCCAGCCCACTGGTCACTCCCTGAAGCCTCTGGATATCGAGGTCATGCGCCGACTCCATACCAAGGTCAACCTGATTCCCGTCATTGCCAAGTCTGATACCCTTACCGACGAGGAGATTGCCAGCTTCAAGGCTAGAGTAAGTTCAATCCATCCCTTAGTGGATGTTGTGCGAATTAGAATTATACTAACCCAGAATAGATCTTGGCAGACATCAGACACCACGGTATTCAGATCTTTGAGGGTCCTCGATACGAGCTCGATGATGAGGAGACCATTGCGGAGAACAACGAGATCATGTCCAAGGTCCCCTTTGCTGTTGTTGGTGCTACCAACGACATCAAGACTGCGGATGGCCGCAAGGTCCGTGGTCGTGAATACCCCTGGGGTATCATTGAAGTCGACAACGAGGAGCACTGTGACTTCGTCAAGCTGCGACAGATGCTTATCCGCACACACATGGAGGAACTCAAGGAGCACACCAACAACCTCCTGTACGAGAACTACAGAACTGACAAGCTCATTGCTATGGGTGTGTCTCAAGATCCCAGTGTCTTTAAGGAGGTCAACCCTGCTGTCAAACAGGAGGAGGAGCGTGCTCTGCATGAGCAGAAGCTTGCCAAGATGGAAGCCGAGATGAAGATGGTCTTCCAACAAAAGGTGGCAGAGAAGGAGAGCAAGCTTAAGCAATCCGAGGAGGAGCTCTATGCTCGTCATAGAGAAATGAAAGAGCAGCTCGAGCGCCAACGTCTGGAACTCGAGGACAAGAAGCAGCGCATCGAGAGCGGACGGCCGCTCGAGAAGGAAGGCAAGCGAAAGGGCTTCTCGCTGCGATAAATGCCCGAAGGCTGATCGCTTCCGAACCGCGGCCTGCTTTCTGCATGATCCATGTCTGAGTACCCATGATGTCTATACAGTATCTGCTCGACGCCTTTCTTTTTCCCTTCGATTCTTTGTTCTTTGTCGGCTCCTTCTCGTCACTTTATTTTAATCATAAATCCTCACCTAATCAGCGCCAAGAAAAGTTTGTCTTACAGGGGTGGACAAGCAAAATTTCTTATGAAGAATAGTCATGCAACATGGCGAAGTGCTGACTATGAGTATCGCAAAAAAAAAATCGCCTTTGATGTGGCAGCCACAACGGAGAGTGCTGGAACTCCACGGCGCTGAACATGTCGAAGTTTGCGGGAATGGGTCTGCCACTCCCCGTTATTCAAGACATGCCTAGGAAAACCAGCTACTTGGCCCTCTCGCTACAACCCTGTTGGTAATGGGAGGGCTACCGTTGTGCAAATGCCACTATTCATACCCACATGATTCTTACACTTATGGTTTCCTTGCAATCTACGTCGGGCAAGATTTTGACCGAAAATACCCGTGTCTCCGTCTTTTCTCTCGGCATGCCTTCGGATAGCCTCTTGCTTGCTTGTCTGGATGGAGCATTGGCTGCGGATTTGAATTTGACTGGAGCAAATGGATGGCTGAAGGAAGGTTGAAGCAGCAACTGTTGTATTTTAGTTGTGTGTGAATGGGGCTGGTTGTTTGATGTCCCATTCCACGAAAAAACGTCCAACTTGATCGTCGTATTTCTTAGCTAGTTTGATTTCATTGTCTGTTTATTTTTAAATACCTTGTTTGTCCCAGTGTTTAAATTGAACGATTGTTACCTAAAAATATTCGACTCTGTTCTTTCATGGCGATGTGATGGGATTCCTGTCCGTGGATTATATAGCCAATAATGACGGGCATGGTACTTTAACATATCTCAAAGGCATATCATGTAGGTTTAACTAAGGGTAAATGTATACATAAGAATGCTTGTATGCTATAAAACACAATTCAACGGTCGCCAAATAACGACATGTTCCACAGACGCCTACACCATCATCCGGCATGCTATGGCCAAAAGGGCTGGAGCGTCCACCAGTATATAGCAAGATCCAAAATCAATACTAAGAGAGGACAAATGAAAAAAAAAAATGAGACTCTGTCTTCGTTCCCGGCCAGGTAACCCCTGAATATGGTATGGACACCGCTCGTTCTCCCCCCCCTTGGTTCTAGTTTTCACTTATCAATAATCGATGACCAAAAAAAAAAAACTACATTTCAACCTTCTTCATCTTATTGATTTTTTTGTCCTGTTCCCTTTTTTTATATATGTATATCTTTCTATCTCCTCCTTGCGTTTCTTAGGACAAACGCACCAACCACACCAGCCGCGATACCGATGCCACTCAGAATCGCCACGCCAAGCATGCCCTCCTTGGCGACCTTGTCGTCAATGAGCTGGCGCAGGTCCGCGGCCTGGAGGTTGGCAGGTTCCTTTTCGAGGAGGAGGTCGTTGTAGCGGCGGGCTTCGCCGTAGTTGCCGAGTTTGTAGTTGCCGAGGGCGAGGTAGTAGAGGCACTCGCGACGGCGTTCGGGGGAGACGCGGAAGATGTCGGAGAGGAGGCGGACGCCGAGTTGTTGGTCGTTACGGTTGTTGGATTTGACGAGGCCCTGGAGAATGGGGGGGATTTAATGTTAGGAGTTTGTTTGCTGCGGAGGGTATGTGGAGGTGGAGGTGGAGGAGGTGGTCGGTGGTGAAAGAGAGGAGGACTAACCCAGGCGTAGTTGAATTTGGTCTGGACGCCGACCATTTCGCCTTCTTTTTCAAACTGGGATCGCAGGACGCTGAGCTCTGAAGGATTCAGAGGCCTATATATATATATCCATGATTTTGTTAGAGAAGCGCTGTCGTAGAGGCGGGGCGCAGCCGAGGTAGGAAAACATACGTCTCTGCGTCGAGGGCATCTGCGAGTCGCGGGTGATTAGTTCAGGCACCAAACTTGTAGTGGAGGGTTTGTTTGCGCGCATCTATGGCGACGAAGAGCGTGGCTGCCGCTGCGCGAGTCGGGATCAAGACTTACAAGGAAGCTCTGCGACCATCTTGGAGGGTTGGGGGGGCCGTGGATCGTACAGCGCAAAAAAAAGTTGGCTATAGTTTGATGGGAAAGAGCTGGGGATATAGAGTAGTACAAAAAAAGGGCGCAAGCAAGGGGTGAGAGTAGAATCACAGGCTGAGAGGGAAAAGAGACGAGGAGGAGGAGGAAGAGGTTTCGCTTGTCGGTCGGTTTGGTCTCGTGAGTCGTAGATGCGGGTTTGGCTTGGATTTAGCTATCCCGAGTGAGCGAAGAGAGAGATCACTTGCTTGCCTTTCGCAGTTGGGGTGGCGGCACGAACGATGTGGCTTAGACGGGAGGAGATGTGGCGAGTGGGTGACGTCGCGGAACGGCATAACGTCGGGTAATGGGGTGGTGTGGCTGGTGCAAGGGGAGTAAGGCTGTGGTCGTCCCTGGCGACGATGGATGAGCAAGGGGGGGTGTTTTTGGTGAAGAGTGGAGGGAGAGGGGGGTCTCTTCGGTGCTTGTTTAGGTTGATATGATACATGCAGCCTTGCCAACTTTCCTTGTCAATCAACTTTTCTTTGTATATTCAACTCGTACTGAACAAGATATCTTGCAAGCCCTTTTCGTGGACTTGGAGATTCAAAGAGCTCAACGAATTTTAAGTCGAACATCCTGACTTTAGAACCAAAAAAACAACAACAACAATAACAACAACAACAACAACAACACATTCAACACCGCCAAAATGTTGCTCGCTGAGGATCCCGCAACCGTAAGTCAACATCGCAAAAAAATCTAAGATATAGACAACGCGCTTCATTCTTTCTCTCTCTCGACAAGAAAAAAAAAAAAAGAAAAAACTAACCGCCCGTCCATCTCCCAGCTCATCAGCCACACTATCAACAACTTCAACATCCAGCCCGACAAGCTCGCCGTAGCGCGCATCACCGAATCCCTCTCCACCCTCCAGCAAGCGCGCGACCTGCACGTGCGCTCCTCCGAAACCTCGCTCAAGAAGCTCTCGCGGCAGCTCAACACCGTGGTCGCGCAGCACGACGAGCTCCTCGCCTCCCACTCCTCCACGGACCACGCATCCACGATTGCCCGGCTCGACACGCACAAGTTCCGCGTCGCAAAGGCCGCGTCCGACGCGGAGATGGAGGCCGAGCGGCTGGCGCAGCAGGCGGCGGATGCGGCGGCGCGGCTGCAGGAGCTGGAGCTGCAGGGGGTGGAAGGGTCGGACGAAGGGAGGCGGCGCGATCCTGTGGATGATGAGGTGCTGTTGCGGTTGAAGGTGTATCGCAGCCTGGGGATTGAGATTGAGCGGGATGAAAAGGATGGGGAGTGGGCGAGGGCGGTGGTGAGGAATGATCGGAAGGGGGATGTGCATGTGGTGAATATGGATAAGAAGTTCTCGAGGTATTTCTATGCCAATTACTTTTGGCAGACGCTATAATGATGGGAGAGAGAGAAGGGGGAGGGTTTGATTGGGGATGGAGTTTTTTTGTTTGTTTGTTTGTTTGTTTTTCATATGCAAAGATACCATTTACAAGGATGGAGTTTGGAGGATTGGTTTGGACATGAGGCGTCGAAGGAACGAGTTTGGTTTTTGAAGTACTGGAGAATTGCACTACCTATCACATCATTATGAACATGACAAGAGAGATCCATTGCACTGAACAAGAGATTTCATTTCTACCGGGACAATTTCTTTATAATAAACCGACCAGAGAAATTCAATACCGCCGCCGTAATCATCGGAAAGCCTCCCCTCCTGTAAGCGCCGAGCCCAAGTCTCAATTCATAGCCCTATGGAAATGGAATCAATATCTCATCCGACCTGAACCACCGACCATATAAACAAGCATAGTTACATGATGGTTCAACGAAACAAAAATATTTCCGAGAAGGTTCACATTGACTAAAATTTTCACTATTCATCATCACATCATTAAATAAATAAAACAAAACAAAAAACCGAGATTATCATCATAGCTCATTGGCATTAGAGCACCGAGGGAGTCCTCTTGACAACCTTGGAGGACATGGCCACGGGGAAATAGCCATCGCTTTGGCTCACGCCAACAAAACCAACGCGCGAGGTGGATGGTGCTCTGGTTCTGGAGCTATTGGGGGATGTTGGCATGGCAGTCGTCTTCTTCTCAGGGCTCCTGGTACGACCCTTCATCATGAGAAAGCCACCTTCGCCGGGTGTGGTTGGTCCTCCGGACAGAGTACGCTGGTGATTTCTGTTATGCTGTCGATCAGGCAGCTCCAGACGGGAGTTGATGGTTGTCCAGATGTCATCGTCGTCGCCCATGCGCCACCCCCCTACGCCTTCAAAGTCTCGCTCGGCACCAACGCTCGGAATGAGACCCAGACCAACTTCACTGACGGGTGTGACAGAGCCGGCAGAGTATCCGCTCGCAGAGCTTGGCCGGCGACGGCGATGTCTCTTAAGGATTGTAGTCGAGGTTGAAGGGCTGATGTTGTTGCTGTTTGAAGAGGAAGAGATGGCGGAGGCAGAGGCCTGCTGGAGGTAGTGCGACTTGTGCTTGGTGAGTTTGACCAAGGACTGGGAGACGAGGGAGACGGCGATGTCTAGATAGACGACAATGACCCGCAGGATGAGGATGGAGAAGGCGAAAGTAGTGGTGATGCCAGCAAGGACGGCCAGTGGGATGGTGACGGCGAAGAGGAAGGGCACGATGAAGGCGTAGACGGGGTTAAGCAATGCCATGGTGGTGGAAGATCGACAGAGAGAGAGAGAGAACAAAAGGCGGCGGTTGGCAGGATGAGGCGACGGGGCGCAACTCCAGCGTCTCATAACATGGCTATACGACGAGGCAACAAATTTGTTCTTTATTCAACCCACCCAGACCGAAAATGGAATGTCGGATTTTTGCAGAGATGGAGAGAGAGCACGCGGTGATGCCAAAGCAAGAGAGGCTGGATCGAGGCTCGATTGCGAGGTCTGGCACCCGTACGGCACCTTGACTACAGCCTGTATGGAGGAGTGGGATTGTGATGGTGACTGGGTGGTGGACGAAGACGGGTGGGTTGTGAGGTGTAGAAGATGAGTGGGAGGCACAAGGTCTAAAAAGGTGAGGGGAGGATATCGGGCTAGTTGAATGTGGCGTTGCTGTCGGCAAAGAAACTATGGCGTTTGTGTGCCGGCGTGGTTTTCGGTGTCAGTCGTCTTGCCCCGAAAAGGAGGAGAATGGAGGTCAAAGAGAAGGTAACTTGAAGTCGTTGAAGAGAAAAGGGGGGGATCTTGGTGATAATGAATTGGGAGGGAGACCTGCTATCCTTAACTACTAATATAAGGGGGAAAGGGAGGGGGAAATAATAATAAAGTCGGATCGCATGCGATAACTTGACTTGACTGCTGCGAATTGCATTGCAGGTGTACTAGTACATACACACATATATGCACAAATGCTAGGCAATCCATACATGAGATACCGTGCGGAGGGAGGTTCGGTAGCTGCATGCAATGGATGCAGCGTAAAGTGCTGAAAGGCGGAGGGGCTGCTACTGCTGCTGCTGCTGCTGCTGCTGCTGCTGCTGCTATTTTGACATGTGAAGAGTAGTAGTAGCAGCCTGGCCGAGTGAGAGCTATCGGGCAATTGAGAGCTGCCAGACGGGGCCTAGGCAGGTACCTCCGTACTTGGAACACCATCACTCGCTGTACGTACCTTATGTACCGACTAACAGAGAGGCAGCGACAATCTTCGAACGGCTTTCCACCAAAGCAGGCCATCCATCCCTATCACCACCATCATCACTATCAACACCACATACGTAACACACAGTCTCTAATGCGATCCCGGACCTATCAGTTACAGATCGCTCGCAACACGGCCTGCGGGAGACCGAAGCCAAGCCAGCACGAAACCAACGGACCGACCGGACTGAGAAATGAGATGGATATCATCAAACCCAGCGCCAGGAATCCCCTCTCCAGCCAATCATCCCCTAAAAAGTCATGGCGCACCGGGGAGAGATATCAAACAACGCCGCATGCAAAGCCGGATGATTATGATGAATATGATGATTATGATGATGATGCCTTAGCTCTAGACGCCCACTTGCATGGAATGGCTGGCTGTCGTTCCTGATGCCAAAGACGGACAAGAGCGGCGCGGCGGCATCAGCCTCTGAAGACATTCTGCTCGCTTGCGCCGAGCTGCTTCCCTCTACCCGGTCAGAATAGAATTGTCTCCCGAGGCATGATATGATGATTGCATCAAATCAAATGCCGTTCGAGGACACTGCAGGACAGCGATGCGCCTTTGCTGAACAGAGTTTGCGCCACGCAGTATTAGCCAAAACGGCCGCATGCTTGGTGATCCGCTTTAAATGGCGTTTGTGGGATGTGTCAAGGACATTCTCTCCGCCTTCTTATAAGTCATTGTTATCGAAAGGTCAAAAAACAGCATCCAACTATTGAGAGGGGGGGAGATGATGCTTTTTATTCTAGAGAGCATCAAGCCAATGTCGTCCATGTAGTCAGTCCCCGCCTCTGAAGACGTCCATTTAGTCGGCGTTCACAAGGCTGACCTGCACCACTTGAAATAGATCTCCGAGAACTGTGGGTTGGCCAACGGCCCCGATGTTACTCCACCCATGGTTAACGCCTCCTCGATAATGCAAATGTTCTCCGAGACCTCCCTCCTCAAGCTACACCAAGGCCGAAGATCCGCTACACCACCACCACCACAACTCCAGGGCCTCTTGTCAGGGTCCTGATTTCACAAACGCGGGGGCTTATGTCGATCTACCGCTTTTCTTCGTATCCACGCCTATGAATCATACATTAAACATAGATACAAGCGAGTTATTTCTTTCCTTAAAAAAGGACCCTGAATGTAGAGGGGGTTGTTGCGAGGCAAGCGTTCCAAGATCAATCGAATACATACCATGTGTCAACGCCACCATCAAACCAGCCAAAATGCCGACGAAACAGGGCAACCACAACAGCAGCACGCACAAGATCCAAGGACGCCGTCCCGAGATGACGACTTTCCGTGGCATCTAGGCATCCACGATGCCCACTGCCATCCAACCGACACCATGGCATCCGTGGCATCCCTTCCCACCATGCGAGCTCAAACCCTCGTCATCATGGCAACCCGGTCTCAGGACCAGCACCTTGTTGCCCAGGTCGCCAAAGAGCACAGTGTTGGGAAAACAAGCAGCAGCATCAGCAGCAGCAGCAGCTCTCTCAACTCCGGTAACCACCGTGGCTGCAAAGTTGTCCCCTCCTTTGGCTGGCATCCCTGGTTCTCCCACCAGCTCTTCGATGACTCCGCTCCGGAACCAACCTACAAGCCTCCCAACTCATCAGACACCTCAGAGAGCAGCAGCACCAAAGAAGAGCAAGAACAAGAAGAAGCAGCCGCCAAGGCAGCCCACTACCAAGCTGTCCTCTCACCACCACCCCAAGACCCTGCATTCCTCGCCTCGTTGCCTGTTCCCACCCCCTTATCATCCTTCATCAACGCTACTCACACCCACCTCACATCCTTCCCCTCCGCCCTCGTCGGCGAAGTTGGCCTCGACAAAGCCTTCCGCTTACCCCAGCAATGGGGCCCTCCCATCTCCGCCGACACCGACGCCAACTCCGCCGCCGACTCCGCTGCTTCTAGACCGCCGCCGCCGCTACTGCTGCTGCACAAGGGACTCACACCCGGCGGCCGAGAAGGCAGGCTTCTCAGTCCGCATCGCGTACGAATGCAGCACCAGCAGGTCATCCTCACAGCACAGCTGAAACTCGCTGGCCTAGCCGGCAGAGCAGTCAGTGTTCATGGCGTGCAGGCCCACGGAGTACTGTACGATACGGTATCTGCGTTGTGGAAAGGCCATGAGCGTAAAGTACTCTCCCGGCGGGAACGGAAAATGGTGGCTCCTAGTGCCGAGTCCAACTCTGACGAAGATTCATCGGCATCTGACCTTGATGATGTTGTTGTTGCTGGTAGTAGTAATAACGAGCTTCCTCAAAAGAAGAAGCCAAAGCAACCCGTAGCAGGGAAACCATTTCCTCCACGAATATGCCTCCACTCCTACAGCGGCAGCATCGCTATGCTCCAGCAATGGCTCCACCCTTCTGTCCCTTCACGAGTCTTTGTCTCCTTTTCCACAGCCATCAACCTAGGCACTGATGCCGGCAAGGCAAAGCTAGCCGATATCGTGCGCGCCGTGCCTGATGATAGACTCCTCGTTGAAAGCGACTTGCATAAAGCTGGCGAGGATATGGAAACTCGGCTAGAGGATATATATCGCCTGGTGTGCCAGATCAAGGGCTGGGATCTTGAAAGTGGCATTCAGAGAATAGGAAGGAACTTTCATCAGTTTATACATGGCTGACATACTGTGTGTCTCGACCAAGCTTGCTGGTCTTCCAGGACACCTATGGTATAGTAAATAAAAACATGTGCAGGAGTTGTACAATATTTCCAGCTTCCCAACTTTCCAGCGTTGCGGGTTGCAACATAAACATCTAACCAAAGAATGCTTCCTTCTGTGCCACGGCTTTCAGCCTATTCTTCCATAAATAAGCCCCATTGGTCTCAATCCCAGCGTTCGTTAAACAAAAAAATTTACAAAAAAATATTGCCTCGCTGGGCATCGTATACTAGGTTCCTGGGTTTTACATATTTATAACAGAAATTAGAGTGATTTGCCATCTACCCAATTATCTGGAGTACTCCTGTTCGTTCGGTATTGACGGCCATTGGCTACCATGGGTGCGTAGGTGCCCTCTGCGTCACTGTCATAAGCAGGGGGGGTATCGTCCTCATCCATGAATCCAACTGGCTTCGGCTGCCGAGATGCATCTTGCGAAAACCGACCTTCCTCAACAGAAATCAAGTCGCCAACGACAGAGGCAGCTTCTTGGAATGAGGCTATCTCATCTTCCATGGTTGAATCCGACGAGGAGAGTATGCCTTCCTTCTCTTTCCCATCGCACTCTTCGCGGTAGAAAAGCCTCTGAGCAGTATTTCGGAAAAAAGCCCGAATAGCCTCCTTGCGTGCCTCTCGACGAGCTCTCTTACGGGCACGACGTTCTAGCCATGACTCAGCGCCACGGAAAAACCGGCAAACCCCACGGCCCCTTTCCCTGCGTTCCTTGTGGAGTTGAATTCGTCGGCGTACACAGCGCAAGAGGTAGTAAAAGCAAAACCCAAAGGTTATGGCAGACTCGGCAACGATGAGAAGAAGAGGGATGCGTGAATATGGCTATACACTGTTAGCGGAAGCACTACAGAAGAAAAGAACGAATGAACAGCTCCCGAAGCTTACCTTTCGGTGGTGGCGGTGCCTACCATGTCCCCGGTGACCATGGCCATGCTTGTGGAAGCGATGTCTCTCACTACCCTTTCTACCATGATGCTCCCCTTCAACCCTATCCTCAACCATATCTGCGTTAAGGGGGCCATTTGACTCTTCCTCGGCAGAGCACCCAAACACAGCCTTCCACCATTCATCCATAGTCTCACAAAGATCCGAGTGTGCATACTGGGCTTTGTGAGAAAATGACTGAAACACACAGCTAAAGTCTTTGCAGTCAAGCATTGAGCTTGGGCTCTTGAAACCCAACTGCTCCATGACGCGCAACTCCTTGGATTCGAGTGTTGCCTCGAGCTCATAGATCTTCTGTTTCAACACCTCCATCTCCCGTACCTCTGCCTTCACATTATCATCGAATTCAGGAAGTTCATTAAGAGACTCGATTTCATCCAGCAATGCGTCATGGTCAACTATGACTGGCACGCTGCCTTCGGAGGTGTAAAAAACCGAGTCTCCTCCGACTTCATATATCTGGGCTGGGATTCGTTGCCTGAAGCTGGCAAAAATCGTTGTATCAGGGACGGATTTTCCATCCAGCGAGATGATAGTCATGGTCAGGTCCTGGTCCCATGGAACCCGGACACGCTCCATGCATGTGAAGTTCCAGCTGGCAGTAACGGTAGGTCCATCGAGAGTCGCAAAGGTGCCTTGACCAGCACCAGTGTCATCTTGGGACAGTAGGTAGCCATCAACCCGCACTTTGGCTTCACTACAGGCATGTTTTGACTCTCGAATGTCCAGAGTGAGTAGCTATAAATACAATTGTGAGCAGGTTGTTTAAGAGGGGGGGTCTGAAGACGAGGATTTGGTATTGGGTAGGCAATCTTACCAGAGATTGGCTGGAGGGTTTTGAGTGCTTTGAGGTGTCGATGTCGACAGCGACAGTGAGAAGTTTATGAGTTTTTGAGACTATTCATATTGAGGTTTTGTTAGTAGACTGATCCAGTGCTTGGCATATTTCATAATTCGGATATAAACGGGCGGGCATGTTCAAGACACTGAGTAAAAACGCATACCATGCAGGGATTTTCTGTCGCTCAATGATGGCCTGGCTAATATGGCTGCTGGCGCCAAGAGAAGCGCAAGTACAGTACTTAAGTTACGCATGGTGGGCGACTGGGGCGTCCACCGCTGGCAAGTTCACTATCGATTTCCACCTTTTGCAGTCGTAACAGCGATGATGGCGAAGAATCGAGAGCACCAAGGGAAATGGCCCAAGGGGGAGAATTGAGACGGGAAGAAAGAAAGAAAAGAAATCGATAGAATCCGTGCTTATTGGCAAATCGGGAGCAAAGGGACTTTAGAGGGCGGCAGCTATATTCGCTAGGGAGGGCCGTTAAGTGGTGGTGGTGATAATGATGGGGGGTACCGTACGCAAGGGACGCGTGTCGTCAAGGCTAACAGAGGTGCGATGGCTTCAGATCAGCAAGTAATGAGTGCGAGAGAAAGGGAGGGAGAGGGAAAATGGAAAGGAAAAAAGAAACAGGCTCTCGGTTGTACAAATGAGGGTAAATTGGGGGGGATGATCGTCTCATTCTATGCGGTAGCTTGAATACGAAGGCGGCTACCAACGATGACCAGCAATAACGGCCATGCTTATAATAAGAAGAGCGCTTGCACAGGGAAACAACGCATGATGAGTACCTGTTACAAGTTGCCTCCCTTGAGGGAATCGAGAAACAGCGAGGCGCAGCGGGAAGGAGGCTAGCAGCTTTTAGGCCAGGAAGGGGCAACGGAGGCACTTCCTTCACAGAGGTGACGACGAAACATCAACTTGATCCATCGTTGTTATCGAATGGGGGTTATCACCATCATCGACCCTCACTAAAAAGAAATGCCCAGGACTAAAGACTCCCGCACTCGGCTCACAGCATTGCGTGTATCTAATTATCCTCCTGCTTTGCTCTGAGGCCCTTCTGACGATGGATTTCAGTTTATCATACATAGCTGCGCAATTCATAGGAACCAAACTTTCCCTCGAAAGTCCGCGCCATTGATTGACAAACACGCTCAAACGCAGGCACTCCAACTCGCCCAGCTAGGTGGGTCGTTGATCCCTTCAGGTCGCGGTATAATGTCGAAAGAGGAATAACGCACCCAGCCTGATTTCTTCCTGAGCCCCCGGCAGTAGTGTCAGGATCAGAATCAGGATCGAGTGGCTTTCCGGCCAGCATCGCTCTGTCTCGGCGAAAGTCCGTGCCCTGACCAATATCCTGGCTTCCTCGTTGCCATCATCAACTTCTTCTTCATTGCTCCATAGGCTCTTTATGAGAAAATGATGCCAATCAATAGCCAGCTAAGGGAATCAATCCTTTCCCTAAAACTAACCCACCATCAAGCACGATGCAAGGAAAATGGTAGGTTTGCGTCTTTCTCGCGGGCTGCGACCAAGTGCCGAGGGGAAGCCCTTTTGAAAGCCAATCAGATATAGTGGTGCTCACTGACCCCGAAACATGGTCCCCTTCAAGGGCCTGGACTCTGCCTGACGATGTCAATGCTGCCCCCCAGACGAGAGAGAAAAAGAGCCCAGTAAACTGACCTTAGCCACTCATGTCATGGAGCCCCGTCTTCATGGCAAATAACTCGTTGGCCAGCCGCCGCACGGTTGATTCGGAAGGGACATGCCGTAGGCACCTCCAATTTCTATTTCTATCTGTTACAGTAGGATGACCAATAACCCCTTGAAATGCATTTCTTGAGAACACTGTTGGTAGTGAGACGCTCTTAAAATTGTCACGCTGCAGGCCAATGTGGCAAGATGGGGAAGCATCATCGCCAACGATGCTCATCACTTGCGTTAGAAATGCCTCGTAGATACTTCTCTTCTAGGCGATGATCAACTGATCTACAGCGCCTCACAGGTATAATAGGTACTCCGTCTCCATGCCAAGCAATGCGCCACCAAACAAGCTTCTTACATAGGAAACCCCAATCCCGCGTGGTCAATATAAAGGGCGCCACTAGATATTGTATCTGGGGCGTCTATACATATAAAAAGCCAATCTGTAGGTAGATGTTGGTTGTTGGCAACAGCCGACGAACTTATGGACACTTTCTGCGCGAATCCCGTGTGTGTTTGCTTCGGCTGACTGGTTGGATCATATTCTCAGTAGAATCCCTTTTGAGCTCGTGAAATGCTTTGGAACAATCATTGCTATCACCAATGTTGGAAATCGATCAAATTATTAAAAGTCTTCCTCTATGCATCGTGACTACTATCAGGGCGTTAGGGCCACAACTCTGTTGTGCTCCAAGAAACTTCCGGCTTCAACGTTTCAACCTTGTGGCTCCATCGTCGAGCTCTTTTGGGGTCTGACAGGTCCAGTTGATCCACCTCCTCAGGCACAATCAATAGGACCCGAAAGTTCTTCCTAGCAATCTCATCATGCAGATTGTCTACCACCTGTCCCAGCTCCAACCCTGGCTCCGGTTTCTGGGAGAGAGGTGCTCCTGGTAATGGATTCCGGAAAGATCCCCTCATTACCGGACTCAGATTGCCAAAATGTGCAGTCAACTCACGGTCCCAGCTCCATTCCTTGACCGGCTCCTGGGTGCTCTGTCGCATCCAAGGCCGTAGAGCCTCCCGTACCGCTGCGCCCTCAGACTCAATGTCGGGACCTATCACGAGAGCTCGGCCCCGAAACCTCCATTGCGTCATGGCCTTTTCAGCCCAGAAGACGGCCTCGACAGGGCCACCGATGCCGGATTGCTCGGATGGTGGTGCCTCATTTTTGCTGCTGCTGCTGCTGCTGCTGCTATTTAACAATTCGGGAATCTTTTCCATGCGTGCATCTGTTGTGATTGTGGGCAAGTCGGTAGAGTACACGTCTGGGTTGCGTTCTGCGGGGTTCCTACTGTTCTCGGGGAGAGAAGCCCACATGCCACGAAAGACGACAGTCCTAGCTCGAGGCGCGAATCGGACAGCATCCGATTTGGGATCCAGAGGATGGATCGTGCTGAGGACGAAGCTCGGGATTTCCATCTCCTGAATATGCGAAAGAAACGTGGATCGCCAAGGCGCTCCGGATGAAGGCAAGCCAGCCATGGCACCCGTTTGGACGAGATGATCGAGAAGCTGTCTCGTGCGTCTGACAGGAGCTGTATTTGTTCTCATGTGGGTATTTCCGGTGTATGGATATTTTGCGCGGGTTCAGGTGGTG
This sequence comes from Sphaerostilbella broomeana, assembly GCA_930272545.1. NCBI lineage: Eukaryota > Fungi > Ascomycota > Sordariomycetes > Hypocreales > Hypocreaceae > Sphaerostilbella > Sphaerostilbella broomeana. The sequence continues at coordinate 313,267 of CAKNET010000014.1, forward strand.
CTTCTGTCTGAGGACTGTCCGAGTGAGATACGCAGTTGCGTTGTTCGAGTTGGCAGTTCCGACTGCGAAGCTCGGAAGTCGAGTTTCCTGCCCCACCAGAAGCTCTGGGGACAACCGCCTGCTTGATGAATCATCAACGAGTGTTAGAGATCGATATCATGATTATAGCGCCATGAACTGCGCTTCACCAGTCAAAGCATGCACCTACCTTGGCGTCTCATATCTGATATGATTGATCGATTTAGTTGATGGGACATACTTTATTCTCCTTTAGCATCAGGTGGCCCGCGAGATGATTCGGAAGCGGAGCCAAACGGCGCTACCCTACACCTCCTGGGCACAATGAGGAGGCTGCGGCGCCGTCTTTAAGCACACTGCTTATTTGGTCTGGATTGGTCTGCTTCTAATACCTCCCATGTGTGGCAAGGTTACCCAGCTAGCTAGCTGTGGAAGAGGAAGCCTCACTACAACTCTGATTCAATAGGCCAGAGTACTAGTAACCAGTCGGGACACAGAGCTGAGCAGAGAATCAATTTCATTCGACATCGTTTTCAGCTCAGCCAAGACGAACCCCATGATCTTCACTTCTCCCGCCGATCAAATTCAACGGCTTAGCTTAGCCATAGGAATATGATTATGTACGTCCTTCTTATGCCTGTTTTTCTGTTGAACGAGTTCTCGACAGTTTCTCCTGATATCACGCCAGCATCCTTGCAGCTGTGGCCGCACTCGCCGCTCGTCCGTTTGCGGCCGTTGGACGAGGATTGACAAAATGACACCAGGAGAGCATCTAATTGGCAAACCTTGGCCCAATCATATACATACTATCCATGCGACGATTGCCTTAATTCTCCGAAGCAAGTCTCCGCCCCCGTTCAACTGGTGCTTTTTAGCCCCAGACAGCGCGAGCCGCCCCTCATTTCTTTTCCGGCCGAGGTCCTGATCGATTCGGCTGTCGCTGGAAGTCTGTCATTTCTGTCCATTGCCCCCCGTCTCTCTCTCGCTCTTTTTCCCTCACGTTGAAATGGGAAATGCCTGGGCTACTAGCGCATTGCGGCTGAGGAGGACAGAGAAGAGCGGCTCTGTGTGACGAACGTCCAGACCCGGTCTGTGGGCTTGTTTGGTGGTGGCCCGCCGGCAGCAGAAGCACGCGGCTCAGCGCGCAGCAGCGCACCTACCGTACCCTAATATTGGTTGGCTGCTTGTCTTATTCCCACCTCGCTGCTCGACCCTTTTTTTCCCACTTCAATCCCCCTTATTCCCAGCGCTCAAAGCCGACCACGAAAAACCCTCGACAGCGGCCCCAAAACTCGCATCCCTCCCTCCCCGCCAATCTTATTCCCGGAGCGACAGCCAGCGAGTGCCGTCCCGCGAGCAGCAGCAGCAGCAGCAGTAACATCAGCATCAGCAACAGCATCCATCTGTCGGCTCACTCACCAGTTGATTCATCAGTCATCCATTACTCATCCCCAAAGGGAGCCGCGGCCCGCGCCGCATCAATTTATCTTAGGCGCGCGCTCTCTGTGCTGTGCTGTGCTGTGCTGTGCTGTGCTATTCTGTCCAGGCAGGCATTGCCCTGTGCCTGTGCTTGGTGTCCACGGAGCACATGGACTTGTCGCACTTCCAGCAAGGCGGCAGCGGCCAACTCGCCCGGAGGAGCTCGACTTCAATCGGTGTCGGGCTTGGCAGTTCCTCATCGGCCGTGACTCCGAGCACAGTCTCCAATGCCTCCGTCGCGTCGCCCGTCTCCATCTCGGCCTCGCATCGCCTGCCCGCTCTGAACAGCGGGGGCGGCGGCGGTGGAGGTGGACGCGACTTTGGCGGCTTCGCTTCTCACCACGCCGACCACACCTCGCCAGATGGCCAGATGGACAGCGACCAGCCCAAGAAGAAGCAAAAGCGCAATAAGCCAACACTTTCATGTCATGAATGTGTGGAGAGAAAGACAAAGGTATGTGGCTACCAACCTCGTTAGAATGAGTGAGCCCATGCGACTGGCCAGATCTGCCTTCTTCGTCCTCACCAATGTGATGCGACATATGACATGCTGCTACCTGCCATCAAACACCAGTATCCCTGTGGGCTTGGACTATTACGATGATGAGATGACCAAGGCGGATCGCTCTGGTGATCTGCAGGTAGCCGCGCTGGCCGTTTCACAACACGAGGACATCCATCCATCCATAAGCACTATTATATCTGTGGTTTCTTTTGTCATACTTTGTTACCCCATCCAGGCCCTGCATTTGTTTTCCCTTATTAAATACATCCTGATCTGAAATGGACTATCGGGTCTAGATTCTGACCAAATTTTTTTTTCAACATGCTGACTTTTGTTTTGTTTAGTGTGATAGGGGGCGACCTCATTGTCTCGCCTGTAAGTCTGCTTCTGAATTCCCGCTGATTATCAAAATCATACCTAGGTACTAACCTTTTGCAATAGGCATAAAACGGCAAACGGAATGCAGATATGCCCATGTTGCCAATCTACTTGAGTAAGTCTGTCTTTTTTTTTTGCTGTACTAAACTATGTCTATTTTGCAGGAGGAAATAGTTGGTGCTAACGAACCCGCCTAGGGAGACGACGAGGTCGGCAGCTAATGGACGCCGCATGACTAAACCTCCAAAGAAGAAACTTGGTGTAGTTGAAAAGCTCCCAGTTCCCAACATCGCCGACAGAAGCGCCAGCATCGGAGAAGATGTTTCCTCCCGTGGTGCGATAGCGCTCTCTACTGGCTTAATGTCTAATGTGCCCTATTCTGTTGCGACTGCCAGCAATGTTTTCGGCATAGGCTCAGAACATCCCTTTGCCAACTACTGGACTTGCGAGGGAGGCCTGCCAGAAGTCATTTCTGTGCTTCCTGACAAGATCCAGGCTGATATCCTACTATCTCGGTATTTTGAGTGTGTTGATCCGGTATATCCCATGATCCATCGGCAGACCTTCTATGCCGACTATGAGCACTTTTGGCAATTATCCGAGAAGACCGACGTTGACGCGGCATTCATCGCTCAAATTTTCGTCATGCTAGCTCTTGGGACACAATTCGTTACCTCAACAACATCACGGGAGCGGAAACAGACAGCCGAGTTTTACGCCTCGGCTAGCAACCAAGCGCTTCGAATGTTTTCGTATCTGAGCACGGCTTCGATAAGATCGGTGCAAGCTATGGTGCTGATGACCTACTTCTTAATTAACGACAACCATGCTTCTGATGGATGGGCGTTTGCTGGTATTCTAATACGGCAAGCATATGCTATGGGGTTACACCGTGATCCTAATATTGGTAAGGCCCCCGGCGGTAACTTTGGTTTGAAATAGTTGACTTATCAATTTCTAGTGACGCCGAATGCTAGTCCCTTTGAGAAGCAGCAGAGACGTAAAGTCTGGCAGGCGGTCCTTCTCCAGGACACGTTCCTCACAGTGCTCCTCTCGCTCCCGCCGTCTGCCACACATACAGACGTGTCGGTAGATGATTTGCTTGACCATGGCTCCTCCATTGCCAGCAGCGACCCAACGGACAATGCGTACATAAGAGGTTCGTGGACGTTGGCGAATCTGGTACAGGAAACGATATGCTCCCCTCGATCATTGGACATGCCCATCTGCGCAACAGCACGGCACAAATCCAAACTGGTGGCCGACTTCCGGGCAGTATACCGCTCCTTTCCGGACGTATTCAGGTCATGGGATGCCGAAAGCCTCACGGCAGTGGCTGGGGCGAATAAGAGGGTTGTGCGTCAAACGCTCTTCCTCACGAGCAACTACTTTCATAACCTCATGTTGGTCCATGCCTCGGAGAGCCCGGATGTACCTGTGAATGTGCGGGGCACGTTGGAAGCCGCTCACGATGCCATCAGTGCATTCTTCTTGCTATTCAGCCTGTTAGAGACGGAGGCTCGTGTGTGGTGGGTATTCAACCACCGTGCTTTTCTTGAGGCATTATGCATTGGCAATGTGTTGCGAGAAACTGCCAAAGAATCAGATGGGATAGAAATGCTGCTCAAAGATCCATTGTTCGTACGTGCCAAGGCCGATATCAGTAAGTGGAACCCAACTCAATTCAAAGCTCTTCTTTTCTTTTCTTTTTTTCTTCTCACACCCCGCTATTCCGACCATGTCCATAAAATAAAAGCAAAATACCCGGTTTTTTTCACTAACATCGGAACCTAGCCCGGATGATACAGATCATGCAGCTGATGGCCGAGGACTCCGAGGTCGCCCGGACAAGGGTCCAGGTACTGAGCCAGTTTCTGAATTGAGAATCGAGGCGGTGACGTTGTCTTTGTTGTCTTTGGTGTTGTTGTTGGGCAGGGGCACATAATTTGCGATTTTTTTTTTGTGTCTTGACTCGTTTTATTTTTTATTTATTTTTGCGGAGCATGGTGTTGGCGGCTTGAGTCCGTTTGAATACTTTGTTGCATGGCTTTTTTTTCCTGCTTGGACATGAATACTTTTTTGGTAGGTATCCCTGCACCGAGTTTACGACAGTATACCTGGCTGGAATGCAGGCAATACAGGTTGTTCTATTGTGTTTTTAGTTTGGACAGTTTACAGAGATTAAAAAAAATCTGTTGTTGGTGTGCAATAGATGTTTGTTCGGTCCGGCAGTGATGATGATGATGATGATGATTATCATGTAGTCTATTTAGGGATATAGAACACACACGCACACACGCACACACGGCTACAATTTGAATCACATGGCAAGCCAGTATCAGGGCGTTGTTGGTCCACGAATCGGACGGATTCTCTTTTCGTCCTTCTTACTAGGCTGGTCGTGTGCGTTCTATAGAAATGGCCGAACAGGCTATTTGCTTTACACCCATGAAATATATAGTGTGGGACTGGGTATTATTATTCGTAAACGGAACTTGCCATCACCAGTTTTGGAGTCTCGTGTAAATTTTTTTTATGTTTAGTCAAAAGGCCAGGAGGGAGAGACACAGCGTCCTGCACTGCATCCATTCATTAAGCATCGCAGCGCAGCGCAGCGCATCACATAGCAAGCATATATTGTAAGGTAGTTGTCTCCTTGCTGTGCTCGTACATCGAACCTATAGGATTTGCAGGAGAACCGTGCATTCCTACCTCTCTTTTTTTTTTTCCTGGGTACCTCAAATATAAATGTATACGGGCATATATATTATTATTATGGGGGGACGGTTTATTACAGGTTTCTGTTATTGGAATGAAATAGACATGACGGTATAGCAAGGAATTGAGGGTCGGTAATCTTGTGCCTGAAAGAGCTGTGGCCGAGACGAGGAGGAGGAAGAAAACCCCAGAACTATTTTGCCACGTCGCTTGATTAATTGGGAATTACGAATCTGCTCTCGGTTACGTGCGTTGATGTATTTGAAGAAAGAAAAAAAAAAAAAGACGGAACTGGATCGATGTGACTGTGATTCTTGAAGTGGTATGTCTGTGCCCTCTGGCGTTCTCAGGCGGTGATGAGAGTTATGTCATTAGGTCGGGATGATGCCCGCTTCGGGAAGTAAGGTATGATGAGGCTTTAGATTTTAGCCTATAGATAATTGGATGAATGATTGAATGTATGAATGAGGAATTCGGCGTCGAAACCCGTTCATAGTGCCTGTGTCAGCTCCTCTATTCTACTTGGAGCTGGAATGGTTTTCTCATCTAGATTAGAGTTGACGCAAAGAATACCCTCCCCCTAGAGATGTGCAGACGGAAACGGAAGCTAATTGATGAAGCGACAGGCCCTGGGGGGAGATCACGTCAGATTGATTATGGATGGAGCAGTCCGATGTGCCTTGTGACTCGTTGAGCGCTGAACTATCTCCAAAACCAAAATTTTCAAATGGTTGACTGCTCGCCGCGCAATTGTTTTCTTTTTTTTTTTGCCCAATCTGGGTGTATTTTAGTAGAGAGCATGGACATAAGCGCCGGGGGTGTGTCTGTACAATTAAACGTTCGTTTCGTGTGTGTGAGAAAGAAGAATAACAAGCCACCAACAACGCTTCCGTCGGATTCGGCAGCACACTCATGCGGCCTTTTTTTCCCTTGGTGTCTGTTGTTGGTTGACCGAGTGGGGTGTATGCCACGAGGGGGCCGGGCAGTTTGGCAAGGGTCTTCGTTGGGCATGCACGCAAGAATGTCATGGAAGGATCTCATATTGCAGAAAGAGAAAGTCGATGTACTTCCATGTATCGTGGCTAAAACGATGACGATGTGTGCCTGGAGGAGAAGTTTGTTGGTTGTAGGGCCATGCTGAGCGGTAATATTATATTTGAAGATGAATTATTTTTCTTCTTCAACACTGGCGATATTTCTTTTCGCTGTGAGATATGAAGTTTTGGCCATAGCAGCAACGATAGCTTGCCGGCGGCAGAGCCGTCCAGCCTTGAACGGCTCCTTCTAGCGCTGAATGACAACTCGCATGCATGCTAGAGAACGTTGTAAACCCAATGTGAGCTGCATGTACATCTTTTTATTTCTTCGAGAAATAGCCGTCTTGAACTTTGAAACGAGCTGAAAAGGTCTATGAGTCGCCTGGATCATGCCGCACATCTATATATGTAATTTGCTGAAATCTGTTTCATGCCGGCGATAAGCATTGGCCGTCTCGTCGGCGGTTAAGCATCTGCCTGGTTCGGTTTGGGTTCATTGTCTCTCTGCTTGATAGCCTTATTTTGATGTATGTTGCTATCTAACCACGATTCTGTGGGGGAAGTTAGGATAGTTGAAGACCCGAGAACGAATTATTATGCATGAGAGGGAATAGAGACGGCGCTACTAAGGAATGCATCGTGTGGACGAAGGTAGTATTGTCGCAACTATAATATCTGAGTCGTAATTTCCTGTCAACTCGTCGTGCCGTGTAGTTTGACAACGTAATTCGTATCTAGTTCTCTAGTAAGTAGTGAGAGTTGGGAAACTATTGCCATTATAGGAAAGTAAACATCTGCCACTGATTGATAGTGGAGAAAAGTGGATGAATGAATAACATCGACGTAGAGAGGAGCATTTCCTAGGTGAGATCCCTCCGCAACTCTCCTCCCTTTGAGCGGAAGGGTAGTGGAAATCGTACCAGCACAGTCGTTAAGTCTGTTGTTGGTCGAACTAGAAGGACATGTCGGCGCACCAGTATTCTATGGGCGTTTGCTTCATCAGACTCGTTCATTAACATTTCGAGACAACGAAATCAGCGAATCGAAGACTGACTGGGGATCCTAATCTGCTAGGCCCCCATCACACGTGTTGTGATAGTGCAAGGAATATACCAAACCAATACCTTCTAGAGTTTTCTGACCCTGCTGTCCGCTCCAACCCACTCTAATTATAACATACTGTGTACTTTATCGAAACCCACGCTCTTGTCGCTTATCTTGTATGGCCTGGCGACTCGTGGAGAAGTGATATATATGTGTCAGTAGACAGAAGAGTGGCACATCCACAAGAGAATATTGCTTTCTGTTTTCTTTACAATGTACTTACAACAAACCAGCGGAATGACGGTTTGGAAGAATACTCGTGTGTTGGCGTTACTCATTGGGTCATCTAAGATGCGGCCTCTCCATAATTGATGATATTTAGCCAAGTCAAAATTTTATTGTTAGCGACAACACGTGGACGCAGCCCATGGCTCTTTCTCCTAGCAGCTCGCAGCATCGGTGCATGTGGTGTAACACTCAATATGCTCAGTATATCAATGGGCGGCTGCTTCGCTTTTCCACAGCGGAGCGCACGTATGCGGCATGGGTAATCGATACTCATACTGAATGACATGGATACGAACGTCAGTCCTGGGATCTCGTGCTTCTATTTAGAAGGCAGGGCGTGTGGCTGTTTGCCGTGGTGTTGACTGGAATGGCCAAAGAGACGTGTTGGTGTTAGCCAAACTTTTGCTGCCAAGCTCTGCTCTTGATATTTTCTCGTACTTCTTGTCTTGTGCGGACCCTGCTAGGCAAAGGTCGCCGGAACTCCTATTGATCGCCATTCAGTTTGGCTGTGAAGTGCATGGTATGGCTGGACGTCCAACAACGCACAGAGGTATCCAGTTTTCTTTTCTGAATACCTGCTCCAAAGAAGAGTAGAAATCTTTGTCGCAAAGAAAGCACCTGGAGACCAATATCTAGAATATGAGTAGAAACGAATTGATATCAGAGACGAGCCTGCTGACCGGTGTGTGCCTTAATGAGGAGAGATGCACATGAACGGGCTGGTCCGCCAGCGGGAGAATCGACGCCACAGTTTGCAAGGCTGCCAAGCCAACCCTTGTCGGTTCGGTTGAATTTTGCCCATTTCCATATTAATGTCCATCTCGTCTTTCAAATAAACAACAACATGGGATCATTTTGCCCCCTTGCCTCCGCCCAAACCAACCACCTTGTCTCTCCCTCTGGGTCGGTGTGAGCGCGCAGCTGTGGTCGAACAAGATCTTTAATTTACCACTTTGCTCGTTAATCATCAATGGCTACAGGGCGATGGGACGATGGGGAGATATAACACTCTATACAAACACGTGGACTTGAATCAACAATTTAGCACCGGCTGCCTGTGGCTCTGCGCGTTGATGTTGAAACGCCTGACCTGGTGCATGACGGCAGATAGATACGGGAGTGTAGGGACCGGCAACTGCGTCGGTTGATTGCCTACTATTTCCTTTGTGACACAGTAGGCTGCGAGGCATGATTCATGCATTGGAAAAACGATTGATCAAGAAATAGGTCATGTTGGTTGGCAATTAAACAAAATTATCTTGACCCATGATTTGTTGGTGGAATACTGGTGGTGGTTCAAAGGAGCCCCCAAAACATGCCTCTAGGTACCTAGGTACCTATAGGTAGAGGGGGAGGACCGAGATACCTAGTCGGTACCTTGGCAACTCCAGTGAAACGTGCATATGGCGACAGAAAGCTGAGCGCCCGATAGGGTATCTATATAGTACCTATGTCATTTACTCGGGGTAATGCTAGCCTAACTCTAAAGAAGGCAAGACGGGGATGGACATGCCAGGCAGGCACCCACCCGGGATGACCTTCCGGAACTAACTAATTCACGGGTCTCATATCTTGAAAAAACCACCCCCCCAAAAGAAATCCACAGTGCCCGCCACAATCTTGTCACCACCCCGAACACACACACACCACCTTTGAGCATTGATGGATCCGTCCATCTGCAAAGTCTCGAATGACCAAGCTGGGAAAGAGTCTATAGAGCACCCAGACTCAGAAGCGCCGGGCACTCGAACCATCATGCCCCATATGGGCTTTGCTTATTCGCATTGACTCTTGAAGATCACCACTGCGAATCATGATACTGAATAGGGAGACCAACATAGGGAGGGGAAGCTGGGCAAGGCGAACCGTAGCGAAGATAGACACGGCAGTCGGCCAACCAACAAAGGCTTTGGAAGGTACGGTTCTCCCCACCCCATCAGGTGACAATTTGCAGATATCTGGCAGAAAAGCAAGCTCGGGATACATGAATGGCGCTCCACGATGCTTTCCGTCGAACGCTTCATCGTCATGCAAGAGAGAGACTCTTGTCTGAGAGTGGCCGCATGGAAGCGCAGCAATCATTACTGATGAGCCGTTATTGATGTCCTTGAGATGGTCGGCGATCTAACCAGGGAACCAATTGGCCAATACGGTGTTGGCTATCGCCGACTATTTTGTTTCGTTACAGGCGAACGGGGACCTAATATTTCCCCTACCCTTCCAGAAGCAAGCAAACGGGAATTACTGCCTGGTGTGGGACTTGGTTTTCAGATACACAACGGCTGAGGCTACGTGTGATTTGACCCACTCAATCTCAAGATATCCTCAAGGCTCCATTCACTTCCCGCGGACAAGCGAGAGCCAAAAAAAAAAAAAAGGTCGCTGATACTCTAATTCGAGTGCACCTATTAGTGGCTTTTTGTCACCTAATGCCGTTGAGATGAGCTCTTTGCATCCCCTGTGTTGAGCGGCCATATGCTAGTTCAAGATGAGATCTGTGAGGGGTACCTTGCCTTTGATTGACATCTTGCCTAAATAAGCAAGGGATTAATGTTGGGGAGTGGTTGGTTCATTGAAGACTGGGGAGAAAAATCGAAGTCTTCGAATATTCTCTTTGTCTGATAGGATAGGCCTCTTCAGGCCCAGGGACGGCCCAAAAACAGAAGCCGAAGTCCGGGTGCGAAGCAACAGTTGAGTGTTCACGACACCGGTTGTGACGGTAGCAGTGACGCAAGGTAGCTCACGTAGCAGTATCTCGACTTGCACACGGTATCTACCTCACAGATATGCCACATATGCTCGCATTCGAGAAATGTCAAAGTCCTCCCAGTGCTTCTGTGCGACGCTAAAGCGCCCTGGGAACTAAAACATCTAGAAAATACTCACCTCAAAGGGTGAGACAGCCAATTTAGCGCAGCTCTCTGGTCATTCCTCCCACTTTGAAGGTGCCCAACTTAGCACAAGAAGGAAGCTTCTGATATACATTTGCAGGTGATAGTAATGGAAGGATGCAAACGAACAACATGCCTCTCAAGAGGTTTTGGGACAAGATTCTTTAGGGACCGATGCACTCCTTTGAGATGGACGAATTTGGAACAACCGTGAGGGTTGAGCCAAAGCATGTATATACGCACGAGGATTTGGTCTTTGAACTTGAGCTATGGTTAATTCACAGAGAAGTACAAGTACTTGACAGAACGAAACAGGTTACTGGGTGCGAGAGGGATATCGCACCGTTGAAGTAGCTAGAGCTAACACTGAGTGGCCGAGACTCAGGAAGACCGACATGCTTAATACTACCTGGTATCTTCCATGTCGATTGGGTTGAGTTACAAACGGAAATACATACAACTGGCGACAGGCGGGGTACAAACTAAGAAAAGCCTCTTTGTGTTTTACGATGTGCAAACTCCCTAGTTCGTCGAAGAGGCTCACGTTTTGACCGGACGGCCAGCATCGCAGATCGACGTCTCGTACATAATTTGGAGTGAAATTGCGGCTTAGCGGCAGCCGATGATCTCGGTCGCTTGTTGCTTACCCTTGGAGAATTGTGGCCTACCTTCATAGGTTAGCAGGCTCTTGATAGGAGTTGCTGAGATTCGCAATGGTAAGTCGAGAGATTTGCTCATTGCTGGCTGGTATGCGGCACGGAGCATGCATATGTACTGCTAAAGGCATGGATAGCTCTGCTGAAGTTAATAATATGAGGCAGCATCTGAAAAGGGTTATTTTTTTTTCAAATGGAGCTGTTGACTGTCCTTAGTTGACGAGCAATTGGCGCAGTGGCATCACCAACAGCCAGTCTCATCGCCCTTGCCCCACGATCGCCTCGGGGGCTAAAAGCTGGGCGTGGCAAATTTGCCTGGCGCGGCACGCGGAAGTATGAAGATCTACTCCGTACCCCATCCGTCCAGCCAGCCATCCATCCAGCTAGCCAGCTCACAATCGAACCTAGCAGCGCCGCCCGCCATCTCTGGATCCCGAGATAATACTATCCCCCGGGGTTATTTCATCGCCTTGTTGGTTGGAGTCCTAGGGAGTACGAACGGTGTATCGACGACCAGTACACAGTTGAATGGAGAGGTCATTCCACATCTCTGCATGGTTTTTGGACACGGTTGTTGGCCACGCCAGCCACCCGTCCGGAAGTTCAAGTTAAGTTGTCTCCGTGCTCCGTACCCATAAAGGTTCGAGTTCGGGGTATGAGGCATCATCAATACGGGCACGGCAGTCTCAGACCAGGACAGACATGATGTCTCCCCCCTGGCCGCCTGGCTGTGCTCTCCAACCCATTCTCCACAGTCGGCTGCAGTAATGAATAGGTGCTGCATGCTCACAGTCATATATGTGCTTCTGGCTGTGGCTCCGCTTCCGTCATATTAGTGATCAGTGATCAGGGCAGAAAAGAGCGGTGGTCGTCATCATTCGCCCACCCCGCTAAGCCCTGTTGCTGCTTTGCTGCTGCTGCCGCCGCCGATGCGGTGGTGGGCAAACGGTGCTGTCCGTCTCCACCGAGGGCCACGCGAGGTGCTAAAAGCTGCCACGCTGTCAGTGGTTGAAAATGTTCTCTCATTTTGAACCCTGTCAGAGGCTCTGCACAAGCTAAATCATGTCGGGCTTGCGCTACGCCGTGGCCAAAAGGCGCCAGTTGAGTCGAAATCTGCGGGCTAAAGTACAGTCCTTCACACTTGCATGCACATCCGACTAGGTAGGTACGCAATGTGAGCATTATATGTATGTCTGTCCTGAGATGCATGTCCATGTCGTACTGCCAAACCTGCAAGAATCACGTCTGTGTTGCAAGAGAGAACAGCGATGCAGCCGTATCCACAGTGTGAGGAGCAAGAATCCGTTCGTTGTGAGCCATCACAAGCTCTAGGTCCCTAAAAATGTACGTCGGTGCCTCAGAGGAGCGGAGCCTGGTGGGCAAAACAACAAACGAGGAAGAGAGTAAATATGAGAGTACCTTTAAAGTTCCCAATAACGAGCCAACGAACGTTATTATAGGAGGTACATACTTAAATACCTGGTAGCTAGGCACCCTACTTCAGGGAATTGTATGATATGATTCGCACGAAAAACAGGTAACAACAGCAGAAGCAGGCCAACAACCCAAAGCCAAGAAGAGGAGCGAAGGCACGGCGGCGACCACACTGTGTGAATTGTTGCGAGTCCTCCCTGTGGCTCCCCCTCGGCCGGCCACTACACCCATCCATGGATGCTCCCTGGCCTGGCTTGGCTTGGGCTGTCCTGCCCACAAGCACTGCGGATGGACGGAGCACATGTGTGCTGCGTGTGGTGGTGGGCGCCTTCAGTTCAGCGTGCTCTGCGCGCTGTGCTTGGGGTCTCCCATGCTGCGCGGAAGTGAAGAGAAGCGCCACCCCTCCCGCCGTGTGCATATCCATTCAATCTTGCGGCCACCAACCAACCAACGGGTCCCAGCGGCGCAAGACCACTACCTACTCCTCACCAACAGCCCAGCAGCAGCAGCAACAGCGGTGCGCACACTCCAACTGGCAGCTCGCAGCGCTTCACAACATTAAACAGGGTCCAGAAAGCCCAGATAGTATTAATATTACACCACCCTGCCCAAGTGTGCTCTTTCTCTCTCTCCCCCCCTTCGTTTTCCAGGCTTTTTTTTAATGCTGTTCTGCCATCACTCACACCATCATTGATTGGCACGTATCGATCTTCCAGCAGCAAAGACTTGGGCTTCAACGCTTGCTGACGAACATATACTTCCATCCATCCATCCATCCATCCATCCATACATACTACATACATACACATACACACATACATACGAACAGCAACAGCAACAGCCGCAGCAGGCAATTTGCGACTCCTCCCTCCAGCTTTGCTGACTCGCAATCAATTCCTCCCGCCCTGTACCCACCACCGAACCTTTATTTCCCGTCCAGCCGCCACTCCCCCGATCCTAGTGGACCACTCCTGTCAGCCTTACCCAATTAGGCGCTTCGCGAGAACGAGTCTGCTCTAGGTCGTCCTTGCGACTCACTTGCAACTTTGAACCACAAGTGGACCGAGTTCACACGAAAGCGACTTTTTTCTTGTTCTTGTCTTTCGCCATTGAATTCCGCATTACGTTGGGCATTCAAACGGGAACACGCACATTCTGTAATCTCAACGATCATCATCATCCAATCCTCACCGTCATTTGCCACCAATCCGTTGCGCCTTCCCTTCCCTTGCCCTCTGACTAGCGAGTATCGGGTACCATCCATCTGTACGTCGGCATCGATCGCAGGCAATTAAAGCCGTGGATTCACCAGCAAGCCCCTTGTCGCTGCTGTCACGATCCCGAGACGAACCTCGATTTCGATACGCTATCCCATACCGACCCCTTTGATAAAACAAACCGACCCTCCCAGTGTTTTCGCTTACCCGCCGTCACAATTGCTGCCAAAAGGAACTTGTCGCGGGAGACCGACTTCCGCGAGATGGCCATCGATGCGCTCAAAAATTTAACTCATAACATACCTGATTGGCAGAGACGGTTAGATGAACTGAGCTCTCAGATAGATAAACGCCAGACTGAGCTGGCCGCCCTGGCCGAAGGGTCTCCTAAGAAGGAATCAGAAACCAAGTCTCTGAGGAATAGAGGCTCAACGGAGTCCCTACGACCTACTGATGATGGACCCATGCACATGAGTCCCGCCGAAGAGCCGCTTCAGCAGTCTCAAAACGTGCCACCGCCCCTTTCAAACAACCATCTGGGTCATGGAATCCCTTATGGCTCAGGCATTGAAGTACGATCGAGTCTACCGCAATCGTCACTGGAGGCTAGGGTGCCGTCATCTTCCCGCGCACGAATCAAGAAGAGAAGCAGGACATCATCCATCGCTTCTGCTGATGGCACACGGGCTGCATCCAGGACAAGAAGTATGATTATTGTGTACTATGACAGCTATGTGCAGAGCTTCTTCGACGAGTTGGTCAGATTCGTCTCCTCTAGTAGGAACTTGATGCGGAAAGCCAAGATGGCGGCCAAGGTAGCTCAGATCAAGCGGTTGGCTGAAATGGAGATCCCCGACGAAGACAACCCTAGTGGGGACGACAAAGCTGGGTCAGAAGCATTACCCTCACTACGGTACATCAGCAGTCGCCGGTACGGAACTGGAGCCATGCGCCTTGGTGCTCCTGCCATGAAAAACCAAGCTCCCGATGTCTATGACGAGTTGGACAAGGCCCTTGAGTTTGTCCAGAGCACATGCGAACATGGTGCGCATCAGTTCCTGAGGGACGCCAAGTGCAATGAGGAGATTCAGAAAATTCGGCAACGAATGACCGAAGTCATGGGCATGGCGGAGAAGGAGATGGATCGAGTTTCGCGTGAAGAGCCCGACTGGGCAAAGGCAGCTGGGGATTTGAACAAGCCCCGTTCCAAACGTCCGCTCTCAGTCAGCAGAACCTTGGCGATCGGTAACAGGGAGGACCGTATCGCCGACGATGTTCACTCAAAGAAGTTGGAGGTGGCGGATCCGGGTGCTCCTAGAGCTCCTATTCTTCACGTCGTCGACCGAATTGAGGCAGACCCCCGTGCTGAGGAAGACGACTTCGATGAGGATGCAATGCTTCAGGCGATTCGGTTTCGCTCCACTAGACATATGCGCGCTATAGCAAATTAAGACATCGTCGTGTACATCAAGATGGCGTATGCTAGAAACTAGAGGGGGCGAGGACCAATTCTTTGATCCGGTTTCTAGAAGTGCGATTGAGGAATGACAGAGCAGGCGACGCTCGCATTTTTTGTCGCCAATGATCCAACGAACGTTTAATGACCCTGTTATGCATGGGAGTTCTGGAGAGACCGAGCATTTTACGCAAGGTTATTGAGCCAATTTATAATGAAATCGCATATAGCCGCAAGGGCATCATGGCGTTTCTGCTTTTTTGTTTCATGTTTTCTTTCGTTTAGTTTTTTCTGCGCTGGGACAAAATAATGGGATCCCAGTGTTTGGGGATCCCAAGTTGGCAGAATGTCATTATCATGGATCTTTGTGATGTTGAGGAGGAAGAGCCGTACTGAGGTGTGAGCCTGTGTGTCTCTGTATTGCCAAGATAAACAAAAATGACATGCATTGTGCCTGGCCTGGATATGGATGCGGATGGGAGGACATGTTGCACATTGCGCTTGTATATATGGCTGCGTTGCGGTACACCTCGATCTATTTACGTACGAGGAATCTGGGGAATAGTGAATCTGACGTGATTCATATGTATATAAAACATTTTAATGAATATTCTACTAAGAAGCTAGATTTCCATGCATCTGATGGAGTTAGATAAATATGTTGGCTGCTCAGGCGCTATTTGTTCATAATTGAATCTCGTAGTCGAGTTGCCTCCTTGATAAACCCAAAGTGGTGGCTGCTGCTGGGTGGCTGTACCTTAGTGTTTAGCGCCCCGCATTTGACAGCCAAAGAGCCCAAAGCTGGGGGTGTAATAGTGCAGGTGACGAACGGAGCTACTGATCCTGGAGATCATTTATCCCCCAAAACCACCGCCGTCGATAAGCTCCATTTTCTATTCTCTGGCAGTGCATTTATTTTGAATGTGCACCACGAACCTAAACCCAAACCACACAATTCTCGCATCCAAGCAAGTTACTGCTATCTGCTATCGTCCAGCTCTCAAAATGACGACTACCTTCCTTACGGCTGATTGATAAAAGGCCTCGCCCAAGATTACGGATTCCTCTCTCTTTCCCCCACGTGTAACGGACGTCCCATATCCCACCGCGCGTAGAGACCTTCCTACACCATGGGCCAAGGGTTCTCGCTCGCGACGCCGTCAGCTGGCGCGGCAGGCATTGACATTGCACAGCTGCATGATATACAGTACGAGAAGAGCATCGGGAATGGACGGTTTATGAAGAGCATCCGGGGCAGGCACGAGCATGGCGTAGCACTGGTCAAGGTGTTGGTGAAGCCGTATGCGGAGGTGAAGCTGGAAAAGTACAAGAAACAGATTATTGGTATGTCTATCGAACCTAGAATACACTGGTTTTGCGTTCTTTCAAACCGAATTGTCCCCCCCCCCTCTTTCCTTGGTTCTCTTTGCTAACAAAGGTGGATGATTGTAGAGCAGCGCAAGGCACTGGCCGGTATTCCAAATGCCTTTGGGTTCCAGCGCATTATCGAGACGGAGACGAACGGATACCTCGTGCGGCAGTTCCTTTACAGCTCCCTGTATGACCGACTGAGTACGCGACCATTTCTAGAAGATATTGAGAAAAAATGGCTGGCTTTCCAGCTCCTCTGTGCTCTGCGAGACTGCCACGCTCGGGATATATATCATGGGGATATAAAGGCTCAAAATGTTCTGGTTACCTCTTGGAACTGGCTATATCTGACAGACTTCTCATCGGCATACAAGCCCGTTATGTTGCCGGATGACAACCCAAGTGACTTTTCTTACTTCTTTGATACCGCTGGGCGACGCACATGCTACATCGCCCCCGAACGGTTCTATTCTGCCTTGGAGCCACCGCCACCCAAGCCAAAGATGACGTGGGCCATGGATATTTTTAGCGCTGGCTGTGTGATTGCACAAATGTTTCTAGAGTCCGAGATCTTCAGCCTGGCACAATTATACAAATATCGCCGTGGGGAGTATGATCCCGTCATCACTCAGCTGAGTATTATTTCCGATAGAGATGTCCGAGACATGATTGCACACATGATCCAGGTTGATCCAGAGAGGCGATATTCCGCGGAGCAGTATCTTGACTTCTGGAAGGGCAAGATCTTTCCGAATTATTTCTATAGCTTCCTCCATGGTTATATGGAAATGATCACCGATCCGTCTTCTGGCAGTAACAACATGTCTGGGATACCGAAGAATATCAGCGAGTCAGATGACCGGATTGATCGGATATATTACGATTTTGACAAGATTTCTTATTTTTTAGGATATCAGGCTGAAAAGAGGACATCCGATGTGATACGGCCTACTTCCAGACTGGGACTGGATCACTTCCCGGTGCGGTTGAGCATACCAAACCATGAGCATACGGTTTCTGCTGACCTCGAGCCACCCGAAGACGATGGGACTCTAATATTCCTGACGTTGATCGTATCATCTATGAGGACTACGGCTCGGGCCACATCTAGGATAAGGGCATGTGACATACTATTGGCTTTTGCTGAGAGGCTCACAGATGAAGCCAAGCTGGATAGGGTGTTGCCGTATCTGATGACCCTGTTGCGGAAAGAGGAGGCAGACATTGTTGTGGTAACAGTCATCAGAACCATCACCCAGCTTTTGCAAATGGTGCGGATGGTCACACCTATCAACTCTCACGTATTGGTGGAATATGTCCTGCCACGGATGGAGATTACTCTCGGGTCAAAGTCTCGTACACCAGACCCGCTTGTTAGGGCAACTTATGCTTCTTGTATAGGCAGCCTTGCGTCTACGGCACAGCGTTTTCTGGAGATGGCATCAAGCCTTAAAGCAGATGGGTCAATGCCAATCACTGACCCTGAGGTCGAACCAGGAATTGATGCCGCCGTCAACCTTGAGAGTATATTCGATAATGCTGGCAGGCAGCTGTTTGAAATCTTGGAAAGCCATACGAAGCAGCTGGTAGAAGATCCAGATGTTCAGGTGCGACGAGCCTTCTTGGCGTCTGTCCCGGAGCTGTGCATGTTCTTCCAGGAGCACTCCAACGACATCCTGCTAACACATCTGAATACGTATCTCAATGACCGTGACTGGATGCTCAAGTGTGCATTTTTTGACACAATTGTTGGTATCGCGACTTTCATAGGCAGCACAAGCGTTGAAGAATTCATGCTGCCGCTCATGATCCAGGCGTTGACAGATACCGAAGAGCACGTGGTGCAAGCAGCCTTGCATTCGCTCGCTCAGCTCGCAGTGCTTGGTCTCTTGTCTAGATCTAAGCTCTGGGAGCTGATCGATCTGATAGGTAGATTTACCATGCATCCTAACATTTGGATTCGGGAAGCAGCTGCAGAATTTCTATCTTCGTGCGCCCAATTTTTGTCTCCCGCCGATGTCAAGTGTATCCTAATGCCCTTATTAAAGCCATATTTGAAGATCCACTACTTGTCGGACTTCTCAGAACTGGTTCTTCTTGACTCACTGAAGAAGCCCCTTTCACGAGCAGTTTTCGACCAGGCGCTGATGTGGGCATCAAAAACCGACAGGGGAATTTTCTGGAAATCAGTGCAACAAAGGCAATCTTCGGCCTTTTCACTGTCTACTAGGTCGTCTAAAGACTTGGCGCCCATTTCTATGAGTAAAATGAGCCACAATGAAGAAGACGATCAGTGGCTCGAGAAGTTAAGGAATTTTGGCATGAAGCCTGAAGACGAGATCAAGCTCCTAGCGCTACGGGAGTATATCTGGCGACTGAGCAGGAGCAGGATACGGGAGCTGTCAGATGAACAGGAGCCCATCCGTAATGGATTTGTCAAGTTAAAAGAACTTGGGGTTACGCCTCAGACCATATTTTTCAACGATGCTCCTCTCAGGGACTCTTCTATTTTGCCTAACCTCGAGCCCCCAGCAGAGGGACCTTACACAATAGCGGACGCCTTACTGGATGCTTCCATGACAATTGATGATCCACTGGGCAAGAGAAAAAAGCCTACCGTGGATACTCACAAACGAGTTCATAGTATTGGGCCACTACCATCACGGGGAACAGAGCGTCTTCTCTCACCTATTGGAACGGGGCGAGCTAGTTCATCTGATTCTAGGCGGGCATTTTCGAACAGGGAAGCGGGAGACGAGGTACTGTCGCCTCAAGATGCGTCGTACTCTTCTCGTCGGGCAATACGGCATCAGTCCAGTGCATTGAGTCTACTTGATCGCAGAGATGGTCATAAGTCGATACCAGAAACTGGAACCAGTGATACCAATGCATTTGGTGAAGTTGAAGGACCGTTTGCTCAGCCGATGCCATTATTGGCTTTGCCTTCGCCAAACAAGGATAACGAAACCAAGGGACCTAGACAAGCGAGACATAGCTATGAGGGAACAGATCCGAATATTCAACGAATGTTAGATAATATGTATGTCGACAACTTCCCTCGCGACGTCTTGGAATTCGGACCGTTAGTTCAGCCGATTTCTGGAGATAAGAGCAGATCAGTCAATGTGCCAGGTGCAGATCCTCCATGGAAACCTGACGGGCATCTGGTGGCCACATTTGCAGAGCATAAGGGTCCGATCAACAGGGTTATTCCATCTCCAGACCATGTGTTCTTCATCACTGGTGGCAACGATGGTTCCGTGAGAGTCTGGGATACGGCACGACTTGAGAGGAATATTACGCATCGATCTAGACAAACTCACAGACATGCGGATGGTGCTCGTGTGCTTGCTCTCTGCTTCATTGAAAACTCGCATTGCTTTGTCAGTTGTGCGAGCGATGGCAGCGTTCATGTTGTAAAAGTTGACACCATGGCTGCGGGAGGGGTTATTAGGTATGGCAAGGTTCGCATCCTCCGAGAATATCAACTTCCACCAGACGAGCACGCAATATGGTGTGAGCATTTCAGACAGGAGCAGAACTCTATCCTCATTCTCGCTACGAACCAGTCAAGGATTATGGGCATTGATCTGAGGACTATGACCCTGCTCTATGTGTTAGAAAACCCTGTGCATCACGGAACACCAACCTGTTTCTGCGTGGATAGGAAACGGAATTGGCTTTGTGTGGGGACTTCTCATGGTGTCATTGACCTGTGGGATCTCCGATTCAAGATGAGGCTGAAGGGATGGGGTGTCCCAGGCAAAGGTTCTATCTACCGAATATGTGTCCACCCTAACAAAGGCAGAGGCAAATGGATCTGTGTTGCTGGCGGAACCGGGCAGGGAGAAGTAACGGTGTGGGACCTGGAAAAGACGACATGCAGAGAGATCTACCGAACAGGTGGCAACAAGGACGGACCTAAAGGGTACAGTGCTTGGGAGGTTGATGAGGATAAACCAGAGGGAATGCTCGGGCGGTTTGCTACAGACTTGGAAATTAGTGACTTGGCGAATGCGGATCGAGGGGTACGGGCTATGGTTGTGGGTACCGGCACATCAGAGGAGTCTCGCGATGTACGACATGCTTTCATTGTCACAGGAGGATCAGATAAGAAGCTCAGGTTCTGGGATATTGCACGGGTCGAAAACTCGTGCATCTTCAGCGGTCTCCAGACTGATGAGTTACAGCCGTCATACATGAGTACACATCCAACGTCGTCCTCGACTCTGAATACGGAACGATTCCCAAGGCATGGAGCATCAGCACCGAATGCAGGAGCAGAATCAAGGGCGGGGAAAGCGACGCGGCCGCCAAGGTCAACTGTGATTTCTATGCAGCAGCAGCAATTGTTGCAATCACATATGGATTCGATTATGGATGTGGCGATTTTAGAGTATCCATATTCCATGAGTGTGTCGGTGGATCGATCAGGTGTGGTGTTTGTGTTTCAATAGAAGTTAGGATATGATGTTAGTTTTTAAAGGAAATAAAGATAAAGAAGAGAGATGAAACCCGGGGACAGTAGAAATAAGATATTGCAATGAGGTTGGAGGTGAACTTTTTTTACGAGCTTCGAGTAAGAGTAGATGGATGAGATAATCAGACTGAAGTTTGAGGTTAGGGCAGTGCAAGTTTGGAGCTGGAAATATATCAAGAACAAAATAGAGTCGATAGTGGTATGATGCTCTAAATTTTCCCGGTGAATAATGCTGTGATTTTTTTGGAATCATTTCGGATTCATGCGAGAGCTGATCGATTCTTCAAAGCTCTGGAGCAACATTTGGGTGTGGAAGAGGGAGCTGTAATTGTGGCGCTGTGAAATGTGGTGTGTGGCTTGACCTGTGCTGCTGCTCCAGCTCGTCAAATTTCCATGTCGCCTCGTCCAAACATTCAGCCTTGTCCCCTACATCCCACATTCAACCACGCGACCAAACTGTTTATAAGTTTTCCTCAACCTGATTGACGACGAGTTCCGCAACGATATCACACGCAATATATAAGACGACGAAAAATCTTTATTGAGAATCTACACGCAAAGTTCAAAACAGACGGAAAGGACAGCCCTCCTCCCTCCAGTCGCCAACAAACAAAGAAAGGTAACCAGGTCTGCCCACCGCCACCATGCGGCTCACGGCCGAGCTCATTCGGGACTCACTGTCCTACCTTAACCCTCTCAAGGAGAGAGAGCTTGATCTCCGAGGTGCGTTTCTGAGAAAAGAGCAGATGCTACACTTTTGATCTCGTTTTCCTTTTGGTTTTGCAAAAAGGAAGGAGAAGAAGCAAAAAAAAGAGCTAGAGTTGATACAAAGATTTGTCGTTTGTGGCATAAACAGGACATCGAATCCCTGCCATTGAGAACTTGGGCGTCGCGGGCGTGAGTTTCCTCCTCCCTTTCTCTTTGCCCTCTGGATTGTGCTTGTGGACTTGTGAGAGATGACGAGCTTTTTTGGCTAACTTTGGCTCCTTTTGCTTTGGGATTTACTAGCCCCACGACGCCATTGACTTTACCGACAACGATATTCAGGTCCTAGGCAACTTTCCCCTCTCGCCGCGCATAACAACACTGCTGCTTGCGCGTAACCGGGTCACGAGCATCCAGCCCACCTTGGCCAATTCGGTGCCGAATCTCAAGAATTTGGTCCTGGCGTCGAATAACCTGGCTGAGCTGGCGGATTTGGATATCTTGGGCACGTTACCGCGGTTGACGCACTTGGTGCTGGCTGAGAATCCGCTTGCGAAGAAGGAGGTAAGCTTTATAGCAATGCTTTCTGGGTGCTGTTTGGCGCGTTGGAAATATACTATATACTATACACAGAGACGTAGGCTGACTTGGCTGGGCTGGTGTAGCATTACCGATACTGGGTCATCTGGCGATGTCCTAGCGTGAGGTTCCTAGACTATGTCAAAGTCAAGGAGTCAGAGCGTGAGCAAGGGCGAGAATTGTTCGGCACAGCAGAAGAACCCACAGAGCTAGCATCATCCGTGAGCCTTCTTCCCTCCCTTTCCTTCCCTAAGACGTAGCTTAACACTGTTTATAGATCATGGGCAAGAAATCCAAGACCTTTGATATCACAGCCAACGGCTCCTCGGCTTCACAATCCAAACTCTCGCGGATAAAGCTCACCGACGAGGAGAAGCAGAGACTCCAGGAGAAGATTAAAAAGGCGACGAGTTTGCAGGAGATTATTGCGTTGGAGAAGGAGTTGAATGAAGGAAGGCTGCCATTTGGAGTGTTTGTAGATGTTATGGAGGAATAGGATTGGTGTGATATATGAAGAAGAAAAAAAATACAGAGATCTGGCGGGTGTTTTTATTTCAGTTTTAACAGCGGATATAGGCCGCTTTGTTTATGGTAATATCACAAATAAAGGTGGTCCATTTGGAAATGAACGAGGAGTCAAATGTCAATTGGGTTTTTAGCTCTTGAAGCTCTATGATGGCCAAAAAAAAGAGAGGCTATACAGGAAATGTCCAGCCATCAAATCAAACCATGATATTGAGCATTGCAGACGAAAAGTTGACTACACTCATACAATCCGGCGTCTGGCCGGACTACAGCACTGTGGACGAAGGGAGAACTCGTCCAAACGTAATACCTTCCTCCCTCCTCCGCTTAGGGGACATTGCGCACTCCGCTTCTAGCCCGTCATGTCGACATCTCCATCGCGGTGTTGAGGCCGTGCTGCCTGCCTCATCTCCAACTCCAGCTGCTCGTTTGGGTCATCCAGCAGCCTCTCCCGCTCCCGCTCCCGCTCCCTGTCTTCGCCGCGCAGAGACAGAGTAAAGGGGTTAGTGGTGCTGCTTTCGCTGCCGTTGACAATGGCCGCCTTACCATTGGCTTGGTGACTGTTGCTGCCGCCGTCGCCGTTGGCGATGATAGTGTCTTGGGCGGTGGGGGGCCGGTTGTCTGGGTCGGCGATTTGCTCGCCGCGGAGGCGGGCTTGGGCGGTGATGGCGGCGGCTTTGGCTTTTTTGAAGGGAATGGTTTTGGGGGCGACATCTTCTAGGAATTCAAGGCTGTCGTGGTGTGAAATAGCGTTGGCTGTTACAGGAAGAAATCAAGGTGGTTTGGTTAGTTGTATGATAAAAAATAAGAGAAGTGAAGAGAATTGAGACTGATGATGTTCTGTCAGGGCAGAGAGAGAGGCAAACGAACCAACGTCTTTGTATTGGATGTTCCGCCTGGGCTTGCGCTCCAGCTTTGCTTGTGTGTGAGCTTCCTCGGCGAGGTGCTGGATGAACATTTCCTAGATGATTGCTGTTAGCAGCTGTTTTCCTTGAAGAAAGAGAGTAGCTGGCTGGATGTATTTGGGTGAAAAGGTGAACAAACCGTAGCGAGAGTAATGACAAAGGCGGCATTGTTGGAGCACATCTGGATTTCTGGGTCTTGGCTTATGATTTTCTTTACTCTCGACACTATTTGGGGTGTGTTAGATTTATAGGATACAGCAGGAATAAGATCAGAGGCAGACTTACATGGCAGTTGGGTTTGACCTGTGGGCTCCTTACGAGGAGGAATGGCGGTCGTGTTGTACGGCATGATGAGAGGGAGGGGGTATTAGGACTTGGAAGAGAGTAAATGAGCCAGCCTTAATCTAGATATCGGTAAATAAAGGACCAGAACCGTCAAAGTTGCTGTGAGGGGGGTTAAGAAGCGTTGGAGGAATGTGAGGTGTTGAAGAGGTAGAGGTTGAGTTGGAGATGGCGAGGGGCAGGGCTGGGGTTTCCAGGGACGGACGAAGAGTTGAATGCCTGGAGGTGAGCCAGGAGTGTATTATCATACCCTCACAGATGAGACGATTGACCAACTCTCTCTGAGTTCGTTTTTGATAACAAGTGATATGCTATGAAATCATGTTAGATACACGTACGATAATCCAGTGAATCGAGTTTGGGGGACGTAAATTGGGTTAAACACAGAGCAGGCAGCAAAAACCTAAGAGACACTTACAAGCCTTCTGGGTATATGTGAATTCTGAGTTCTTGACATAGTCTTCAACTAGGTTCAGAACAGATGAAACTTGGTTCTCAAAAGCGAGCTCATAGATGTTTTTCTGGTGTTTCGCAAATTTGTTCCATGAATGGCACTTCACAGCGGAAATGCGTGGAGTATGAAGAAGCGAGTCGTCTTACCGTAGAGACGCGAAGGAAAACGCGCGACCTAGAGTGCTCCGTATTAGCACTTGCATTCACTAAAATGGCGATGGATGGTGGATGCTAGTGGTCATAAAAAACAGCCCTGGAGCATTGAGAACGAGCGGCAGGGCACCAATCATGCGCTATAGCTCGGACAGGGTCCAGTGTGTAACATTTGAGTGTAACATACAGTGGAGGTGGCACTATCTTATCAGCCTGTCACCCGCCCATCCATCTGTCCAACCACCATTGCAATTCGTAGCTGAGCTCTCAATTGCGACACAGCCGATTACGCACGTATAGACTACCATCGCCAACGCAGCAGACTGGCGACGACGCCCCCTAATCACCCTTGGCTCTAGGACGAAGCGGATTGCGTGCCCTCGCCATCATGATCTGCCAGCTCGAATCATGACCTCAATAACATCGTCATTTAACATTCCGAGTCCCAATCTGAACCGCCGCCCTTCCATCGGCTCTCGATTATCCTTTGCGGTTTCGCAAGCTGAGCATGGAGAGGCCATTGATGACGGTGCGCCAAGAGAGGTTCAGATTGAGGAAGAAATTGCGGAGATCAAGAGATATGAGGTACGGGCCTTTGTAACCTCGCCGTGTTTCCAAACTTTGGGACTGCTGTTAACGAGCAATCTTTCTCTAGGACTTTTCAACGATAGGTGGGCAAACCTCCAAGCGACCAGATTAACGACCCGGGTATGCGGAACTGACACTGGCTGGTAGACTGGGTGCAAGATGCTTCGCGGGAGCAGGCAAGACGGAAAGCACGTAGAAAACGAGCCGCCGGTGTGTACGAACGGGGCCAGCCAGGCTGGAGATACCGACTCTGGGAATCCTACGACGCTGCGCAAGGATGGATTGTCATCACCATAATTGGCGCAGCGATTGGACTAAATGCGGCGTTTTTGAACATTGTGACTGAGTGGCTATCCGATATCAAGACGGGGCATTGCGCGACTGCGTTCTATCTGAACGAGAAGTTTTGCTGTTGGGGAGAGGACAATGGTATAGTTGGAGTCAAGTCACAAATTTCGAGGATAGCGCTGATTAACTTGCCGATACAGGCTGCGAGCAGTGGCGTCACTGGACCGGCTTTGGTCCTCTGAACTACTTTGTCTATTTCGTATTTGCGGTGCGCAACCACTTGTTAGAAGTCCTCGTGCGAGACGAATACTGACTGTATTCACAGACCCTCTTCGCCCTCGTTTCTGCAACACTCGTCAAATCCTATGCGCCATATGCTGCTGGTTCAGGCATCTCGGAGATCAAATGCATCATTGCCGGGTTTGTCATGAAGGGCTTTCTTGGGTTCTGGACCCTATTGATCAAGTCTGTCTGTCTACCCCTAGCTATTGGCTCCGGCTTGTCTGTGGGAAAAGAAGGACCAAGCGTCCACTACGCAGTATGCACCGGCAATGTCATCTCAAGGCTCTTCCACAAGTACAAGAGCAACGCCTCCAAGACCCGGGAGATCCTGAGTGCTTGCGCGGCTGCTGGTGTTGCTGTTGCCTTTGGCAGTCCTATTGGCGGCGTTCTGTTCTCGCTTGAGGAAATGTCCAGCCACTTCCCACTCAAGACAATGTGGAGAAGCTATTTCTGCGCCTTAGTTGCGACGGCTGTTTTGGCTGCCATGAATCCTTTTCGAACAGGGCAGTTGGTCATGTTTCAAGTGAGATATGACCGAGACTGGCACTTCTTCGAGATTGTATTCTACATTATCATCGGAATATTCGGTGGGTTATACGGCGCGCTGGTTATAAAATGGAACTTGCGAGTTCAATCCTTCCGAAAGAAATACCTCACCAAATACGCCGTGTTGGAAGCAACACTTCTTGCAGCCGGGACTGCTCTCATCGCTTACCCCAATGCCTTTCTGAGGATTGACATGACGGAGAGTATGGAGATTCTCTTCCTCGAGTGCGAAGGCGCCGAAGATTATCATGGACTTTGCGAACCCAACAAGCGACTGGGGAATATCATTTCACTGGTCCTAGCGACAGTGCTGAGAATCCTTTTGGTCATTATTTCATATGGGTGCAAGGTACCGGCGGGTATATTTGTCCCATCAATGGCAGTGGGTGCATCGTTTGGACGCACCGTCGGCATCATTGTGCAGGCGCTGTATGAGGCAAACCCTACCAGTGTGTTTTTTTCTGCTTGCAAGCCGGATGAGCCCTGCATTACGCCTGGCACATATGCCTTCCTCGGTGCAGCAGCAGCATTGAGTGGAATTATGCATCTCACGATATCAGTGGTCGTCATCATGTTTGAACTCACTGGTGCACTTACTTATATCTTGCCTACCATGATTGTTGTTGGCGTGACAAAGCTCGTCAGTGACATGTTTGGCAAGGGAGGCATTGCGGATCGCATGATCTGGTTCAATGGGTTCCCCTTCCTTGACAATAAGGAAGAGCACAATTTTGGTGTCCCAGTTTCTCAGGTCATGCGGAGCTCCGTTGTCTCTTTACCCGTGAATGGGATGACATTGGCAGAAGTTGAGCAACTATTGGCAGAGGACAAGTACCAGGGATTCCCCATCGTGACAGATCCCAATACAAAGGTACTGGTTGGATATATTGGCAGAACGGAACTTCGATATGCCATCGACCGTACCAAGCGAGAGCGGCCAGTGTCTCAGGATGCAAAATGCCATTTCACGCCGCATCCCTCGCAAACTCCCATGACACCTATAACACCTACCATATCAATCCAGATGAACATGCAGCCTTCCTCACCCCTCGATTTCAGTCGATATGTTGACGCAACGCCAGTGACAGTACACCCTAGACTGCCATTGGAAACCGTCATGGAATTATTTCAGAAGATTGGTCCTCGTGTCATTCTGATTGAATATCATGGCAAGCTGACTGGTTTAGTCACCATCAAAGACTGCCTCAAGTACCAGTTCAAGGTGGAAGCCGCCGAGAACCCAAAGGATAACGACCGCATATTGGAGGGCCAGGAACAGCTATGGAGCGTTCTCCGCAGGGTCGGTCACTGGGTCTCTGGCCAAGTCTCTACCGTATCTAGAGGGCGAGTACGGCTGAGCGGGTCATTTGAGGATGAGCGCCTCCCAGCGAGAAATGGTGCAATATTAGATGGAGATGAGGACGATGTAGATGAAGGGGTCGAGTTGGAAAGAAGATGACGGATGTTATGATTTTGTTTTGTTTATCTTGCATTGGCGTTGTAGGATCCATCTTTTTTTTATAACAATATGGATGTTGATATATATTACTTTAAAAGATCCAACTCTACATATATCATTAAAACCGCATTCCCCCGTAGAACTAGCTACGCAATTCCCCCAAGTTAGCAACATCCTCATCTTCATCATCCTTGTTGCCCAAATCATCTTGCAGCTCCTGGCCCGGTACGGCAGTATAGCCCTCACCAGACGGGGAGTTCGAAGCGTCACTTTCATCCTTCCTACCTGCAACGACACTACCAGCCACAAGGAGCGTAGCACCCGCCCACCACAATGGAGGCAGCGCCTCTGAGAAGATGAGCATGCCCGTGAATGCAGTGACGAGAAAATTGGTTGATGTGTTCATGATGGAGACTTGAGTTGCGGATTTGCCGCGTGCAAGGGCAGTAGTGAAGAGAGACCACATCTTGAAAGAGAACGGGTGGGTGAGTAAAAAGGGAGGAGTATAAGGGGGTGAAAGGGGGGGGGGGGCTTACAA
Organism: Sphaerostilbella broomeana; assembly: GCA_930272545.1. NCBI lineage: Eukaryota > Fungi > Ascomycota > Sordariomycetes > Hypocreales > Hypocreaceae > Sphaerostilbella > Sphaerostilbella broomeana. Next base: position 341,602 of record CAKNET010000014.1, read on the forward strand.
TGCCGTTGAAAGTGAGATTGAGTACGAAGAATATCTGCAACGGGATGTTAGACTCATGCGTGAAGAGGGTAGGAAGAGGAGGAAGAGGCATGGGGACTTACACCCCGAACAACGTATTCGACAATCTGCTCATGCGCAGACATGCCGAGAAAGTTGGCAATTGAGTTGGAGAGCGTCGTCGTCAGCTCCGTTGTAGTCCTACCACGATATCGTTAACACAAATCATACATGTTTTTTTTTTCTCAATCTCGAGGATATCAAAACCTCAGTCTCCCACTCATAGATGGAGATCCGAGGTTTGTGTTCACTCGTATGAATGGAACAACAACAAACAACAAACAACATACAGCTTTGCAAATACGCCATTAAACGCAGCGCAAGCACCGCTCGTAATCGCAAAGAACAGCCACCCCGACTGGGCGGCGTTGGCGCCAGGTCGTCCTGCAGTATTATTCATGGCGACGCTGCTGTTGCTCTGCTTTTGGCTGTCTTTCGGTGAATTGGCTTGCGGAGGATTCGGATGGTCCTCCTCCTTGTGAGTGTGGTCTCCTCGCCGTTGGCGCAGGTCCACCATTGCTGCGGTTTTTGGACTGGTATGGTATTGTGTTGTTTAGGTTGTTTTAGGCTGCTTATGTGAGCTGTTTTTAAGGGTACTTCTGGGGGGTTGGGGTAGTGGTTTCCCCTGGTTTTTGAGAGGGAGTTCCGCGAGCTAAGGTTATAACTTCATGGAATAATAGTATATTGGTTGGTAAGATGATATAATGGTTAATCAGGTGTTTTCGAATAGGTTAAGGAAACAAAGGGGTGAGGACATTGAATAGTTTGGCTCTATAGTACAGTGGTTGCATACTTGAAGTTACAGTGGTTCATTAGCCAGGGCCGGCTTGGGTCTTGGGTGGCATCAATGGCAGTACGCCACAGCCACAGTGGCTGCCTATTTGCAGCTCCTCCAACAGTGACATTCACGCACAGCACATGTGCACAGAGAGTCAAGATACCCAGTTCCATAACTCCAAATAAGAATTCGTTATCCCGTGTTTCTAGACACGTCTGACATTCTGGATTCCCATTCATGACCCAAGAGCAAAGCGCAGTTTCCTTCTGATTATAACATTGGCAAACCATTCTTTGAGCCCAGTAATCCTGAAGACGTCCCGTTTCTGTTGTATCCGTCCGTAAATTGTCCCAAACGCCGTCTAAAATGCAAAACTTGATGAGCCCATTGCGAAAGGTTTACTCTGTCCCCTGGGGAGTATTGCTTTCTAAAACCATCTACTGTCCCTCGCCTGGTCGCTTGGCATTGCAACTGACAATCTTGACCTTGTCCGCCTGCACGGAGACGGTGCCATTGTCCATCTTGAAGGTGACGTTCTTGATAAGGAAAGTCCACACTTCGTCGCAGAATCGGTAGGTATCTAAGCTCCCCTGCATTTAAACCGTTAGCACCAGTACGTCTTCACAGAAGCGTCGTCGCTTTTGTTTTTCTCTTGTCCACCCCTAGATGTTATTCACCTTGAACTGAAGTCGGCTTTTGACGTTCTTTTGAAGCGCCTCGGTAATGGCCTGATCAAAGTTGCCGAGGATCTTCATCGCCAGCTGGGGGTGGATGCGCTCATCGCTGATTAGGTCGTCAAGCGTGTCAGTCAGAGCGAGCCCGATACTGTAATAACGGGTCAGTGAGCCAATGAGTTTTTTTTTTAAAAGTATAGCAATGTTGCCGTCTGCGACAGCGGCGGCAGTATCATTTACCTGCTCCTACGGTAGAGCTCGTAAAACGACTGCGCGCCACTCGCCATGATTGCGAAATATACGAGATAGCGAATGCGAATCCTCCTCGTCTAGATGTAATAAAGAGCGACAGGTATCGAGGGCCGTTTTGAAGAGACCTCACGATGATGGCTTGAGGGGCGGGATGTTCGATGTAAGCGGCAAGTCTGCTCCGGAGTTGCCTACCAAGAAGACAATCAGTGACAAGAGGGGCGCTAGGCGCTAGGCGGCATGACTAAGCAGCCCAGGCATCAGAGCTGAGCGGTCGTGTCATGTGACGTTGAAAGTCACTTCCGCAGCCTGCAGGGCGCCAAACGAACTGTCGTCGCGCCAGCTTGTCCAGGGAGCTCACCAAGCTTCCAAGCCTCCGACATTGAATCCAGCGCTGCCGCATCATCCCCTTCCCCCCTCCCTCGATACTCGAACTGCAGCAAACAACCGGCACCATGAGTCTAACGTATAGTCTGGGCGGCATCTGGTCTTTTTTGGTCGTGGTTGGATTGTGTACGTCGCTAATCACCTGTCTATCCGGGACCACAGCCACGGAGCGTGCTAGGCTGACGAATTTCTAGATATGCTCTTTACCGGCAGCGGAGAGTCCTTCAACATCGGAGCTTTTCTTGAATCAGTATCGCCATATGCTTGGGCCGATCTTGGAATCGCCCTATGTATCGGTCTTTCAGTCGTCGGAGCGGCATGGTGAGTTGCCATTATACCATTCCGTTCCAAAGCCGACCATCGCTAACACGTCTATTTCTCACAGGGGCATCTTCATCACCGGGTCCACGATTCTCGGTGCAGGTGTCAAAGCTCCGCGAATCCGAACCAAGAACTTGATCTCCATCATCTTTTGCGAGGTCGTTGCCATCTACGGCGTCATTATGGCCATTGTCTTCTCCTCTAAAGTCGAGTCCGTCAGCAGCGGCGCTGAGCTCTACTCGGCCGATTCATACTTCACCGGTTACGCACTTTTCTGGTCAGGATTAACAGTTGGCATGTGCAATCTTATATGTGGTGTTGCTGTTGGTATCAATGGTAGTGGAGCTGCCCTGGCTGATGCTGCCGACCCTTCGCTGTATGTTGTTCCGATATGGCTGGCTTTGTGTGCTTTATCACTAACTTGTTCACTAGGTTCGTCAAGATTTTGGTTATTGAAATTTTCAGCTCCGTCTTGGGCTTGTTTGGTCTGATTGTCGGGCTGCTTGTCTCCAGCAAGGCCAATGAGTTTGGCGCAAAGATTGACTGAGCAATAATACAAAAAAGGTCAAAATCTGTCCGTCATTATAAAACACCCTCCCACATCGATTGAGAGTAGGAAACGATATATGCATTGCGCCAATAATTTTTGGTTGGGCGTTTGGAAGATCGGGCTGGGGATGCTATGTTTATGGGTGTATTACTAGCCCCTGGGAGTTGATGTGTACACTAGCCGAGATAAAAGACAGCTCTACGGGCCAAAGTTGGGAGGCTTGCGAAGCCAATATTATACTTGATTGTTCAATAGCTGAGTCAAAAATGCATGATTGTGTATCAAGGGAGATATGCGCCTCTGATCAATTTGTGATTTTGTCCTATGCAGAAAGTCCCAATATCACGTTCCCTGCAATGAATTCATTAATAATGCATCAACCTTAGCACCCCGTTCCAAGTTTCCCTTCCCACTCGGCATGCAGACAAGCGCATTGGCGGACCTGAGGCTACCGACTTTAGAGCTCCGCTGGCCTCCTGTGCTGTTCGCCGTCAATACACCATCCTGTCCAACAGTTACAACCGCACGATGGTATTCCGGCCGTGGATCAAGTCGGAAATCGTGAGCTAGGACAACGGGTACTTTTGGAAGCCCCACAGGAGATACTCCAGACTGTTTGTGGAGTGAGGGCAGCACGAACAGGTGAAATGTCACCAGGGCGGACGCAGGATTGCCAGGCAGGGAGAAGATGACTTTTGAGATCCGCTGTCCTGAGTCATCTTTAACCGGAACAGTGGCGAATGTGGTTGGCTTGCCTGGTTTCATGGCCACACGACCAAAGTGAATGGTGCCACCCAGTGAGCGTTCGATGGTAGGTTTCAAGAGATCAAGTTCCCCCATGGAAACACCGCCTGTTGTTATAAGCACATCAGCGGCCTTGAGGCCATGCCGTAGCGTTTCTTCCAGAGTGCCAGGTTGGTCTTTGGCAATGCCCAAGTCCACCACCTCGTATCCCCATTCGTTAACAGCAGAGATGAGAGTAATGCGGTTGGTGTCTCGAACTTCGCCTAGCCTCAAGTCACCAGGGCGGTCGTATTCAACAATCTCATCCCCCGTAGAAAGAATACCCACGACTGGTCGTTTATAAACCGTAGCGTCTGCTACGCCAACCGCGGCGAGCAGTCCAATCTCTCCGCCGACTCCAGAAATCCGCTCCCCTTTCTTGAGAATCACGGTGCCTTGCTCAATGTCGCTCCCTACTTCCCGGATATTTGCACCTTCTATAACCCCTTCTGCTTGAATTTCCACCTCCTTTTCCTCCTTACCATCATCAGTCATTGTTTTCAATAGGGTATCTTCGACCATGATGACGGCAGTCGCACCAGGGGGCAAAGGAGCACCCGTTGTTACTCTGGCTATCTCTCCCTCATTCAAAGCTCCAATCTGTCCAGGCGCAGCATGAGAAATGCCAGCTACTGGGAATATGCCTTTCATGTTTCCGTCTTTGGGGACCACTACCGCGTAGCCATCCACTATACTAGCTCTGAAAGCAGGGACACTTTCTCTCGCTTTGACATTATCTGCAAGAACTGAGCCAACAATTCTCTCATCAACCTTGACGGATTCAACATCCGGAGCCGGTGTATGTTCTGAGATCAGAGCAAGGGCATCATCTACGGAAACCATGGGATAAGGTGACTCACGATGCCTTCGTGTAGGTCCTAGGTTAAAATCATTGGATAGGAGAGTGGTATCAGGACTGGAGAATCGCTGCAGACTTCCATGTCCGTGACTTTGGCCGGGACTGTGGCCATGATGCTGATGCTGATGATGGTGGCGGTGGTTATGTTGATGGGGATGAGTTGAATCCTCGGAAGGCTGAGAACTGGCGCTGCCCACCCCTGCGTCAGCTTCAAGTTTCTTTACACCTCCTGCATGTAATGCTCTTGAGTTAGCACCAGCGGCCTGCAAGCAGGCATGCGGCAGTGGCTTGATGATAGCTTGAAGGTTCTCTTTGGCGCCTTTGGGAGATCCGGGAAGTGTGACAATGACTGTTTGATGTCTCACACCTGCCGTAGGCCGCGACATCATAGCAACTGAATAATACATATCAGTTAGAAATACAAAAAACAATGTTCTCTTGATATCCATCTTACACGGTGTCACAGCTAATGATGAGGATAGCATAGCATGAATCAGCCCGGGAGCAGTCTTGTGTATCAGCGGGGCCACAGCCTGACATGGCGGCGGCTATAGTCAGTATTTGGAGAGCTTTTCTAAAAACATGAATGAATCCTGACTTTACCTCTGGCGTCACATCTGCAACTGAAAATCCGGTGCCCCCGGTGGTAACGATGAGGTTGACAGCGTTGGGACTGTCCGTCCAGAGCATAATATGCCGCTGGATCTCCATGATGTTGTCTGATACGATCTTCTCCTCAACCACATCCCAAAAACTGCTCACGCTTTGTCTAAAAACATCGCGGAGGATTGTGGATGAAGCATCGGCTGATGGATCTTTCGCCGCAGTAGTAGACACAATGAGAATTGCTACTCGGAATTGTATGTCCATATTGCCATTAGTGACCAGCGCAGAGGCAAATCACGATAAGGCCACTGCGCAAAATATTGCACTAGAAGGCGAATCAGAGGAAAGGAATGAGATAAAATAAATATGATAATGAAATAAAGAGAATAAACCGGGAATAAATGTCCCTTGAAATAAACAACTACCTTTAAAAATGTTCCGCAAAATACGACCCGTAGGTAGGCAGAAAATACGCAATGCTTGTTCCAGGTTAAGAAGGTGAAATGAATCCATGATAAAAATCGCCGCCCAGCTCCCTGCAGGCAGCCTTTGGTTCCAAGGTGCCATCCTGGATGGATGTCGACCGACATCATGCACCCCCAACTGCCAGTAAGCTCCACTAAGGATCTTGCTTTTAGCGGCTCCGATTAGCGCCTAGGGTGCAGCATAGGTCTATAGCGAGTCAAAAATCCCCCGAAACCCGAGCCGGAGGGGCCATGGACTTTTTTTCGGACTTGAGCTTATCGCTTTTAGACCTTCACCTCATCACATGGAAGGTTTGGATTTTCAGCTACGCGCCAATCAACCAACCTCCAATAAAGCACTAGAGGTCTTGGATACACGGCTCTGATCAAATATACATCCCTTTGCTTATCCGACGCGCTTTCTGTTATCTCTGGCCTTTGCACTGCCAAGCATGGTGCGCATTAAGGAGCGTTATCTCCTCGTGAACATCCTCTATCCTCCAGACTCATCGAAGACGTCCAAGTACAACGTGCCAGATCTTGTAATCCAGCACCAACCAACCATTGAGAGGCTTACTCCGCAAGCCCTTCTGAAAGCTATCAGAGCTGAGATATCTCTCCTCTATGGGGACTATGGTGCAGGGGCTCTCGAGGGCAACCTCTCAGGTATGGTTATGCTTTCCTGGTCTAGCTAGGTCTGATGAGAGATGGTGAAGTTGAAAGGCTGACCTGATTAAAAAAAATAAACAAAGTGAAATACTTATCCTTGGCTACATCAACAATCATTTTGCGATGCTCTAGGGCGCATCATCAGTTATTATGGTCGGCATTGACCTTTATGGATCGCGTTCCCGTTAGTGGCGGACGACGGTGCATTTTCCGGGTTGTTCGTGTCAGCGGCACGATTCGCAAGGCTGAGGAAGAGGCTATTCGACAAGCTAGGAGTCTCATCCTCACGGTCAAATCGCAAACTGGATCGCCCAACAATGCCTTATCAGTGGGTTTACTTCACGAGCACCAGGATGATGTTGCGCTAGACATTAGAGATGATGATTCAACCCATGACGAGGACGAGGATATGGGAAATGATGACTGAGACGGTATTATTTCTTTCTTATTACTTTAACTCCACTATTCTGAGGGATAGTCATGTCACCAAAGTCGGGATCCATCTCCGCCGGAGCTGGAGCTGGAGCTGGAGGAGCAGGCTCCATCTGGTCCAACTCCATGGCTTGCTCTTCTTGAAGCCTAGCCTGCTCCTCTTCAGCCTCACGCTCAAGGCGATCATACTCCTCCTTATTATCGATCCAGCGTTCCTGGATATCTTGTACATCAAGCATGGATGCTTCGTTTCGCATGGAAACGGCCCAAATTGTGTCATTTGCTCCCTCTGCGCCACCGAAAACATAGCCTCCTGCACGGTCAATAATCCGCAGCAGATGCATCATACTCTTCTTATTCTCCACAGCCAGAACCTCATATCGAACTAGTCCATAATCCTCAATCATCTTTGCTATTGCTTCGTGCAATCGACCAAACTTTTCATTTCGCAGACCTGGTGATTCGGCTTCGAGATATGGTGACAGATAGGTCAGATCGTCGACATCGGTATAATAGTCTAGATTAAAGGGAAGCTCGTCGTAGGAAGCGATTTTGTCGATCTTGGATAGGACATTAACATGCGGCATGTCCATTTGGATCATCGCTCGCAGCGAAAGGAGCACGTTGGATACGTATAGGGACGGCTGGGTCAGGCAGAACGAATCGGAGAGGTGGACACAAACGAACTACATGGCATATCAGCACGCCGGTTACCAAAGGACGGACAAGGCTGACAGACTCTGAATCCACTCTTGTTGAGTTTGTAAAACACATTTCTCAGTGAGTTGTGGTGCGTGTAAAGCTCCACCTGGCCGGGACAGTCAAACAGAACATAGTCCTCTCCAAACTCTTTCAGTCCCGCTTCTAGCCACTCATAATTGTTCTCGAGCTCCTCTAAGGCGTACAGAATACCCCCGTTCGGCCCCAGACGGTCCTCACGCATTATGTCTTCCAGCTTGACCAGGTCACGGATGTCTAGCGCACACGGGTAATTGGTATGGTCGTTGGCTGGGTCGAGGTTTATGACAGAGCACGCCCGCCCGATGGCGCCCATGAACTGGTGCACTGAACGATCGTTAGCCACGATCACATCAGTTCATTTTCATAGCAGTTGCGGCAATGAACGTACTGCCATCGCAGTAAGTACTCTTTCCCGCGCCGGGGCTCCCGAGAACAAGCTGCGCAAAGGGCATCTGGGAAATTTAATGACCGCAATATCAGTGCGGCATGATCAAATCACCAACCAAAGCTGTCTTTCAAGAGAATCAGCACTCAGTAGGAGAAATACAATAGTCTAAGAACTTCGCTGCCACTAAAATATCCTAACCGGAAGGCCTTATATTATGCTGCCCCTCCAAGGAGTTGAGCAATAGCTGCGATATCATGTGACCCCCTCAGTGTTAAAATGAGCTTGGTGGGGTCAACGGGCAAAGTCTCGGGCCGGTGTGCAGAGCTTTTGGAGGTCAAAACCACATGCTCGAAAACTGATCGCCTGCCACCCTTTTGTGCAGTCCTTTTTAGCTCCTGCTTTTCTGCAACACTATTTCTACGTCTTCCACCCTCCTTTCTCTACATGATGCTGTGCTATTATGCGCAGCACCACCTTCAAACATGGCATCTGACTTGTCAAATGCCGCTCAGTTGGCAGGAAGCCTCACTGAGAGCGTCTCTCGCGCCATGCAGGCACCAAGCTCCTCCGTGAGCTACCAAGTGGCCACGGTGACCGGGCAAGCTTCTACTAGCTGGCTTGGTTTCATCGGCTGGTTCCTTTTGAGCTTGATCAACTTTACCTCCACAGTTCTGTACTGGATCATCCGGACAGTGACTATTACCACCCCGAGTGTTTTGTACACACTCTTCTCAGCTAGCTGGACGGTGACTATGAATGCCACTACGCTGTACGCTGTCAGCCCCTTGGCTCTACAGAACTCAAGACTTACTAGTGTCTTAGCATGTTCATCGTGGCGGCTTTCGTGTCGGCCGCTAGCTGGGTTGTCAGATATCGCATTCTGAACATGTACTCGAGGCTGCCTCCAGAACCCCAGCGTAAGGAACCTGAGATTGACCTTTTCCCCGACACGCATGAAGGCGGCATAAAATCAGGATTGTCCAATTATCTAGACGAATTTTTGAGCGCAATCAAGATTTTTGGCTACCTTGAACGATCGGTATTTCACGAGTTGACCCGAAGCATGCAGACGAGGAAACTCATTGCTGGCGAGACAATCAACCTGGAAGAGGAAAAAGGCTTCTGTATTGTCGTGGATGGCTTGGTCGAGATTTTTGTCAAGTCTGGGAGAAACCCCCGGGCACATGCTGGAGGTCATTCTCAACAAGCAGTTGTCGATTCATCAGATGAGGAAGACGCTCTCCCTGGACACCAAAAGTATCAACTCTTGACAGAGGTTCGCAATGGGGCGCCCATGTCGTCACTTTTCTCCATCATGTCTCTGTTTACTGAGGATGTGAGATTGAAGCGCAGTGAAGAAGATTCACCACTTCCACCCGGTAGAGACAATGACCACGTGCAAAATGGTCCCTTGAAGGATCCTTCAAGACACCCTCAGGTTCCTATTTCCATGCCAAGCACACCACATCTAGATGGGAATGCGGACCATCCAAGCACTCAGCATGATGATGCCGCAAAAATATCCAACGGAGGTGGTGCGGCAAGAATCCCGCCCATGTCACTGGATAGCTCTGCTACTTCCCAACCGAGTCACGGCCGACCTGGTTTGCCAAATAGAGCAATGTCCAGTTCTGCACATCCTGATATTATTGCTCGAGCAACTGTCGATACAACTATTGCAATCATTCCTGCGAGCGCCTTTAGAAGACTGATCAAGATTTACCCCAAAGCCACAGCTCACATTGTTCATGTTATTCTCTCTCGATTTCAGAGAGTAACGCTCTCACAGGCCTTCAATTATCTCGGCCTAACAGCAGAGGTCTTACAAACTGAGAAGGACATGGTCAAGTATACCGTTTGTCAGCTTCCTAATATGTTGAGGGGGGATGCTCTCAGCAGATTGAAAGAGAAATTCAAGCGTGAGCGTGAGCACATTGACGAAGATCAAGAGACCAAAGGCATTGCGTTGCATAACGCAGCCGCAACCAGACGACGGAGATCTAGTACAGCTCTGCGAAAGGAAGTGGTCCTTCAGGCCATGTCAAAACAACGATCTACATCTATTGTCAGCGGTACGGTCCCGTCTCGAGATCCTCGCTCTCCGCGCGGTAGCAACCCGGGAGATCTTGCAGGTGCTCAGCTTTCCAGAGGGCTGAACCGGGCCCCAACCATTGCGCCTGAGAGGTCTTCTACGCAATATTCTGGAGGAGATGCATTCAGTCCATTGACGCAAAATTCCTTCAACCCCTTTGACTCCGAGAGACACGCTCGTATATCCACAGAACGAGACACTCTTGATGAAGACAACATTTTTCGGGCGTCAATTCTTGAATGCATGTTCAGATCACTCGGTCTGGATGCCGTTGGTACTTCTTCAAGAGACGTGGAATCCGTAGAAGGGTCACCGAGACTGGTCTCGACTGACCAGAGGCGTAGCAAGGCTTTGTATATGAGCAATGCATTTGGTTTTATTGGGCCATATGATGGATCAATCGATGGAGAAACGGAGTCTATCACTTCTGGTGGATTAGCAGCGCACACCCCCCCTGACGCACAAACGCTGTCACACGAGATGATGGATGAAGTTGAGATTGTCTTCTTTCCAAAGGGATCCGTCCTTGTGGAGCAGGGGGAACGGAGTCCTGGTTTATACTATGTTGTCGATGGTTTCCTGGATATTGGCACTACAGTAACAGATGGATCTCAAAACATCTTTCAAAAGTCGGGATCAGAATCCTTCACTGCCGAATCACTTCATCCCGACCAATGGATCGAAGGCTCGTCTAGGAAGGCTTATAGTCGTTCGCCCTCATATCAAACACAAGAGCAAAACCGGCGTCGAAGTATTGCCCTTGTCAAACCCGGAGGACTGGCAGGATACATCGGAAGTGTGTCGTCCTACAGGTCGTTTATAGACGTTGTTGCGAAGACAGATGTATATGTTGGCTTCCTCCCTCGTGCTTCACTAGAGAGGATTGTTGACAGACATCCTATCATTCTCCTTACAATGGCGAAAAGACTCACTCATATTTTGCCGCGGCTCATCTTACACATTGATTTTGCGCTTGAGTGGGTTCAAGTCAATGCTGGTCAAGTCATTTTCCATGATAGTGATGAAAGCGATGCAATCTATATTGTCTTGAATGGCCGTTTGCGCCTTGTGGAAGACGGCCAGGATGGTGGTGTAATGGCACGAGCCGAATTTGGACAAGGCGAAAGCATTGGAGAACTCGAAGTGCTTACTGAAACAGCTCGTTCTGGTACCTTGCATGCCATTCGCGATACGGAGTTGGTTAAATTTCCTCGTACATTGTTCAACAGTCTGGCGCTGGAGCATCCTAATATCACCATTAAGATATCAAAGATTATTGCCTCTCGAATGAGGTCAGCGGTGGATGACGCGTCTAAATTCCTGGGAAAGGAAGCAGGCTCAGGAGCTGCTAATAATAAGAGAAAGTCTACGATGAATTTGCGAACCGTGGCTATCCTCCCAGTCGCAGCTGGTGTTCCCGTCGTGGAGTTTGGAAACCGCCTAATGAACGCCCTTGCTCAAGTCGGGCCCCAAAATGGTGCAACCTCGTTGAATCAGTCCGCTATCCTGAAGCATCTAGGAAAGCATGCCTTTAACAAGATGGGCAAACTGCGGTTATCACAATATCTTGCTGATCTGGAAGAGAAATATGGTCTTGTCGTTTACGTTGCTGGTGAGTTGAAACTTTATTCTCAAACTGTTTGATTATCCTCTTTTCATGATGAGAAATTCTTAACCCAGAGACATCGTCGTTGATGGTTTCATTAACTCTAATTTTTTCCTGAATGCATCGTTACTTCTACCCGTGCTTGCTGAGACATTCCTTTATCCAACAAACTGACCTTATGTTTGATTGTAGATACGAGTGTGAACTCACCATGGACACAAACTTGCATTACCCAAGCTGATAGTATTCTACTTGTCGGCTTGGCAGAAGGCTCGCCAGCTATCGGGGAGTACGAGCGTTTTATGCTGGGGATGACGTCGACGGCTCGGAAAATGTTAGTTCTCCTCCACACAGAGCGGTTCTCACGACCTGGTTTGACCAGGTCTTGGTTGCGAAACCGAATGTGGATTAATGGTGGCCATTATCACATTCAGATGGCATTTAGAACCAATGCTATGCCAGTCCATCCTCCATCAAAGAGGCTGGGACAAGCCCTCAAGGAAAGATTTCAAGCTGAAATCCAGAAGTACACAACGGGTAATTCGCACAACACCCCGTACTATTCTCCTGATACCCCATTCAAAGGAGACTTTCATCGACTAGCCCGTAGGCTCTGTGGAAAATCCATTGGCTTAGTTCTAGGTGGAGGTGGGGCAAGAGGTATCAGCCAAATTGGAATCATCAGAGCCATGGAGGAAGCTGGTGTCCCTATTGACATAGTGGGCGGGACATCCATTGGCTCATTTGTTGGGGCGCTCTATGCTCGTCATGCAGATGTGGTCCCGATGTTTGGGCTCGCCAAAAAGTTTGCTGGGCGTATGGCAAGCTTGTGGCGGTTTGCGCTTGACTTGACATACCCATCTGCATCATACACAACGGGACACGAGTTTAATCGAGGTATCTTCAAGACGTTTGGAAATACTCAAATTGAAGACTTTTGGTTGGAGTATTATTGCAACACCACCAATATTAGCAAGAGCCGGGTTGAATTCCATACCAGCGGTTATGCTTGGAGGTATATCCGAGCTTCAATGTCTCTGGCCGGCCTGCTGCCTCCATTATGTGACGAGGGAAGTATGTTACTTGATGGTGGCTACGTTGATAACTTGACTGTTTCACATATGAAAGACCTGGGCGTTGACACCATTTTTGCCGTTGACGTTGGCGCACTCGATGACGATACCCCACAGACGTATGGGGATTCATTGTCAGGCATGTGGGCATTTTTCAATAGGTGGAACCCATTCTCGTCACACACTAACCCACCGACATTGGCGGAGATCCAAGCAAGACTGGCATATGTCTCAAGTGTGGATGCACTGGAGCGAGCTAAGACAATGCCTGGATGCATTTATATGCGACCACCAATCGATAACTATGGGACACTTGACTTTGGTAAGTTTGACGAAATTTATCAAATGGGCTACAACTTTGGGGTAGAGTTTTTGCAGAAGTTGAAGGTTGAAAATAAGCTGCCCCTGATGGAAGAGACTGAAGCGAAGAAAGCTCTGCGACGAACAACAGCACCGCGACGAGCCAGCATATAGATAGATAGATAGATACTCGTATTTTGCTCTGCCTCTGCCTCTGCCTCTGCCTCTGCCTCTGCCTCTGCCTCTGCCCGATAAAGGAATTAGAAGTAAATGCCCCCCTTGATAGTTTCAGACAACTACATTGAGAAGAGTCACTTAACCTACCTATTGGATTGCATGAATGTCCGTACTCGGTACCAACTAACAGACTGACACTTTGCGCGAGCTTGACGTAAATCTGGTTACGTTTATAATGACGCCTTTCCGATGACGAGGATGACGGCTTGGATCGTGTGCAACAGCGTTTACAGTGCGTACGATGCCGATCTCGATCTGCAGGGATCCGGCCATGACAATATTGCCCAATTTTTGGAGTACCACCAGTAGCAGGACGAGGCGCAACCTGGGCGGGCGTGACATCACTGGTGGCTGCTCACCGAATTAAGGAACCAAAACCTGTTCAGGGAGGACCTGGGTTGCTGTGTATTGTCTGAGACCCTGATGACGCTTGAGGCGAAAACTACATAACTGGTGGAATTAAGTAAGAACGTATTTGGATTTCTGAAATTATTAAATGGGGCTCAACTGAATCCTTTGAAACTAAGACTACTCTAATTCTTAACTTGCCATCACAATTACATCAACTTATAGTATTTGCTGTCTCTTAGCTTCATTACTATGCCATCAACTCGGTCTACAAGAGGATCCTCTGCCCACTCCGACCCCAGGAATTACAGAGACTACGACGACCGGAGTAGGGATTTCCATTCTGGCCGATATACGGATGGCTATGATGACGATTCCTACGGTGGTAGCCGAGGCTATGACCGTCAAGAGAGCAGAAACTACAGCTCCTCTGTAGATGGCCGAGGCAGCACCAGAAATCATGACACAACAAGAGACCCTGCAGGAGGAAGAAGAAGAAGCCGAGACTATAGCTCTAGAGATGGGAGAAGCAGCCTAGACTACAATGCCACAAGAGACAGCAGAAGACGCCGGAGCAGCAGAGAGTCCAAGAGTCACCACCACCACCACCACCACCACCACGAGAGCGATGATGATGACGACGCCAACAGCAAGCATTCCCAGCGGGAATTAACTACCCACACGGGTAAAGGCGTAAAGAAATTCATCCCGCCTGACCCCCGCTCCTCAAAGACAGACCATGAGGCCCGACAACACAGGCTGCAGAAGGAGAAGGAGTGTCATGGCTTTGACTGGACGCCGGGGATTGTGCTAGGGTTGATTGGGGCGACTGCGCTGTTCAGTGTGGATAGGTCGTTGGTGCGAAGGAAGAAGAAGGATGTGTTGGATGAGTGGGGGCTGTGAAGGTTGAATATCTTTTTGTTTTTTGGAAAAGGGGGTGCTTTCTTTTTTGTTAATGATAATGGCGATGAATGAATGAATGCTTTATGATGACTTTGGGGTTATGGGAGGAAAAGCAATATGTGAAAAAGGGGGTGGGCAATCAGCATATTTGTCATGTGGGAGTTTTGGCCATTGTTTTACAAACATATATTGATAAAAAGAAGAAGAGCACAAAAAAAGAAACGCTATTCTAAACAAACCAAAAAACACCTCATAAATCCAGGTTCAAGTGTTGACGATACTGACTTACACCTTCAACTACTTCTCAAGCGTCTCCACCAACAACTCAAACAACTGCTGCACATGCTGCTCTCTCACTGCCGCAACGCCGGTACACACCCGAATGGCAACCTTGCTGCCCACGACCGTACTCGTCAGATAAAATTTCCCACTGGCATTAATCGCCTCGTAAAGCTCCTGCGTCCGGTGATTGACTTCGTCCTCGTTGTTCCCCTTTACACGAAACGTCACCAGGCCAAACCTCGCCTTGGTAAACAGGGTGAACAGGTCGGTTCGGCCCGCGAGCTTTGCCTCCAGGCTCTCGCCTAGGGAGACGCCGTTCCGTATATGGGCCTGCAGGCCGCGGATGCCGAAGCTGCGAAGGACGAACCAGAGCTTCAGGGAGCGGAAGCGCCGGCCCAGCGGGGTCTGCCAGTCGCGGTAGTCGGTGACGAGCTCGTTGTCGCTGAACTGGTTGCGGAGGTAGGCGGGCTTGATGCTCAGTGCGGTGATGAGGTGGCCGCGGCTGCGCACCCAGAGGGCGGAGCAGTCAAAGGTGGTGAGCATCCACTTGTGGGGGTTGAAGTTGAAGGAGTGGAAGCTGTCAAAGTGCCTGGCGATGGGCTTGTTCTCGTCGAGGAGCAGCGCGGAGCCAGCGTACGCGGCGTCGACGTGGACCCAGACCTCGCCTGGCTTGTTTGCCCGGGGGGAGAGGGCGCGGGCGATGCCCTCGAAGTCGTCGACGGCGCAGACGTCGGTGGTGCCGAGCGTGGCGGTTAGATAGAAGGGCTCCAGCCCCTTGGCCGCCAGCTCGTCGAGGGTCTTGGCCAGGTTTTCACCCGTCATGGAGAAGCCGTCCTTTTCGTAGACGGGCACGGTGGCGAAGCGCACGCCGAGGACCTGCGCGGCCTTTTTGGTGCTCGAGTGGGCGCCTGCACTGCCGACGGCGACGAGCTTGCTGCGGTGCTTCCACAGCTCGTCCTCCTTCTCGTCTCCGTCGTCGGGGAGATGGGCCGTCACCTCGCCGAGGTACTTGTCCCGCGCGGCGACCATGACGGTGATGATGGCCTCGCTGGCGCTCCCGTGGATGACGCCGCCGCCGTGGGTGGAACCACCGCTCAAGAAGCACTCCGGCAAGCCTATAGCCTGGGCCATCCAATCCATCACGACCGTCTCCAGCTCCGTGACGGCAGGGCTGCAGATCCAGTTGAAGTGCGCGCCGTTGAAGGCGTTGGAGTACATCTCGGCAATGGCGGCGGGGTGGCTGCTCGAGCAGGGGAAGAAGGCCATGAAGCCGGGGCTCTGCCAGTGGGTGATGCCGGGGAGGATCTTGTCCTTGATGTCGGCGCGGATGGCGGAGAAGGGCTCCGGGTCGAGGGGCGCGGAGGGAGGGAGCAGCGGCCGGAGGTAGCCGGGCTGGACGGCGGAGACGACGCGGTGGGAGGAGATGTTGTCATAGTAGTCGGCGACTGAGGTTCACGATGTGGTCAGCTTGGTGTTGAGGGGGGTTGGGGGGGTTGGTGGGTTGCAGAAGATCGATCCATGGTGGTGGTGGTGGATGAGGTGCATTTTGAGAAGATGGGCATAGTAAAGAATGCAGAAGATAATGCCGTCATGAAGAATCAGAGAGCATAGAGACGGGGGCCAGGAATACTGCTCTTCTTGATCCCCGCTTCTACATGCGTATCCTGTGATATGACGAGGTTTTATGGTATGTATGAAGCAAAAGTTGAGGGCGCTCCGAAATGCGGATGCGGGGGAGGGGCAGCATCTATCCTCCCTCAACCATCACCATATCCCCCTTCAACCACCACAACCACCACCGCCACCACCATGAGATGGAAATGCACCTACTCTCATCAATGACCTCCTTGGCCTCTTTCCGGAACTCGTCTGTATCCATTGTATCTCGCTTCTTGAGATGAATCTTCTTTTGTCACCACCACTCTCGTTCTGTCTCTCTGGTTGTCGTATGTCCTGATTATGATGAATCAATGTATCCAATTCCTCGCCGTATAAGCATACATGTATGTATATATGTGTATATATATAATTTATTATCAGTAATGCCACGCTTGAAAATTATCAAGGTGCCAGATGAATGGCAAAGAGGCACTCTGCCTTTTTATCATCTTCGCCCCTCTCTACTACCAGCCGGCCCCTCTCCGCTCCCCTAATCGCACCTCTTATTAATACCACTAACTAAGCGGGATGGACTGGCTGCCCTGCCCGTCTTGCTATCACAAAAGCCATTCAAATCTCTCTCGATGACAATCCAAACATTAAGAAAAATTAGTGTATAACCCACCATTTTCTTCTTCTTCCTTCTCATCTACAGCGCAAGCACTGATTCATTGGCTAGAAAGAACGCGAAAACATCGACCAAGCCATTCTACATTCGGGCAATACATCTCGGACCTTGCAGCTTGCTCACAGCGCAAAGTGGACCGCCACCTTTCCTTAAATGGCATTCACGACTCGGCAATAATAACTCTTTAGCTTCCTCGGCTTGCCGCCGTTAGTTTCTTACACTCTGGAACCTGATAGAAGAAGCGGATTCGCGAATGATCAGCACATATGTTAATATGTCTTGTCATCTATGTAGACGCCTTTGTATGCCGTGCGCCCTTTAATGACATTCCCGACATGCAACCCTTTATCAAATTCTTGCTTCGGAACCGGAATCTCGGATCTAAGACTCCAAGGCTGGCTCGATGAGAGAACCCAACTGCCGAGTCATACCGGATCAGATATATATATTCCACTACTACACTATTCAGCTACTACAGTCATCAATACCATGACAATCAGAAGACTGCCCATGTCCTCAACGTAACTAACAAAAAAACGCCTCATATCCTCTATTAATGCCAACTTGCTCAGTTGGGTTGGTTCTAAAAGGATGCCACGAACCATACCGGGAGCTGGGGGGGGGGGATTAGCTCCCGAGTATTAATAATTATAATTAACTCCCTCATCTCTCTATCCATCTATAAGTTGATCATAACGCAGTTCAGTCTGCCTTGATGGCACTATAATCCCACGTGTTAGCAAACATCTCTTTTCATGATGAATAAATAAACAAACAAACAAACAAGTGATGCAATCGTCACCAAGAGAAGCAAGCTCACTCACCTGTATATCCTGCGCACAAAAGCATACGCGCTCAAAAACCCAATCGTCCCCGTCAACAGCCCATACACACAGCACGCCATGAAGCTGTACACAAAGAACAGCAGGCTGCTCACAAACCCACTAATGTGCAGCTTGAAGAAGTAATACCACACACAGTAGAAAAACACCCAGATCGCGCTTCCGCCCCCGACGAGGAACGACTGCCACCACCAGTGATAGTTCTCCGAGCACAGCTGGACGTAGATGCTGACGATCGTCACCTCAGCAATGGTGACCACCAGGATGACAGACACGACCGCCAGGAACCCAAACACGTAGTAGTATCCGCTCTTGTCCTGCCAGAGAGACTGAAACACAAACAGCAGCTCGATGAAGATGACGGCAAAGGGAATCAAGCCCGCTAGCAGGATGGACTGGATGGACTTGGCGTACCAAGCTTGCAGTGGGATCTGCCGCGGCGCCGCCGTCGTCTTGGTCGGGTGCTCCCAAGCACCGGCTTTGACGAACCCGTAATGCGCACCGACGTAGACGAGCGGGACTTGGATGCAAAGCCACAGGAAAAGAATGGCTATCAGCGTTCCAAACGGCATGGCCGTGCTTGACGCCTGCGCCCACACAAACAAGTTCAGGATGAAGACGAGGCCAAACGACAACCCCGGGAACAGCAGCGCTGTGACGAGGGCATTGCGTCTATAATCCTTGCCGTCAAAGCTCTTGAATACACGAGCAGAGAAGTACCCTGAAAAGAGACCTGCAAAGATGAACAAGCCCACGCCGACACTGACGAAGCCGCCGCGGAAGCTTGGATTCAACACACCCAGAGCACTCAGCAGCACTAGTCCTATGGCCATAAACAGCAGCTGCATGCCTGAGCCGACCAACGGCGCAAGCAGGTAGCCGTAGCTTGGCTTCCGGAAGATATCTGCATGAAGCAGCTTCCACCCCGTGATGTCCTCTAACGGCTCCTCATCAGACAACTCTGCAATATCGTCATTGGCAGCATCTGCACTCTGACCCAGCAAGCCTGACGACTTCTCTCCCCTTGGACGAGTCGTCCGTTTAATTGCAACTCTGCCATCCTCCACAAGACCACCGCCTTTGCTAAGGTCGGTGCGAATCGTCTTGGCCAGGATAATCATGACAATGCCCGTCAGGAGGCCACAGATGATGAATGAGTTGATAATGGCCATCCAGTGGATGTGCGAGCCTTCCTCCTGGTTGACAAAGTAAAGATCCCATCTGTGAGCCCACTCAATGCTGTCGTCCTCACGAAAGTACACAGAGTACGAGTAAGGGATCTTTAAAGAGCCGCCAAGGCTGTCGTCATCATCGTTATCCGCCTCATCAGGGTGATAAGACGACCCAGCGTACTTAAGGGTTGAATCCGTCGTCGTCGTCGTCCTGTTCGGGGCAATATACAGCTCAAACGGCTCATCAATGTCCTGCAGGTCAGCAGGGCATCCCTTGCTGTCCCGCTTGTTGCCGTTACCAACACTCTTCGGGTAGACCTCGAATCCGACAATGATTTTCTCGCCGCGGTCGCCTGCGCGGCCTGGTGCCTTGCGGTACCGAATCACAATGGTATGGTGGTTGTTGAGGTAGTAGTGCAGCTTTCCTGTTTTGCGCGAGGCCTCAGTGTACCCCAGCTTGAATCCAGAAGCGTAGTACTTGCGTGACTTGTCGACCGTGACGAAGCTCGTGGCACCGGGAAGGTTGTCCACGATCCACTCCGCCACATAGCCATCCCGGATCAGCTCCTTGGACCAGCGCAGGTCACTGCGCGAAATTTCTTTGTGGCAGAGCAGCGTGCACGGTGTGTCTTTCGCCATGGAGAGCTCCATATCCGACGTAATGATGCGATCGCCGCGCAGCACCTCTCCCAGATTCAATGGCACGCTATGCCCGCTTAAGAGACCACTGCCTTTGTGCTGGCCCGTAGGAGGGCATGTGAACGGCAAATCGTAGTACGCATACTGCAGTTGTGTATTATCCGAGTAGGCCTTGTTGACCATCAGAGGGATCACCTCGGCGTCCTTGTAGCTCTTGACGGACCAGCCTGCGGAAGCAGAATGTCAGCTGCCTGGGGGATTTCAGGGCGACCAATGGCCTGGACTCCTCAAAGCTGCCATACCTGGGATGTAGAATGCCTCGGCGGGGGACAAAGTCAACAACGAGAGCAGCCCGCTCAGGCCTGCCCTTGATAACCTAACCATCGTTGTGCACTTGAAGTCTTGCTGTCGTATCCTTTCCTGCCTCCCTGCTGAACGACGCCACCGACAGACACATGCGAGCTGGGAATCCTTCGCCAGCAGGCAATCCAGTACTTTATCTAATTGCGATGTATTCCTTGATCGACTCGAGCGCGTTCAGCCGGACGAAGAAAGGGATGGATGGGCGAGGGGTTAGTGGATCGATGTCGACAGGAATGGGCAACGAGCGTAGTTGGTACGTAAGACCAAAACTGTAAATCAAACCAATTCGTGACCTCGCGAACCTTTCAAAAAAAAAAAAAAAAAAAAGAACAGAAAGTCGCATCTCCTTCGAAAGGGAAAAAAAGTCGCAGTCTGCACTAATAAAGAGCATGCAGTACGGAGTTAAAATATTCCCCTATCAGGAGCAGCGTCATAGCAGGACAAGGGGGGCCGGGCACCAACCCACTAGTAGTAGTATGTACATAGGATGCTCAACACACGGACACAGTTTGGTCGTCGGTAGTTTTTGCATTCCCGCCCAGCCAGCATCAAATAGTAGTTTATACATAATAATATGGAGGATGTTAGCCCATGTTCTCCCGAAACTGTGCCTCCACTCACCAACCAACTACCGCCATTCGAACATCTACAATCCACAAGGATCGCACACCGGCATACCAATACCTAATCCCTGATAGATAACAATTGGTCAAAGTCTCTTAGTCACTCCTCGTATAAATCTCTATTAGGAGAGACTTCTATCATTACTTTGCCATATATAATATTAATTATTATAATTATAGAGTTGCTTATATTTCTTTAAGATTCTTACAGAAAGGAAAGTATTCCAGAAGTAATTATTGTAACCAATCAATGTATAGATATGGGTCCCATGTAGATGGTGCCGGTGTGGCGATCCCTGTGGATTGTACTAAGTTTGCATCTGGGGGGTGATCGGCAACGGGGAAGCTTTACTCATTATTTCTGCAAGGGTTGAAACCTTCGTCATAGGCCATGTAGAAGGCCTCCAGCAAAATTTGAACGAGCATGCATGTATTAGAAATTGAGATGAGACGACACGTGGATAGTAAAATAAGTCATATTATCAAATAGTTTCTATGTCAAAATAAATCGCCCTTGGGCTCATGCTCCTCTTCATACGAATCAAAGCCAACTCCTCGCTCATAAGCAAAAAAAAAAAACTTCGTTGTGATGACAACCAACCTCATATAAATACGGTCGAATGACGAATGAATAACTCGTATATCCTTCTATAAGATGTTGAAAGAGTCATTAAAAAAAATGCCCGTGTCTGAGACCGGGTCACTCTGTAGGTGAAAATTAACTGACGCTAATAGTTCTGCGTCTGAATTCGTCATATCCTGGCAAAAGGCTGTTGCTCTGCACGCCGATATCTGGTATTGACATTAAACGAGGCTGTAGGTATGCATCGGCCACTTCCTGCTCCGCCTCTGCTATGGCGCTCTCGAAGCTAGGCAGATCGCTGCCTTGAGGCTCATGAATGTTCTCAACACTAATTTGCAAAGGGATCGCCAGCGATATCGCGGTATTCGTGGGTCCAACAGATAAGCTCAACTGCAAGGTATAAGTTCGAGAGATTAGACACGAGTGAAACGTGGGCACAAAGAACTTTTTGTTCGAGTAAGGAATTGAAACCGGGATCTCAATATCTGTCGTGTGTTTGATAGGCGATCCCTTTGACTTCTTGTTGTTCCCTCCCAAGCTACCACGACGTCGTCTGCCCTCAGCAGCGTCTGAGTCAGAAGCGTTCTCATCGGCAAGTGTGCTGGAATATCCAGAATCTCGGCGTAGGCTTGACACATTCTGCTGCATCCACGAGACTGAATCCACTGGGAGAGAGAAAAGCGAACTTGTAGTCATATAATTGAGTGTGGGCGTGATAGCATAGTTGTTCCGGCTTCCCAGGTCAGGCAAACGCTCAGCAGGCGCTGCTCCGAAAAATGTTGTCGAAATAAGTTTGCCGCTGACCGAGTTGATCTTAGGGGGAGTAGTCTCGGAAGATGATGGTAGAAAGTCCAGGTTCATTCTCACACGTGTCATAGAGGCTTTGTGCCCATCAGCCGAGAGTATCACAGCCCCTGGTTGGCTCGCAGAAACCGTAAGTTGGCCAGTCTTGGTCGAGAAGAGACTTTTTCGTATTGTCTTAGTCTTAGTCAACTTGTATCGCTCATCTAAAAAGGTGATATCCAGGGGTGCATCTTCGGGGAGAGAAGGAAGCACTTTGAGAATGTGGTGCGCCTCCATCAGCTTAACAGGCGAAGAAGTTCCTTGCCCATCCTGGACGGCTCTTGCTTTGATAGCATATTCTACTTGAGTCATTTCCGGCGCTTGGTCGTCGGCTTCCCAGTTTCCCAAACTTGGTGGAAGCCGAAGATGTCTCTCGCGGACATCTGGAGATACACCTTTGTGGTTGCAAGCACCAATAGTGAGTTGGTGCGGAACGACGAAGTGAAAAGGAATCTTGTATTCTTGCTCGGCAAGGAACACCCTGTCCTCTGGAAACTCTGAATCGGCAATCGGCATGCGAATCTTCATGAAGGGTCTAAATGAGTGAGAGGGATATTGCTGGACAAAATCCAGCCTCGTGGCAGCAATGCCCGTGAAGAAAATCTCCACATTGTCGAATGGCGTATCTCGGGCCACACGAACGGCAACATGACCAGCAATAGTTGACCCAGATGTGTACACTTTGCTGCTGAAATGCTGGTCGATGTGGACATCCATGGTCTTTTGAATAGGAGTGCTCTTTGAACGATTAACTACACGAGTGGTTGCCTCGATAGGGGCAGACATGGCAGTGACGTGTGGTATATCACCAGAGTAAGATGGACCAAGAAGAGGTCTAGGAATCCAGTTGGACAAACAAGACGGATAATGAAGAGAATGGAGAAAGTTTCCACCAGCTCGTCCAAGAGAAAAGCGGTGATGATTGTAAACAAGTCTCTCCGTCTGTGGCTTGTGGCTGGGAGCAGATGACCCTAGACCAACGACGCCGTCGACTTAATGTCAGGTCTCCTGGATAGCACCGTGTATATGCAAGTAGCTGCGAGTTTGACGACCAGAAACTGTGAATGGCTGTGGACGATTTTATATTAAGGCACGCCGAGGGGGAAGACGCTGTAAAGAATCAACTGAGAAATAGAGGAGGCAGGCCACGCCCTTTTAGCTGAGTCAAACATGTTGAGTTGTCAAGTTGGTCGATGTGGGTAATAGCTGACGACGATGTAGAGGGGAGGCCAGAAGGAGGCAGAGCTCCTCGGAGAGCTGAGTACCGACTGTGGTACCGGTACTTGCAAAACCGCTGAGAGAAGCTCTGAACCCCTGCTGAGTTTTGCTTAGGGCGTGCGTCGAGTGGCTATTGATGGTGTGTGTCGAGCGCCAAGAAGGGATTCCAAGTCCCACAGGTTCATTGGGGGAGGACCAAGCGCTGGCGGCGCGCGCAAGCTGGTAATGCCCATCACGAATCATGAGGTTATCTTAGTACTGCCACCAACGGCAAAAACGGCATGCGGTTTCGGGATTTGGGACCCACCTACCGCACAGTGGCTGGTATGGTGGTAATGAAGTAGTAGAAGTTATGATCGTGATGGTAGTGATGGTAGTGATGGTGATGATGCGTGAAGGACGAGATGGGAGGACTAAACGATAAGGCAGCAGCTGTAGGGCTGGAAATCCGGTTGAGCTACGCCATCAAGCAAGTGCACGAGGATTGCACTTTCCCTGCTCCGCGACACTCTAAATTCTCAAAACGGCATCTACACTGCACATGGTGGGGTAACTATAGGTATCGCCGACTCGCAATCTCGCATCCACCATCAACTGCTGCATCATACAATTTTGTAAATCCCCTCTACATCGAGATTGTTCTTGTTGGAAAGCCGTGTTTTTCCCGTTCTTTCTGGAAGCATCCTTTCTCTACTGTTAAGCACACCTATCGCCTTGCGTCCGAAAACGCTCTCCCCATCCTCCTGTCCCGCAACAGCCCAATAAAAAAACGTGGTCGCCGAGTCAGCAGTCATTGGGCCAGCGCCACTACCGGAT
Organism: Sphaerostilbella broomeana; assembly: GCA_930272545.1. Classification (NCBI taxonomy): domain Eukaryota; kingdom Fungi; phylum Ascomycota; class Sordariomycetes; order Hypocreales; family Hypocreaceae; genus Sphaerostilbella; species Sphaerostilbella broomeana. Next base: position 365,787 of record CAKNET010000014.1, read on the forward strand.
CACGATGGAAGAATTCACGCCGCAGAAGGACACTGCCGTCAATTTTTACTCAGCATGAGACCCCGAAATATTCCCCCTTTCCATCGTGAAGTCCGGGACCCCCCGCAGACATGCGCACGAGTTGTCAAAATGTTCCCGAAAAGGAGCAGTGACCGCCGGGGCCCTGGGTGCATGTGGAGGAGAAAATCAGCTCCAACAATGTTCCGGTTCGGTCTGGACTCCGTGATGATGGATACCACAGCCATGAGGCCTCGTGAACCTGATGTTTAGTCGGAGGTTGGCCGGGAATGACCATGCACCCACGACTTGGTGCGCTACAATGGAAGCAGAAGAAGCAGGTCCCTGTGAGACATTGATAGCTTGATTCTGTGCTGGTTGCTACTGCAGGGCTTCAAGGGTTGCCTGCTGATTCACGTTGAATCAAGGACATGAACTATATCTCGTGCCATCCACAACCTGCCAGCGGCGGGCTGTCCCTTCATTGACATCGCAATGTTTAACAAACCAGCTACTGGGAAAGGGCTGCTAACTCCCAACGCCACAGAAGGAGAAATAAAACTTGACTAGATCCACCGCCTCTATTTGCTATTCTGTATCTTACAGAGTCACTCAAGCCTTATGAATCACATGGCACATCTACGTCCGCCGCTTGAGCTTACTTGACATCGACCATCACCAATATCCGATATCGCCATTCCTTTAATTTAATCTATGTCGTCCATGATTCAAAGAGGCTCTCAATCGCTCATTAATACTCACAGACTAAGGCAGGAAAATTCCTTCGCATCCCAACTCAAACCCACCGACTTACTTGGTAGGTTCAGTTACCAGCTCCACTACCTTAAACCGGCCGGACCTTGCATTCAGAACTAGGAGCCGATGAGGATGTATCTCTACAAAGCGTATGACATTTCCCCGGCCGACCCTCATCTTTCTGCCACACCCCCTCTGAAATACAGTTGAGGATCACTAAATATGGCTAATGAAGCTCAGTATCTTTGCCGCTCGCTGGGGTGTCATAAAAGCACCCTCAGCCTCCACTTTTCCCGCCCCAGATTGCTGCACGATTTGACATGCGATCTCCCATCACGGGTTAGCGCAAAGAGCTTGACTGAATTTTTTTTATTCTGGTTTCTATTTCTAGTGATAATGCGCCACAAGACCACCAAGAGTTTTATTAATGTTATCTGATGGAAACGTTCTCGAAGACAAGTCGATCGCACATGAGTAATGTATACCATGAGCAATAACGACTCAAACCTGGAATAAAACGGACACCGCATGAATCTTGAAACTAACTTCTAGGGGAGGACCTTGAACAAGAAAGCAAGCTGATGTTGACAATAGATCGACAGAATGATTCTATTAGCTGCGCAAGGTTCAGCTTAACAGCCACATACTGCAACCTGGGTGATCATGGACGTGAAAACGCACTGTGGCGCTCATCAACCTGCTTGCGTGATAGCACTAGCGCTGGGTGGCCCTTTAGATGACACCCGTTAACGGCGATATAACTCTACATTTCACCAGTGTGCCAAGTCGTGTTATGAGTCTTCCACGCCCTTTCTTGAGATTGCGTATTTTGTCAGCGACTGATTTATAACCTCGATATGTAAGCATCTACGTCAACCCGCAGTTACAATCATGCCACTTGAGAGTGAAGATCTTGGCCTCGCGTCTAAGAATGCGAAGCAACACTATGTACCATCTTTACACTCTGATGACTAGTTCGCGAAGCACATCTTGCGAAACTGTCAGGGCATGGCCGGCTTTGAAATAACATACGTCCCGCATCGCAGATGCCAGGATGCCTCGCATGGGTGGAGAACATGGTACAGCAAACAAGGATTGGTAATTACAACCCATCGCTCTATGTCTCAAATTCTGTACACAACGTCTTTGTATACCTACCTATCCATACATATATTCATGGTCAAGAGCTGAATTTGTGACAACAGCTTACTCATGCCATGAAATGTACAGCATGATACCCGCCCCGGCTGCAACCGCGGCAAACTGAGTGAGTGTGTTTCGCAGCTCCTTCATTTTATTCGGCCCAGTCTCCAGAAGCTCCGGGATGACAGCAACTGTGCCGACGTAAAGGAAAGTTCCGGCGGTAAAGGGCAGTAGCATGTCGCCCCAAGTCTAATAAAGCAATTAGCCCACCACATCTTAAGCAAAAATTCCTTTCTCTCATAGCCCGCCGTGAACTTGTAGCTCGATTTGACTTACCAGGCTTGTTCCCCAAAGGCCACCGTTGCGCGGCATGGCTTCGCCGTCAGCGCCGCCCGAACCAAACTCTTGAACGGCAATGCCAATGAGTGTGCCCAGAAGCGCACCGATAGCTGTGACAAACTGAGATGCCATGGCAGCTCGCTTGGAGAAACCAGACTGGACGAGCAGTGCAAAGTCGCCAACTTCATGGGGGATCTCGTGGAAAAATACAGCCACTGTGGTGGTAGCTCCAATGGTAGGCGAGGCGTAGAAACTAGCCGACATGGCAAGACCATCGGTGATATTGTGCGTAAAGTCGGCGCTGCAACGGGGGGAGGTTTCCAAGTGTTAGTTGTCAGGTATAACTTCAATGTCGAATACTGGCAATCTTTTGCAACGTACATTAAGTTGAGGTATCCGCCAAGCTTCACACTCGGGTTCACCTCCTTGAGCTGAGTATGCTCTTTCTCAGCCTTAGCCGCCTTACCGTCCTTCTTTCGAGACTTGACTTCACCCTTGACGGTGTTCACACCCGAGGAGAGACCAACATCCGCGGCGGCATGCGAATGCTCATGACTGCCATGGGAATGCTCGTGTCCCGCACCTCCAGTCGCAATTCTCAGACCCTTATCCATCGCTACAAACACCATGAATCCCACCAATATGCCCAGTCCCAGCAGCAAGTTGCGATTCGGCTCCACCAGTACAAACCTAGCTTTGTCAGGCTCATCCTCCCCAACGAAAATCTCCGGCAACAGATGAAACAGCGTATCGCCCATAAGACCCCCGACCGCAAAGGCCACCATGATGGACAGCGAAGACGGGTCGATATCCGTGGGGCACAGCGCAAGGAGGAAGTTTGGCGGGCCGGAGATGTACAGCGTCGCGAGGAGGGCATTGACGGCGGGGGTGCTTGGGAAGAGGACGGAGAAGAGCTGCGTCGTGAGGGAAGATGGGGCGGCGTCGTGTTTGGCGGATTTGGCGGCGTTGAGGTCTTGGATGATAGGGCAGGTCTATGGTATGTATTAGCCATGGTAGACACCACAAAAACAACCAATGGTACTGTATATAGAGGGAGGTGAGGTGGGAAGAAACCTGACCTGAAGCTTCTCGTCGAGCTCCTCCAAGCTTAAGCTGTCGACCGCTGTGGCCGTGACGTTCTGCGGCGCCGCAGCCGCCAATGTGACAAGCAGGGCAACGGCGCAGAACATGACGAGCCTGAGCCGCCATAGGCTTCTTTGACCTCCCATCGCGAAGGCCATTGCCGTATTAGAGGGGGGAAGTATTATCTGTTGGTTCTCCGTGATTGATTGATTGTGTGGGGATAGGCGACTCAATGGCTCAATTGCATGTCTTTCCAGAGCAAAGACAGATGGTGGTAAAGGGGGAAGAGAGAATCAGCGACAGCCGTGGCGGTGGTGATGGTGACGGTGCTGTTGGCGGTGATAGGAGAGACAAACACGTCAATCAATCATGGGCGGCGGCGGGCGTGTTGCTATTTTAGCTACTCGGAGCGGGTTGTTGCAGCCCTGGAGGCCGAGATGGTCCCACTTTTATATTTTTTGGCAAGGGGGCCAAGGATTTCCGTAAATGGTACATAGATGGACGTCGGGGTCCTAAACCACATTAATAGGACGATGGAAACAAATAAGAAATAGGCATTATGGTTTCTGTAGGGGGGTATTGGCTGGTATTTAAATTTAATTATTTTACTAAATTTAGTCACTGGCACAAATTACATTAAGGGATGATAAATATCTCAACTTTCGTGAGACCTCAATTCAGCAAGTATGCTACTTTAACGTGGTGGCGGCAGTTAAGCTAAGATATCTTGCTGAGAAGTCCGGCCTACTGAATCTTGGACATAAATCACTCAATTCAAACAAACAGAAGCATTTATGAATAAACATTTTTTTAAAACACACTCAATCTAATCTATAGTGTCCAAAGCGTGTGGCACTCCCATCCATATCCATGACAAACCCATTGTAAACCATGTTCGTATCATTGCCATAATCACACAGAAGCATGAGCATCCTCAGACCATTCATAACTGATAGGCCCAGGAAACCCAGCCACTCCCATCACTTTATGCAGAAATTAAAAGCAGACAAAAATCCCCGAATTAAGCCCCAATGATGTACCCCTCCATGCCCAAGTCTATAGTTCCCATTCGCTCTGGTTATTTTTATTCATCACAGAGCTAAAGATAATTTTGCGCGGCCGTCAAAGGTAAGAAGCGTTCTTACACATGTTGATGAAGCCGTTTACAGGGCAACAACGGCCACCGCAGCGGCAGCAATAGCGGCGCCAAAGGCGTTGAGCGAACCAGCACCATTGCCTCTGACAGTGGAGGCTGAGGGAGAAGCCCCGCCAGTGGTGCCAGAGCCAGAGCCAGAGCCGGAGCCGGCGCCGGCACCGGACGAACCGCTGCCGGAACCTGAACCTGAGCCTGAACCGGAGCCGGAGCCACCGGTAGCAGAAGGGCCGGAGGGAACAGTTCCGTTAGAAGAGGGGAAGGGGGCATTTGCCAGGGTGGTAGGGCTGCCAGAGCTGCCAGAGTCAACACCAGTGGCGCTAGGAGCATCGGTAGTCTTGGAGTCAGGGCCGATACCATAATCAGATCTGGAGCCAGAGCCAGAGTCAACGCCAGAGCCAGAGTCAGAACCGTCTGTGCCAGCAGGAGCAGAGCTAGACGTCTTGGAACCGGTAGGCTTGCTGGCAGCGGAAGAAGTGGTGGCGGGCTTGACGTCCTTGCAGGAGAGGTCGAAGAGGGGCTTGTCGGTCAGCTGGTTGCCAATGAGGCCGAAGCTGGGGTTGGGCTGTGTGGGCTCGGCATCCTGGAGAGTGTACCACCAGATGTTGGTCTTGCCAAAGTTGGGGCATCCGACCTGCTGCCAGTACTGCTGGGCATTATCCACGGAAGCAATGGCCTGGCCAGAGGTCTTACCATTGACCGGCCAGCCAGTTTCGGTGACCCAAACATCCTTGCCGGGGCCAGCAGCCTGGATCTTCTCGAGGGCGGCCTGGTAGAGGTCGTTGCCGTGGGCGATGTCGTTTTGCTTGGTGTCCTCAAAGTAAGGATAAGTGTCCATACCGAGCCAGTCGCAGGCCTCAATCACGGGCTTGTTGGAGTCAATGACGTAGGCGTTCCAGGTGTCGACGTGGCCGACGGGGACCTTTTCCAAGCAAGAGCCCTTGATGGTGTCGCGGACTTGGCTGATGTACTTGACCAGGGTGTCTGGCTGGGCACCGGGACCAGCATTGGACTTGACGCCGGTGGGGGTGATGCGGTAGAGATCCTCACTGCCGACGGAGATGCCAGCAACCAGGTTATCGATCTTGCCGCAGTACTGGTCGATGGTGCTTTTGAGGGCAGCAATCTCGTTGTCAAAGGTGGCATCACCAGCCGAGGCCCAGAGACCGAAGAGAAGGCTGGTCTTGGTGCTGATGGCGGCGGGGATGGCGGAGATGGGCTGGTTGGGAGTGCCACCCTGGATCATGGTGTAGAGGCGAGCACTGTTGAAGGCGCCATCGGTGCCGTCCAGGCTCTGGGCCGTCTTGAACTCGGCCTCGAAGTCGGACTGGGCCTTGGGTCGGCCATCAGTAAAGGTCGAACCGTAGTTGAAGCCCTGGTAGGCGGCGTTGACGGCGGAGATGGCCGTGGCCAGAGCGAGGAGGGTAGATGAAGAAGGCATGTTTTGTTTGATGCTGTTGCTATTGGATTATATAACACGCGATGTGGCCTTTTTTCTGGTTGTTTACTTGTTTCAAAGACGTGATCCGCACTGCAATCACGGTGAAAAACCAGGCAAGTCGACGGATATCGGTTCAGAGCGAAGAATAGCAAGTAGGGTAGCGAATGTGTGTTTGTTGGGCTCTGTAGGTGCTGAAGATGTCGAAGCGAGAGACAGAGGTCGAAAGCACCAAGATAACGAATGGACGAACCAAAAACAGAAAGACTGAAATATGGAGGATATGGTATTTGAAGGAGGGAGAGAGACAAGAAAAAAATATAACAGAACAGACGGAAGTAAGAAAAGAGGCGCTGAGGAATGGAGAGCATACATGGTATATGCGAGAGAGTTGCTGCTCCCACTCGGCTGGCGTGGCATTTGCATGGCGGGCGTGCATGACAGAGTGAGGGCGGAAGTGGAGCAAGCCACTGGATCCAATGGCATGGATGGAAAAGCAGGGCATAGGCTGCCAGAAGCTGACAGAAACAGGCAGTCCAGTGGCTCTAACGGGCCTAAAAGAGAGCACTGACGCAGGGGGGGAGCCCTGGAGCCCTGGAGCCTGGGAGGTCCTGAGTTGGCCGGCCCTGAGGAAGCAGGTTCAGAGGGGGGCAGGAGGCGCTGCACCAACCACTGTAAGGGGAGGGGGGCTGCTGATTGGAAGGCTGGTGGGGGGGCAAAGCAGGTTTCGTGGTGAGATCAACAGCCGCCGCGCCGGACGATACGATCCAGAGGATCCACTGGTTGTGTGTGAATGGATCATGGATGGGATGGAAAAGAGGGTCGAGTGATTTTGGATTTTTTTAGAGAAGACGGGAGACAGAGTCTGTAGAGGGTGTTGTACAGCGGAGCATGTATTGTCTCCCGTCTTGTACAGATGTATAGTGCAGAGTGTTATTGCATTGTTAGATACCTATCCAGAAAGATATACATACACATATCATATAGAAGGCAGCACCAACCGCTTATCACTTTATCCATTCCATCTCATCTCATCTTCATCTCTACCAGTATGTATCCGTGGATTGAACATGTGGTGCCTCCTCGGTGGCCTCGGAAACGCTGCTGCCCCTGAAAATCGAAAGCCACGGCGGCGGCCGGCATCCAGGAACAGCAGCCCCCAGCGCAAGTGCAAAGTCAAACCCCCAACACAGTCCAGTCTGTCTTTGCCGGTGGCGGCCCGGCATCTCCGTAAGAGAAAATTCTTTTTATTTTATTTTGCACTGGTTGAACTTTTTTTTTTTTCTTGCATTCCATATATTTTCTACAATAGACCTTTAAAATATAAAAAGAAGAAAAATTCTAACAATGAAAGTGAACAAAAAAGGCGCACAGCCAACAGGCTGCCTCACCTCACCTCGTGTTGGAATGCTAGCAAAGAAAAAACGGGTGGGTTATTCTTGTTTGTTAGCCAACGATATCCCGAAACAGCTTCGGAATACCGCCACCACAAGATGTTTAAACCTATTCGGGTAATGATCAACACCAAATCCGGTAATTTTCAAGGCTTGGTATCTCACTGCTCATCAATGTCTGGCCATTCCCAGCTTACTCACATCATTGTATAAGCATAACTCCGAATTATGTACTTGTTAATGTGTCTTAAATATCTTTATTTATTTAAGTTGCCTAGGTAGGTTTCAAGCATAGACTGTATGCTGTCTCAGCTACCTGTAGTAGTGCTTTGAGAGCTATTTCAGGACCGTTGGGCCACGGGGATACAGCTGGCGGAAAGCTGCAGCAACCTCATTCTAACAATGGAAGGAAGAATGACAATGGTTTATAGAGCAGCCTCGAAAGCCGCTCGAGTATGTCTTAAATATTACTTTCGTTAGTGTTATGGGTTGACTTGCTATACTTGCTATTTTCGTCGTGGCTTGGAAAACGGCCTTTGTGTCCTCAACCTCCATACCTACCCACCAACATATAGGGCTTGTGCATCTTCCCATCCACTCTACATATCGGCGGCAGTTATCAAACAGAACGCCTGCCTCATAAACAATGCACTTTTCCCTGCTATGGAATCTCTTTGACAGGAGAAAACGGATCTTCTCCCCACCAACAGTCTTGGGGCGATTCACCACATCGTAGTCTTCTCTAAATAGCTGGTACCTACAAAGTCCTCCCCGATTCTGGCTGTAGCAACGCCACTGCGGGTTTTCCAGGACGACCACACACCAAACCACCCGATTGCGGAAATTAGGACCGTTCCCTGTGGCCATATAAGATTCATTTGCCATGGCTGATGATCTGGGTGGGGTCCATACACCAGATACTGAAGAAGCAGTTCCTACAGCCAGCCCTCCGAGCGATCGAGAGTCTAATGAAATTACAGAAGCACAACTCAAGCGTAAAGGATCCCCCTTGGACGACAAACCGGCCAAGAAGCTCAAAACAGACTCAGAGGCACAGATCGTGGAGCAGGCCGAAGGATGGGCCCAGAAGGATGGGGATCTCGTGTTCAACAAGACCAAGATCATAATCAGACACAACGACGCCATGTTTAGCGCCACATCAGACAAAAGGGGACCAGAGTTAGAAGCGCTAGATATAGAAACCCTGGAGCGCATTCCAATCCCCCCGGAGGACATCTGCCCGGAGTTCAAGGAGGGTCTTACGAAGGTGTCGCTGCCTCTTTCTAATGACATATACGTCAAAACCCCTACGTTTCTAACTTGGGAACCCCAACTTGACTGCAACGTTGCCGACCTTGTCCTGCAGGAAGCTGAAGTGTGCGAGATCCTCAAGAAGCACCCGCATCCCAATATCGCGCAGTACCATGGGTGCCTCGTTGAGGATGGCAGGATCACTGGACTTTGCTTCAAGAAGTACAAACAGAACCTTGAAGAAGCGCTCAATGGGAGGAAGGACATCACCGAGGCAGAAATGTCTGCTTACTACAAGGCCATTGAGACTGGCATTCGCCACCTCCACAAACTGGGAATGGCGCACAACGATATCAATCCGTACAATGTCATGGTGGATGACGATGATAATCCTGTCATCATTGACTTTGATTCTTCCGTGCCGATAGGGGATAAACTGGGGGCTAAGGGTGGAACATTCCAGTGGGGGTTGGAGGGAGCAGAGTTCTCGGAGCCGGAAAACGACTTTTACGGCTTAAAGAAGATTCAGGAAGAGGTCTTTCAGGTCAAGTTAGGTGAGAAATGATCTTTTATTTCTATTGCTATAGGACATAGGATAGATGGTGACTTATCATCAAATAATATGCAAAAATAACAGCTTCTTATGTGGCCCAAACTCCAACCACATGGCCTCAGTGAACATTCTTAGAACTACTTCTGTAGTCGACATTAGAGATTAGCTAGCTCATCGTAAAAAAAGGGGTTATATGTAATGCTTACGACTGTGGATTGCCCCCCGGCGCAGTTGCACTTGCAGTTGCAGTTACAGTCGGACAGTTGCACCGGGCCTTACCATAGTCTATCGAGTACCTGCACGTCACTTTATGGCACTCCCTGAATTTATAAGGGAACGGAGAACCGTCTGCTCTTTTCCCAGAGCGGAACAGGCAGGTGTCCACGGGGGGGTTGATCTCGGCTATGCCCATGATGTAGGAGTTGGCTTGCTTGCTTGTGAGAGAGAAAGAGTAAAGACTGTAGTGGTGCTGATTGGCTGCTTGATAGAAAAAAAATGTGTTACCTAGGTAAATGATGTTAATAAAGACGGTGTAGAGCTGTAAGAATGACTTTTTGAAGTATAATATGGGGAGTATGGGGTTAGATGAAGAGTAATTGCTTGTCTGCTCCTCTTCATTTATACGTGGGAGATGAGGCTCTTCTTCAGTTGCGAGTTCATTAACAGAACCTTATCAAGACGGCCATTATTGTCTTTTCTGAAGTTCAAAGAGTGTGCGGTACGGCATAATGGCTCAGTTCGCCAGACGTTCATGTTGTTTTGGAGGCATGCTCAAAGCTTCATGTACATCAGTGGTCTTTATAGGACTGCTAGAAATCATACAAGTCACCTTTTCCCCCCATACATCACATCACACCCTTTATGTGGAAACTTCGCATTGCAAGTCGTTTATGAAGTTGAGGGAGTTAAAGTTAAAGGAAGGCCGGGGGCTGATTGTCTACTATTGCTGATGGCTAAGAAGTCCAAAAGCTGACTACTGGCTCATCCGCGGGTGTTTGTAAGAATTCATGAAGTGAACAGGTTATAAGAATCGGTACATACCTATGTAGTGTTAAAGACGAAAGACTGTTTGTAACTTTGCTATTATGTATGAAGCGTAGTTCAACCGGGGGGGCAAGCCAACATATTGGGAATAGAGAATACGCAGATAGCATGAACAAAATAATGGGACTAGATCACTGGGCACTAGTAGGATGGTAAAGTGAGATATTGTGACGTCTGAAAGTTTCAAGGGAATCTAGGGTTACAATAGTCGCTGTCAGGGAACTTTGGTTATTAAGAAGTCGCGTCTGATTCATCTTATCAACGTCTGGGACTGTATATATCACTTACGTACAAGACTCAGTAATTACACTAATTTTTGGTATATTTACAAACAATGGTACTTTAAAGCCATATATCGTAACATCAGAATATCGGGGGAAATGCCTCTTTGCTCCTTTATTGCAGTCATGAGGATAAGTGCCACGGCAGGCCAGCGAGGCGACTTCCTTCTATCCCCACTCATTCATTCATTGCCATCATCTCTAACACAGCTTCCACGGCCAAACCTGACATGAACAACACAACATTAATTTTCTTCAGAGACACCCCAAGTCAACGTTTATTATCTTTGATCAAACCAAGAGATAGATAGATCCACAGACGGGTGGAATCTTCGTTAGCTGACGCTAACACCGCCAGACCTACTCAATGGAGCCAACAACTCTCGTCAGCTATACCTTAGGTACCTATCTGGGCAGATAGTACCTGCATGGAAATCCGCTTCCTTCTAAGAGGTCTCTAGTCTATCACTGTAAACGTAATTCGACGTTGTTTGTATGTAAATCCACCGGATTTCGGGCATCCTAAAACTCTGTGTAGGGTATGCATAATTAGGAGCGTCGGGGTTTCAATGGCCTTTCCTGATTCAATGAATCACCATATGCATGCATGATTCTGCTTTTGATGCTGTTGATATTATTCTATCTAAACTGATAAGCAAGCTGTACATAACTTGGCTACTGCTCTGATGCTGGGGTCGCTTAACCGTATTGTGATTGTTATCGACTCCCGCGTCTAGTCGACCGAGCCCTGAGCTGCTGTATGTTTTTCATCATCCTACATGTCATGCATCATTCCACGTTAAATAATCTGTCTCAAACCTATGGTATCCCCACCTGGTGTGTAGTACAATGTATTCTGTCTCATTAGGCCTGCCCCGTTCTCATCCTGACGCCATATCATTCAGAACACATCTCCAATATGGTCGGCTAGCAATTCTGCCATGCTATTGTCCTCTTGATAACAAGCTCCCAATATGGCCCGCAAATCACGGCATCCATATAATCGATCCTAATTGTTCACAAACCCTCGTATCCCCCTGAGTCCCGTAGACTTCTTTTCCTTCTTAGGCTTGCTTGCTTGACCAGCCTCATCTCTTGACCGATCCTTGCTCTCCTTGCGAATTCTATTTTGGAGGCCGCCTATGCAGATGTTAGGTACTTATTAACAACACAAACCTCCCGACTTTCAAACTTACCACTAAAGTATCTGTGTTCAGGGCTCATTGACAAGCTCAGTGAACCCTGACCATCTATCCCTGGCGTGGTTGGCTGCAACACCGCCGAGGTTGGAGTTCCTGGCTCTAGTGGTGGAGTCACATTGAACGAGGTGCCCTCAATCATCTCCGCTGATGAAATCAGTCGATGCGGTCTTGGCTTAGCCGTCACCGGACTAGTGGACATGATGCTCTGATCCCTTTCATCCTCAGTTGTAGCTGCTGCCTTCTCTGAGGCTAGCGACACTTCCGACTGCATATCCAAAAGTGAAGACTGCAGAAACGTGTATTTGCGCATGAGCAAATTATACTGTCTTTGCAGCTCGGATTGCTTTGCTCGACTCGCCGCCAAGGCGCTCTCAACGGCGAGGTTGGAATTCGCACCGGGCCGGTCCCGCTCTTCCTGTGCCTCTGAGAGTTGTCCTTGAAGCGCCGCTATTTGCGACTGGAAGAGTTTCTTCGTCCGCTGCACCTCTGCCACTGCTGCCGCCTGCTGCATCCTCAGAACCTCTGCCCGATTTTGTGCTTCCTCAGCAGCATTCACGGCCGCTTGCCGCTCTACCTCTCTTGCCTGGTAATCTCTTTCCGACAAGTTGAGCCGGTCGACTTCGGCCCGAAGACGATCAATTTCCGCGCCGTGCATTTCAATTGACTGCATGTTCTGCCTCGCGTTCAATTCCTTGACTTCGGCATCACACACAAGCTGACGCAACTTGTCGCATTCTCTCATGGACTCTTCCAGTTCCTTCCTCGTCGACTCCAGCTCTGCCTGTATCTTCTTGGACTCTTCACGCATATTTTTTAGCTTGGTTGCGAGATCAGCCTCCCATTTCTTTGCCATGGCACGACTCCTTTCTGACTCCTTCCGAATCTTTACTTCAACCATCTTAGCTTCCTCGTACCGGCTCTTCAGATTTCGGTTCATCAATATCAAGTTTTGAGTTTCGGCTTCTGTAGCAGCTTCTGTCGTCTGCCTCTGTCTCAACTCGCCAATGTGTGCCATGTGCTGCTGTTTAAGATATCTCTCGAAGCTCAAGTCATTTTGGAGCAGGAGAATCTGTCGCTGAAGATGTGCAACATCCACGTTGTATCCATCCGCTATGGACACTGGAGAATGGACCTGTGCCGGTATTGGCACCGAAGTTAATGGACGTTCCACGACAGATTCTTGGTGGCTTAGAGCAAGTGATGGTACACTGTCATTTGCAAGAGACTGATGCAAACTGCTCTTGATAACCTTGTTCGACTTGATAAGGTCTTGTAATTGTGTATGAGAAGCTGACTGGGGCAGCTGAGGGGGCAGCATTGGGCTATCAACAATAGCATCTTTTGGACGCCCCTCCCCACCCATATCCTTGGTTGAGTGATGGCTTGACTGGGAGCCGCGCCGTAAGAGCGTAGATGGGGCTTGGCCGCTAGAGACTGAGTCCGTGCCTGATAGGTGTGCATTTCTCCAAGAATTCACCTTCGTAACCGAGCTGCTCAACAATCCTGGATCTGACCTTACCCGACCCAGCTCCTCATTGACAGCAGGTGCATTCTCTGCAGGAAGTTGTGATATATCGTGGTCTATAAAAAGCTGTGTTTCTGGTATTTGACAGAGCCCCATACACTCAGCCACAACTTCAGCAGCCTCACTTTTTATCCAGCGTCCAAAGTCCGTCTTTTCTGACTCGATTGTGAGCGTGTAAAAATTGGGATGCAGCAGATGATATCGACTGAATTTTTCTGATTGATGTCGTATTTCTGTAGGCTGTACTTCAATTTCATCTGCATTAGATACATTGGCATGCCGCATATACCTCTGTGGCTTTCGGATATAGTCCATGAAGTTGATCGGGTAGAGACCGTAGAGAATAGTGTAGTAGTTAGCTAGGTGGGTAATGTTCGTATCTTCGGTTTCTGGATCATAGACAGCAACTTCCCAACGCCTCGTTTGCTCGGAGTCATGGGACAGCGATTCCACTATCCCATATCTTTCCCTCTCCCAAAATAGGAGCCTTGCATAGATATTGAACAGGGTGGGCAGATGTGGCACAAGAGACCCCGGCATGTGAGGCAATAGCATGATGAGCGCAGTCAACGCCGCTGAAATAACTGTCGTTGATGTATCTTGCTGAAGGCATGTCAGGAGGTTGGTGAACAAGGGCGTCTGTGTTATTTGATGCAAGTGAGGAGGCTGCGACTGGAGGTAGTCGCAAAAAAACCTCAAGGCTGACTTTCTGTACTGCTTCTTGACAAAGTAGTTATCGAGGGACGAGAAAAACTCCTGCGAATAGGGGTCAGCTATGCTAGCAAGACATTATTTCATGTTCATAACTTAGTGCAATTCACCTTTGGTCGCTTCTTCCCAAAATTCCCAAGAGCATCTCTAATCATCCTTTCAAGGTGCTCAACCGAGAGATTTCCTTCAAAGTAGGCCGGGTAGAATCTGTCCATCCAGGACTCAAACAGCCGATCGATGATAGGATTCGACGCTGTGTCGCCATCCTCAACATCATGGTATTCGTCGGCAAGGTTGATCAGGTCCATGAGAGCAGCCATCGTCTCGTTCACAACGTTCTTTTCGTTCCCAGTGCCAGTGAGCAATCCCTTGCAAGTGTCAAACCATACTAATATTCGTTCGGGACTCTGCAGCGCTGGGAGGAGCCGTCGCATAACACCCATCCAGGCCCCAGCGGCAGATGGGTTGCCTCGAACATGCTTGTCGAATATAAGCAGCAGCTCTTCTTGCAGACGATCGGACGCTGCCTCATCATACTTTTGATGTCTCCGCAGGTAAGAGGCAATAATTTCGATGAGATCTTCGGGTATGGGTACAGTCGGCTCGACGATGAAGTCTTTGATGGCCTTGGAGAGCTCCTTCAGTGAACTACCGCGTGGGTCAGTCACTCAATCGGTGGTGCACAAGGATAGAGAGGGTAGCAAGATGGTGACTCACGTTGATGAGGCCATTGCGAGGTCTGGCCGTGTTGAGGCCGCCACACGATGGCTTGGAACCTCAACCTGTAGCGAGACTTTTCTCCAGGTTAGGAAGCTAGTAGTGCTATTCAACAAGGGTGTCTTTCCTTGATGCGTATATGTCTGCGACGAAAGCGCGTCACGAGCCTGATGCGGCACAAGCTTTTGAGGTTGAGCTGCGGTGGCGGGTCAGTGGGCAACTGCGGGTTTTCCAAGGTGCGGTCTGGGGCTAACCGGAAAAAAAAAGTGGTGGATACATCTCGCTGCACCCCGCAATTGGTGACATCGCAAGTCTCTAGTACTACTTCCAGCGCTACAAGGCGCTGGGCCCGCTGAACCCAGGCAAAAGCGCCCTATTACCCCGCAATCCAACTCTCCCGCATGACCCCACAGAAGGCCGTCTCCGGGCTGCTACAGGCGTTGCTAGGCCCTAAGACAGCCTGCAAAGCTCTATTGGTGCTAGGGGTGATACGGTGGACCATCGATGGCTCGATCGACTGACTGACGGACCCCCCAAGGTGTACTCGGTACGTAGATGGACGGGAACGTCGCCATAAGTTCAGAGGTATCGAGCCACAATGGCCTGTGTCGCTACCAGGGCTGTCTTCTGCTACAGGCGAGAGAAAGAGCCTGGATGCCCTGGATACCCTAATGATGCTCTGCGGGCTGAGGCACCATCTAGTCGACCAATTGTCCGTCATCGTCTGATCCCCTCCCGCTGTCTGCCCCTCCTCCCTGCTCCCCCTCTTATACAAGCTGTCCTCATCTCTCGTCTTCTCTCCAATCCTTCTTTCAATTTCTCTCCATTCTGATACCCAACCTCCAATTGGCACTGAGCACAAGACGTCTTCTCCTCCTCCCCATCGGATTTGAATTGAATAGCCACCACGCTGTCATCTCCGGCCATCTAATACCATTCACTCTTCTTCAACCACTCTCAATTCTACGTCTGCTCCCAAGTCAGACTTCTTATTTTCATCACCATGGCTGCCAACAAGACCTCAGCTATTGCTGACCAGGAACCCGTCGACGTCCTCTTTGCCCTTCACCCCAAGTTTGACCTGCTTGATTTTACAGGTCCATTGGAGACTTTCACCCACGCTGCATACAATTTCAAAGATGAATGTAGGCAATTGAAACCCAGGCTGGATTAACTGTTTCCCCCGTGCTGATCTGCTTCCCCGCACCAATAGCATCCAAAGCCTTCGAAGTGACCATTGCGGCCGCCGAGCCCCAGGTCCTTTCCGCACAGGGCGTCATTGTGCAGTCCCAAATCACCTTCAAGGAGGCCCATGAGCGCCTTGAAGATTTCGATATCCTCGTCATCGTCGGCGGAAACGTCTCAGAGGTCATTAAGCAAGAGCTCGAGCCTCTGGGTCTCATCACCGACTTTTCTGAGCTCCAGAAGAAGGACCCTGCCAGAGAGCGAACCATCCTCTCCATCTGCACTGGTTCACACCTTCTTGCCAAGGAGGGTATCCTCTCTGGCCTCTCTGCCACGACACACCCAGACTACGTTACCCAATTTGAGAACCTCTGCAGTGATGCTGCAACCCGATACCTGACCGAGCGAACGGATGTCATTGAGGACGCCAGATATGTTGTCAACAACCTTCGCTTTGATCTTACAGAAGAGGACGAGAGCCCTTACACGCGTCGCAAGTCTGATGCTGGTCGGCCTGCCCATGCTCGGTAAGTTCAGCCCAGGTCTAGAACCTAACTTTCAAAAGTTTTGCTTTTGCTAACACGGCGTTTTCTAGGAGGGGAAGTGTTTCCTTCAAGGAGTCCAACACGCGTCGTGAGTCCATTGCTCGCCGCGCGGCGATGCGCCTAGGTGGTCTTAGGGTTGTCACCGCGGGGGGAGTAAGCGCTGGCATAGATGCAACTCTGTATCTTGTCAGCGCCCTTGTTGATGATCCCTGTGCGGAGGAGGTGGCCAGGCTTATGCAGTGGACCTGGACCAAGGGTGTTGTTGTCGATGGTCTTGACGTCTAAGTCAGTTTCTGCAGGATGATGCCACCGGCATTCGTCAGCGAAAGCTTGGCTGTGTAGAAACTCTACGGATGATATATCCGCAATGTTTGTTTGGGAATTAAGTGTACTATGAAACGAATGAAATGAACAATATATTTTCTTTTTTCTTCTTATTTTTCTATTGGACTTTTGCGTATCTGATGCGCCTGTTCGCTTAAGTGTACCGTAGCACTGGGGCGAAACTGTACCTAAATAAGGTATTGAGCTTGGTATTAGGATAACTTCCCCCACCTAAGACACAGCATGCAGATCTGCACTGCTCTGCTGGCAGTTGGAGTTCCGAGCGTACGATTCGAAGCTAGTTCTTCCGTATGCCTTGATCTAATATTAGTTGGATCGATTAAAAAAAATGAAAAGATCGGGGAAAAACCCCCATTCTGCTAGAAAGCACTCTCAAAGTGATCGCTAGTATCTGAGATGCGCACGAGACTCACTCGTTAGAGCTTGGAATGGCTCGCATTGTCATGCAGCAGTAGCGCGAAGAAGTACAAGAAGAAGCACCAGCAGTGGAAAATATGGAGCCTGGTGGCCACTATGAATGAATAGGATTAGCGCATCCCGTTACATAATCAACAGTGGTTCGCCAAATGCAGAGCAAAAGTTCTTGGAGCGGCTCACAGCTGACGCAGCTGGTCAAATCAGAACCTTACACCAGCAGGGGGTGTGACTTCAGAGACATTTCATCGGTTTTCTTTGACCCTTTCGCGACGCGACCGGGCCACACATCCATCATTCTTTCACCAAAATCCGGCTTCACGACCTGCATTTACGTGTGTTTGCCTCTTCAACCGCATTTTCTCCGGTCGCCTTCACTCGGCCTCTTCTCGCATTGGGTCAGATTTTATTTTTAGCCGCCTTGCATACCCTCTGATCTGGACCCTCGAAGCTGCAGCCCTATCGATTACCAACCATCATCATTAACACCCCCTTTCAAAGGGTCACTACGTGCAAAAAAAAAAGATTCCAAAAAAAATAAAATAAAATAAAATAATTCGGCTCCTGCTTGAGCGCACCAGCATATAGCCAATATGACGGACTGGTCGGCACTCAAAGTGGTCGATCTGAAAGCTGAGCTGAAGCGCCGCGGCCTTTCATATGCTGGCCTGAAGATCGAGCTCATTGCTAGATTGGAAGCATCAGACAAGGAGACTGCGCAGTCTGAGGAGGAAGCTGAGGTGGAGCAGCAGTCGCAGAATGGTGGAGATGAGAACCCTGAAGACTCTAACCAGCCCGATGAAGCTGTCGCAGAGAGTGCCGAAGCTGCACCAGAACCTGTCGCTACAAACCATGACGCATCCCCCGAAGAGAAGAAGCCTGAGGTTGACCAAGAGCCCGAGCCTGAACCAGTGGAAGAGCAGCGTGCTGCATCGCTGCCTCCTCAAGAGGAGGTCAATAAACCCGATCAGAGCGATACTCAGAATTCCCTTCCTCAACAAGGGGATGGTCAGGCGGACGAGCCGACGGGAGAGGGTCTGGCAGCTGGCAACACTTCGCCAAAGTCTGACACTTCACCACCGCTTGACAATTCTTTGAAGACAGATAACTCTGCTCAAAACACTCCCCCAGAACATCTACCCACAGAAACTGCCCCCGATTCTCAGAAGCGCAAACGCCGTTCAGCCAGCCCGCCGCCAACAGAGGAAGCGATTGCCCGAAAGCGTGCGCGAGCCGAAAATACTACAAACGGAGAAGCTGCTCATGCTACTGACGAGACAAACAATACACACTCGGTAGCGCCTACTAAAATGGATGGTATTGAGGAATCAACCGGTGGAGAGCCAAGTTATGGCAATGATGACAACGCGACACGAGACACTGCTGTCAACGAAGCTGAAAGCTATCCCGACGAGATGGACTACGAGCGAGATGTCGAACCAGCAGTCCACCCAGCTACCTCTGCTCTCTACATTAGCAACCTGATGCGACCATTGCGCCCTGACGATATTCAGTCACATCTCGCCCACCTGGCGTCCGCATCTACATCCGACGTCAACGATGATCTCATTGTCAAGTTTTACCTGGACCAGATACGTACTCATGCGTTTGTCCTATTCGACTCTACGTCAGCTGCGTCGCGAGTCCGCACAGCATTGCACAACCGCGTCTGGCCCAATGAGAGCAATCGCAAGGCATTATCGGTCGACTTTATACCACCAGAGAAAGTAGATGAATGGATCGACTTGGAAGAGTCTGGTGGCAGACGGTCCTCGTCTAGGTGGGAGGTAGTATACCGAGATGGCCCAGATGGAAGCATCGAAGCTATTTTGGAATCTGGCGCCGCATCCAACTCAAGACCAGGCCCTCCTCCTCCTTCAAGCAGTAATAGGCCACTACCGAAGGTGGCAAATGACAGTGCCAATTCTATCCCCATTGGTCCTCGAAGCCATCGCGAAATGCCACCGCCACCGACCGGTCCCAGAGCTGTACGACCTGGCACGGGACCAGGCCCACGACCTCCACCAAGCATCCTAGACCATGTAGTTGAGCGAACGCGCGCGAAACCCGTCGTTTCATATCAGATGGTATCCGAGGACTTGGCCCGTCGACGAGTTGATAACATGCGAAACTTCTACACCCGCGACAAGACTCGTGACTTGGGCCGCGAAATCAACCGATACTCCTTCGAGGATGGCGATTCCTTCGTGGACCGCGGCAAGGAGATCTTTGAGGGCATCCGGCCTCCCCATCGCGAACGTGATCGCCAGGGAGGTGGTGGCGGCGGTGGTGGTGGAGGTGGAGGACGACGAGGTGGTGGAGGTGGAGGACGACGAGGTGGATTTGGCGGTGGTCGACCGCCACGAAGAGGTCCTCCGACGTTCCGGCCTCGGAGCGATAGGTACCTTCCTGGGCGAGGCGGCAGCAACATCAGCAGCGGACGCGATGACCGCGGCTCTCGCCCTAGATACGACAACGAAGATTGGTCGTCCCGTCGTGGAGATTCCCGGGGCAGAGACTACCGCGACCGCCGGCATTAAGAGAGAGCATGCGCTTCATTTCTCTTGTTGCGCCTATCCCTATCGACAGCTACTGAACTCTTATCATCCTCCCTCTCCGGCTCTCATTTCCTTTTTCTTCTTTTTTGTCTTCTTCCCTTGTCCTAATCAAACACGGACGACACATCTACTCTAGAGAGGCAACAAAATTTTCGTTTTTGTGTTTGTTTTTGTGTTACGGCGTCAGGAAGGGCGGTCTCACGGACGGCGGGCAAAGTTGAAACGATATCTAAACAGTCTAGTCTCCATCAAACGACGTAGACTCAATTTTCCTTGGGCTTCTTGTTGTTGATGTTGCTTCTGTTCCCCTCTAGTGTATTTAGGAAGGCAGCAAGGATTTCGTACCGCATCAAAAAAAAAAAAAAAAAAAGGGATGGTGGTCTACTGCGTATGACTGACTACCTACCTAGGTACCTACCACACCAACTATTCTTTGCAATATCCATATCTCCCTCCTCCTTGTCGTTGATATCTAAAAAAAACTTGTGGGCAATTTATTGAAGGCTGCAGTTTTGGGTGGTGTACATGAACTGTTGTTGCTGTTGCTGTTGCAAATTTAGATCGGGAAAGAATAAAAAAACCACACATGACGGTTTTTTTTCTCAGACCATATCCTTTGGGTTTGATATTCGTTTTTATTGATTTTGCTTTGATTTGTTTTCTTCCTTCGTGTTTGGATGTTTTTTTTTATAAGGTGAACTTCTATGTTGGTAAAAAGGAAAGGGGGTGGGGAATCAAAGGCATAATTTGGGACGCTTTTTTTTTTGGTCTTGTAAGAGTAACATGTAGTAGGACAGAAAAGAAAAACTACTTTGTATTTCAACAGAGTTGTGCATAATCATAGCTTAGTGATAAAGGGTATGGGTGGCATAGAAATGTTGGATAGGGAAGCATGTCTCTTTTCTTTTTATGGTATTGTCAAAGTTTTAATACGCATTTGTGTGTATGCAAGCGTTGGATACAGCATTGTTATAATTGCATCGTTTTCAATTTAGGATGCTTAATAGACTATCGTCACACAATTACAACATACCCTCAGTCCATACCAACGAAAATGGCAAATGACATAACGACAATTCCTTGTTCCCAAACTTTAGCAAACTATAACGCCTTGAAAAATTTTAACGTGTCTCAGAAAATCCATTGACTCGCCCATTTCAGGCAGCACTGGCCAGGGGGGCAGGCTCGACGCCCACACGCTCCCTGCTGAGGACATCCAACATGACTTGACTGGGCCGGTTATCCTTGTAGATGCGCTGGGCACTCTTGGCCACCCTTACGCTTTCAAGATACTTGTCAAAGAGGTACGAGCTGTCCATGGGACCACCCTTGGCCTCTGGGTGGAACTGGGTCGAGAAGATGGGACGAGTCTTGTGCATCATACCCTCGTTGCTGCCGTCGTTGAGGTTGACAAAGAACTCTTTGAAATCGCTGGGCAGGGTGCTGGCGTCGACGGCATATCCGTGGTTCTGGCTCGTAATGTGACACTGACCGGTAGTCAGGTCCAGGGCAGGAATGTTGTGAGCTCGGTTGCCGTACTTCATCTTGATGGTACTGGCGCCAACTGCCATGGCTAGCAGCTGATGGCCAAGGCAGATACCCGTGATGGGAATAGGAGACTCCTCCATCAAACGAGAAAGGTTGTAGACAGTCTCCTGGCAGTGGGTTGGGTCACCGGGGCCGTTGGAAATAAAGACACCGTCAAAGTGGTGAGCCACCTTGTGGATGGGGTAGTTGTAAGGGAACACAGTGAGAGAGGCGCCTCGGCTAACCAAGCTACGGAGGATATTCTCCTTGACACCGCAGTCGATGAGGGCAACGTGGAGGTCGGCGCCAGGCGACTCAACGACAAAGGGAGCCTTGGTGCTCACGCGCCTAACCAGGTTGATCTGGCCAGGGTCGACGAAGCTCTCGTCTTCATCAGCATCGTACTCGTCACCAGTTGAGATCCTAGCAAGGGAAGAACCCTGCTCTCGGAGAAATGTGACAATGGCTCGAGTGTCGACACCGGAAATGGCAGGAACACCCTCACGAGCGCACCACTCGCCCAGGCTCTCCACAGCAGTCCAATGGCTGTAGTTGAGGGCTGCATCAGATACGACAACACCCGCACATTGGATGTGGGGTGACTCAAAGTACTTAAGCAGGTTGAAGTCGTCACGTTCGTTGGAAGGAACACCGTAGTTGCCAATGAGAGGCTGGGTAAAGACGAGAATCTGTCCACGGTAAGACGGATCTGTCATGGACTCGGGATAGCCAACAAGCGAGGTAGTAAACACAGCCTCACCCGAGATGTTAATATCAGCACCAAACGCCTTGCCGCGGAAGATGGGGCCATCCTGCAACAAACCATAGTGTTAGCGGATTGCATTAACGGTTGGCGCAAACAGAGATAGGAACTTCATACCCGGATGGTAAAGGTAGCCGGAAGAGACGGGACAGGCTTCGTCGCTCGTGCGGTCTGGAAAGGCATCTTTCTGCCCTTGCTGCCAGCGGCAACATCCTGGCTCGAAGCAAACCGGAGCTGGTACGCCATTCGCGCGGAGGGCCGGACGGCGGGCTTGGCCGACGCCTTGGCGAAGTTGACTGCCAGCTTGGAGATCATGGCAGTTGGTTGTTTCAAAAAGAGACTAAAAATGGAAGAAGCTATCGAGGATCGGAGAGTGGTGTCTTAAGCCGACAATGCCCTCCAAAGATGGTCTATATTCAATGGTGTATTAGCATCTCAGAAGCGATGAGTCAAGAGAGATCCAAGAGGACCAAACCACGAACCAGAGAGATAGTCCTAGAGAACGTCGCATGTTAGCCATATTTCTCAATTAAAGAAGTGAAGCAATGAAACATGTTTTTCTTTCTATTCTTTGTTGTCCCAGACTCTTTAAGATTATGTGGGACGATGTTGTGGTACTGACATCTGATTGACGTGGGATATCGCGATGCCGGAAACGGATCCGAGAAAAAGTTGGAAACGTACCTGGGAAGTGAATTCCGACGGACGCCCGTTCATAAGGGCGGATTAAGCGACAACAATTCGAAAGTATGAGGCTGAGGGCTCAATGCACTCTCTGTAGCAGAAAGCTAGCTGTTGGCTGAGGGGGGTTTGATGGACGATATTCGTTTCCTCTGACAATGGGGATGGAATAGAAAGAAAGAAGAAGAAAGGCGGGAGAGGGAAAAAAAGAGGAGAGGAGTGGTTTGATGATATTTTGGCGGGTGACACAAAGGTTCGCTGGAGTGGAACCCAGGGTTCTGCGCTCCGTACTGAGTACCTTTTCTTATCATCGGGGGTGCAATTTTTCGCAACAAAGTGACAAACAAGGCTGAGCGATTGGCTGGAAGGGCGAAGCTTTTCCCATTGCGCTGGGTGGGAAAGAGGGGCAGCTTGTCTGTTTTGGGCGAGCTTCAGCGCCGATATCGTCGCCCTGCCAAATAGTAGAGCACGCGCGTGCGCGCCCTGTGGTGCGGTCCTGATAAGACAGGGGGAATTCTGCTCGATGTACATGTACAAATGGCCAAGATGCAGACGATCCCGTCATCATCATTGAACTGTATTTTCTTGTACTAGACTACCTAATACTGCGCATCCCCTCATTTGCAGTGCCCTCTGCGAGTAAATCATGTACATGGAGAGGAGTGTATCGGAATGCGAGGTTCTGCCCCGACTCACAAGACCGTCTGACGAGTCACTGGCTGACCTCACTCCTACGACAGGCAGGACCACGGTGGGGTTGCTCACTCTTCACATGCATGTCCCAGGGTTGGGTTAGAGACTCTAAATGTTTTCATAGCAGTTCAAGACTCTCAACTTCGCCGATGAGACAGAATCTTGAACTCATCATATCTTTACAGTCTTAGTCTATTTTTATTTTTTACTCGACATCCAAGGCAGTCGGTTGTTTCTTTTCCATCACATCGTCATCATAACAGCTCATCTCTATAATTTTACAGAGCACCAAGTTCCTTCAACTTGCTAATCAAGCCATCGACATCTTCCACCTTTTCTCCTCCTTTCCTTGTAGGCGGCTCTGTTCAGAAATCAAATTAGCATCTCCCCATCAAAGACCTTCATGAAACCCCCTCCCGCTGACACTGCATTGTAAATGGCAACTCACCTGTAACGCTCAACACCTTCAGCCTCTTTTCATTACTCAATCCAAAGTCCGCAAGCGACTTCTTCTCCAACTTCTTCTTCTTCGCCTTCATAATGTTCGGCAGCGTAGCATACCGCGGGGTGTTGAGCCGTAAATCCGTCGTAATCACCATAGGCAATTTGGCCCGAACCGTCTCCACGCCACCATCAATCTCCTTGGTTACCGTCACACTATCCCCCTCGCCAAACTCAATGTTGCTTGCCTGCGTCGCCTGCGGCCAGTCGAGCAAGCCTGCCAACATCTGACCGGTCTGCCCCGCATCGTCGTCGATGCTCTGCTTGCCCAGAATCACCAGGTTGCTCTTTTGCTCCTCTACCAGCTTCTTCAGCAGCTTCGCCACCATCAGTGGCTCTATTTCCTCGCCATCTTTGAGCTCCACGTGGATACCGCGGTCGGCACCCATGGCCATGGCCGTTCGTAGAATATCTTGAGCCTTGGGCGGGCCAGCTGAAAAGGCGCAGATGTCTTCTACACCGCCTGGAGCGCGCTTCTTTTCTCGGATCCGAACCGATTCCTCAATCGATAGATCATCAAACGGGTTCATGGAGTGTTTGACACCGGCGGTCTCGACGCCCGTCTGGGCTTTGTTGACTCGGGGTTTGACCTGTGACCGAAAAGCATGATCAATTGGCTGCCTTGCTTTCAAATAAAAGCCTATAAATAAAGTATTCTTACAGCATAGTCAATAACTCGCTTCACGGGGACAAGAATCCGTAGTGCCGACATGGTTACTTTTGATATTCAACGGCCGGAGAGGTGCGGTTGAGGAAGGGACATCCGATTTGAGTGTCTTGGAAATCGCCCGAAATAGGCCGGTTAGGGCCGGCTTTCGTGCAACCTCGGACAGCTGCTCACGTGATATCCCAGGGATGTCTGGATCAAGATGTGAAGCTGTCTCGACACAACAGAACCATAAGTCTAGTGGTGACATGTAAGAAATTCATAATATTCACTTTGGAGATAGGATCCTTATCGTGTTATTTTAATTAGTTATAGTCAAAAAAATCTCCAACCTCCCGACCCAAACGACACTTGTACCGCAATCCCGATTCCTAAGCTTCGTCTTAAGTTGAAAGATTCCATGAATTTAGCTACTATTAATGTATTTCAGGAACAGGGTTAAATATGGACATGGTTTTAGATTTCAGGGCATACCAATTACCATAGCTCGAATAGTAAAAGAATATAGCTTGAACGGCAACTCTCTAAATTATTCACGAAACTGACGCTGACCAACAGTAAGTAGTACCATCACATCATATTCCAAACACTCGTTTCTCATAGCTATGTATCTTTCATTTCCAATGCTCCAACGCCAAACAAGCCTGAATGTTCATCTATCTACCAGTCATCCCATTCATCGTTTGACTTTGACTTCTGAGCAGCAGCAGGGTTAGAAGTCGTCTTCTTCCCCATACCAATAGCGCTTGTACCAATTGCGCTATTCGGTTTAGGCTGCTCCGCCAGATTAGAAAAGTCATCCCAGAAGTCCTTGCGGCTGGCATCGAGTGGTGCGTTTCTCCTAGTGGCGTCGGGGCCTTCGACAAATCTATTGAAGCCATCTTGAGCATTCTTGCTGGCAAGTTGTGCTTGCTTGGCGAGCTGGGCCGCTGTCAATTGTGCTTGCTTAGCGAAATCTCCGTCGGCAAACTGTAAAATGGACATTAGTAGATGTCATCATCTGGCTAATTAGGGACCGGCATGTTCAGGGGGAGAGCATACGCTTTTGGCAGTCGGCTGAATATATCCATCATTTACGTTCTTAGCCGTTTTCTGTACCGTGGAAGTAAACCAACCAAAACCCTTGGTCAGAGCCCCCACAGGATCTCTTTGGACATCATCAAATAATCCTCCCTGGCCAGATTTTTCCGGCATTGGTGAGCTTCCGAAGCCGGCGTATTTTCCACCTTGGCTAGGTGGCAGATCATCGGGTCTGGAAGCATTGTCCGCACCGAGTCTGGAAAAGTATTTATCGTCCACTTTGACTTTCCCTCCTTGTGCAGGGCTTTCGCTCCTTGCTGATCCACCAAGAGGTGTCCCTATTCGCTGTGCTTGTCTGGCGGGTTGTGATGGGGCAGGAGGTGCTTCAGGCTTCTTCTCGCCCGGCACATATTCTCTACCCTCCACCTGGCATGACAACCTCTCCTTCCACTCCTCGCCAACCTCACCACTGTACCGTTCTGCGATGGTGGCATCGTCCCATGTTAGGTCTCGCATCTGCGTATCTTCGTGCTCTTCAAAGAACTTTCTCCAGCCCTCGTTTCCTCCCAATCGCATTCGTTCGATCTCGTTGGCTTTGAAGGCGTCCATGGAAATGCTTCTGACAAAGGAGATGTGCACGCCGAGTCCACGGTGCACACCAGCGCAGGTGAGGCAAATGAAAATCCCAAACTTAGGAGATGCCCACTGTGGCGATGGGGCGTTGCAGTCGCAGCAGAGGTTGTTCTTGGACTCCTTTTGGAGGGCGGCCAGCTGGCGTCACAGGTTGGTTAGCGTTCAGGAGGTCATGCGATGACAGACACATGGAATCGAATGAATAAGGCGACGACTGCACCGTACCTTGGACCGCGTCTCCGGATCAACCTCCCACATTGCCTTGGAAGCCATTTTGTGCTTTCGGCGATGCAGCCAGACGATGGGGAAGCAAGAGTGCTTGGGGAGGGTCTATTGGGGGCGGTCGCTAGTCTTTGTCTCGTGAAGTTCGGTGAGCCCTGGGGCAGGGAGACTGCAACTGTCATAGTAATAAATAGATAATTAATCACTTTGTCGGACGGCGCATCGACCGTCTGGGCGGGGCAGCCAGCAGAGGAACCCCATATTTTTAGTGGAAGACTTGGCTGGTAAGTTGCCAGGTCTCCCGGCGGTCCATTGCACACCAGTGAGGCATGCTATTATATTATAGGTTGACCCCTTTAACTACGAACTTTAATAATTGAAAGATTCTGACGGCCGATCTCTGAGTTGTACATACTCGGTGGATGTCTGTCGATATTGAACAACTTAAATCACCTCATTTCAGCATCTAACTAACTTACTGGTTATGGCGTATTTTCTTTCTGATAACTCTGGGCGCCCCCATTCCAGCCCTATGGTTGTCCTTGAAACCTCCCAACCTCACAACAAGGCATGTCCTGGAATGTAGCTGTTTTAGTTGTTGAATCCACTGTATCTTCCCACTCACTAACAACTTTTGGGGCAAACACATCACTTAGTCATTCATCAGGAACATGAACTACAACATCACAGTCAAGAGTATTTATTCGTTTTCGTGTATCAGTGATCCATATACCTGCCACCTCTGGGTTAAGCTACTACACAGCAGTCAAGCAGAGGAGAGGTACATTTTACGAAATCATACATAAGGGGTGTTTTTTTTTTAAAACCCGTCCTTCAAAGGGTAGAGATCTTATTTGTCAAGAACTAGCAGGCAAATTCACACCACCTCGAGGATTAAGAGTCCAAGCACCTGCTTTTTAGTTCTCATCCAGCCCCAAGAGTATAAAATAGCCTTCCTCATCATAATGGAAATCGTCCAAATCGCGTGCCATATCATAAAGAGTATTCATCAAACGTGCGGGCGTGCAAGAACTCGTGGGAATTAAAGACACAACCCATAATTTAGGCGGCGGCGGCGGGAGCCTCTTCAGCGACGTCCTCGGCGCCGTTGGCGGCCTCTGCGCCCTCTGGGGCGTTGGCCTCCTCGTCGGTCTTATCGGGGCTATCGATGGCGACCTTGACGGCAATCTCTCGTCCCTCAATCTCCTTTCCATTCATCTCAGACACGGCCTTCTGCTGGAGCTCCTCCGACGCAAGCGTGACGAAGCCGAAACCACGGCCCTTACGGGCTTCACCACGAGCCTGCAGCTTCTTGATCATGAATCTGGGGATAGGTCGGAGAGCGATCTTAGCTGACGAGGGTTCGTATGCACCGAAAAGCTCAAGGAGCTGGTCGAACCAATTAGTATACAAAAAAGTCCATCGCACAGTGTCTAACATTATCTTACCTTCTCCTCAGTCAAATCGTATGGCAGGTTAGCCACCATAACCTTGGTCTTGGAAGGGATACCATCAGCTGGCGGGCCACGCTCACGGCGCTCACGGGGAGGACGAGGCTGGCTTTTCTTATCGCCTTTGCCATCCTTGTCTCCGGTAGCCTCATCGGAACTCTTGTTGGTGATATCCTTAAGAGCCTCACCTTCAGGGGCATCGGCGCCAGGAGTACCTTCGGCAGTCTCGCCGTCTTTCTTCTCATCACCAGCCTCCTACGTCCGAAATTAGTTACCGCCAATGTTTAAAAGAAGGATGAGAAAAACCTACACCACCAGCATTGGCACGGCCGCCACGTCCACCACGTCCACCGCGACCACGACCGCGGCCACGGCCACGGCCAGAGGGTCGGCGGCGAGAGCCCTCTGCGCCGGAACCCTCGCCATTGGCACCCTCGGTCTTCTCACCAGCAGGCTCGGGCTTGCGAGCGAGTTGAACAGAGACCTTGCGCTCGAGAATCTCCAGGCCGGAGAGCTCGGCGATGGCACGCTCGGCCTCATTAGGGGTAGAGAGGTCGACAAATGCGTAGCCAACGGGTCGGTCAGTGCGAGGATTTTTAGGAATGGAGACAGACTCGCTGCAGCAAATAGTTAGCAATCATATGCACGGCAGATGCGACGGTTTTAGCAGAAGCAGCAGACAAGACATCATCATGCTACCAGTTATGCAACAACCCCCTGGAAAATGAGGGACTGCAAGGATTCATGGCGTGCTGTAACCACCATCAAGTACACTGTGGGGTGACATTCACCGCCAATCAGGTCCATGGCGCATTTAGGCGGCGAGGCAGCGGCACTTGATCGAACAAGGGTTCGCCACGTTTGCGTATTCCGGGCAGGTGTTGGGAAACACAAAAGGGCCGGTAGTTTTGTTGTGAATTGTCTTTGTCGGGATGGACAAACTAGTAGATGGTTACTTACACAAGGTAACTCTTGAAGAAGTCCTTCAACTCTCCCTCAGTTGTCGCATAGGCCAAGTTGCCGATGTAGAGTCGGCGGCCTTCAGCAGCACTGGCCGAGGCTGCCTCGTTGGCGGCGGCCTTGTCATCGGCAGGCTTGTTGTTGATTGAGAGGTTGCCCAGAGCATTTGCAGCGTCATTAACGGGGTTGGCGTCGGGGCCTTTCTCCACGTTGGTAGCAGACATGGTGACGAAGTCGGTGGATTGAGGTTCAGGTTGGTCGGCGTATGACGTTCTTTTTGCGTGGAAAGGAGTCGAGCTTGAACTCTGGTGCAATGAGGGAGGGAGTTGGTCAGGGTAGCTTGGTGCCCTAGAGAGAGGTTGAGAATAGACAGACGTCGATGCGTTGCGCGGAAACACAGGTTGACATATGGTGTGTGATGAGGGAAAGAGGAAAACGGCGGACGGGCGGACGATGGTTATCTAAAATATTTTTCGGCGAGGTGGTGCTGAAGGAAGGGCGGTGCAGGGGGCGACGGTACGGGGAGCGCAGGTGCACTGGAGATGCTGCGGGTGGTACTTGATGAAGGCGAAGGTACAAGGCGGCACCACCAGCAGGAGCAAGCCATTACACCCCCTCGTAAGGCAATTTGGGCGTCAAGGAGGAGGGGAAGCGTGGGTGGCCTGGGCGCTGGCTGTTAGGGCCAGGCAAGTATACTCTAGCTCGTGGGGTACCGAGAGACCAACGCGCGCAGTACCCATCACAGAGGTACCTCTCCAGCACCCTGCGTCGATGCGGTCAAGAAGACACTTGGGGCTTTTGTGAAGCTCCAACCACCGCCGCTCGAAACTGCACCCCAGTGTTCTTAGCAACTAACATTAACTGGAGCAACCTACCTAGGTATGGAGAAGGGGCCACGGAGGGGAGTAGATGAGCAGTGTTTGTCGACAGGAATCAGTCACGATGATGGCTTCTGTTGATGGTACGATTATAGGTTCCTTTTACTGCTGCCACATATAATGTAGGTACCTAGGTAGGTACCTTGGGAGGTACGGAGCACGTTGTGGCACATGTTTCTCGCACACCTGCTTCACGCAAAAGCATCCGGCCGTGAAATGGCCAGGTATCAACTTCCCCTCGCGCTTGCTTACGGCACGAAGGCGGATTGTTTAGCAAGCGCACACAGGACATGACATAACACTCGCACTTGCCAATAATCCTAAGCCCCTGCCGTGTCTAAACCAACGTTATTGCGTGACCTCCTGCCTGTTTTAACAGATCAGAAGGGAAGGATCATCTCGCTTTTATTAGAGATTGGATACATTACCTACCGTAGGTAGGTACCTATACGTATACATATACATCAAGGTACGTACGCTCGCTAAGTTCTTCGGCGTTTAGACTACCTGTTGCTACCTGTTATATTAGTGGTTGGAAGGAATGATATTTCAACGCGCACACGCTATATATATTAAATATTAGAGTCGCACAAAAAAAAGGTATCAAAGTTAATGATTTCACGGCTCTCCAAACTCATGGGTCAGCCCTGTCGCCTGTCTTTCAGTCTGCTAGTGATCTCTAGGCCAGTATCTCCTCTGGTTCTTGCTTAGGTCACCCAAATTGTCAGAATACCCATTCGAGCGTCATGTAGAACCGGTACCTAGGTATCATTGAGTTTCATACAACTGACAACGGAGTTAATTCCTTCAACCACCAAAATTTCAAAAAAAAAATTTCTTCATATCATGATATGTAAGCAAGACGTAGATGTCGTCATGCTCACCTCATCCATATTGCCTCTTCTTCAACTCTCTGCCACGTATTCGCTACAGCTTGCCTATTGATTGGAGGTGGACTTGCTTGCTAGACCAGCGGTTGTCCTACCATGGCATCTGCCCCCAGCCGAAAAGACGGACAAGATGCTTCTCATTGCGAGACCTTTTGTGCTACAACTACCTATGTGTAATGCCCTGTGGAGACAAAAGAATGAAAGAAAGGCAGAGACGACTCACTGTCAGCAAGGGGCTCGCTAGAGGAACCGTCGAAGGTTCAAGCACAAGATAGGAAGCCCACAATGTTTTTTTAATTTCATTATCCTAAAACAACAGCAAATCACGAACCCGCTGAAAAGCTCCTCAAAGCTAACTTTCAACCGTCCAACTTCTTTCGAATCATATCCCCAATTAACACGTGGCTGCCACTGCGGAGCCGCCCTGTGTTGGATCTGATAAAAAGCGGGAAGCCATCAACATGGTCAATTTTGCCCCCACCAGTGCCGCCGCCGCCACCGCCCGGCCCGGCATCGGACGCCAAAGCAACTTTTGCATAGGATTTCGCGCCAGGCCGGGATTCAAAACTACTTGAACAATCATCAAACGTCCTAATACATAGCCTTTCATCGTTCCCGAAAGAGAAGATGGAATTTAGGGAATATATTTGTCATCTCAGATAACGCGAACCAGCCAAGACCTACGCGGTGGTTTTTTACTCACACATTGGCTCTGTTCATAGGTTCTCCGGCAGGCAGTCACCATGGTTGATTCAGATAGAAGTATTTTAGTCCTCTATGGCTCAGAGACTGGAAATTCACAAGACTTGGCTGAGGAGATCGGCAGAATGTGCCAGAGACTCCACTTCCAGAGCCATGTAGAAGAGCTTGATGCCATCGAGCTTGTGAGTCTGCGATTGTGTTCAATACCAATCCGTCGTCCCCCCGCTAACAAACCCTCGTACACGGGCTGCAGAGTGCTCTGCTGAAGCACCAGCTGGTAGTTTTCGTCATTTCTACGACGGGTCAGGGAGATATGCCGCACAACTCACTGCTCTTCTGGAGGAAGCTCCTACGGAAAAAGCTTCCGCTAGGTTGCCTCAACCGATTGAAGTACACATGCTTTGGCTTAGGGGATAGCACATATCTCAAGTATGCATCCATTATATATCGTGACACAAGTTGTCGAGTAGCGTAACTAATCATTTCAAGGTTCAACTGGGCGGCCAGGAAGCTGGTGCGTCGACTAGAGCAGCTTGGTGCGTCCACTTTCATGGATGTATTTGAGGCGGACGAGCAGTTCCCTGACGGGTGAGTCCATTGGATACAATTCACCTCTCTACAGGCATCTGACCACGTTGTATAGCATTGATGGGAGCTTTGTGAGATGGATTGTGGATCTCCGTAAGACCTTGCTGGAACAATACCCGCCTGCAGCTGGTCAAGCGCCAATACCTGACGATGTCATATTGCCACCGCGGTGGTCGTTGGGACCAGCACTGAATAATCTCAAAGAGAATAATCTCAGCAGTATCAACTTGTCCGATTCCAGCCCCAAGGAAGCACACGATAAGTCAGCAACCATGAATTTGCCGCCCCCGGGTCTCTTAGCTATACCAGATGGATGGACAGCAACCCTATCAGAAAACAAGCGGATGACCCCAAGTAATCATTGGCAAGATGTTCGTCTGATTTCATTCGACATCCCCGGCCGTGACAACGATTCAAATCTAAAATGCGTACCCGGAGACTGCTTAACTTTATACCCCAAGAACTTCCCGCAAGACGTGCAGAAGCTCATCGCCCTAATGGAATGGGACGACATTGCCGACCTTCCTCTTGATCTCTCATCATGCGATCCACTACCACGAAATTTATTCGCTCCGCCTTCATGCACTCTCCGTGATCTGCTCCTCAGCAACATTGACATCACTGCCATTCCGCGTCGATCTTTTCTCAGGAGCATGTCATATTTCTCATCAGACCCCTACCACCGTGAACGGCTTCTAGAGTTCAACATGCCAGAGTATATTGATGAATACTTTGACTATGCAACGCGCTCTCGTCGCAGCATTATCGAGGTCCTTGACGAATTTACATCTGTCAAGATACCTGCAGAGAGACTATTCGACATCTTCCCCCTGATACGCGGCCGGGACTTTAGTATTGCCAACGGCGGTGCTCAGCTGAGCCACCCCTCCGACAGCAGCACAACTCGAGTAGACCTTCTCGTAGCGCTAGTGAAATATCGCACAATTCTGCGTAAACCCCGAGAAGGTCTCTGCTCCCGCTACCTTACTGCCCTTCCCCCCGGCTCAACACTCCGCGTATCATACAAATCTGTTCTCTCACCCATACACGGCGCTACGAATGCCCATAGACCACTCGTCGCTATGACTACCGGAACTGGCATTGCGCCTATACGATGTCTCATACACGAGAGGCTCACGCACGATTCACCAGCACCGATGCTAGTCTTCTTTGGGAACCGAAACCGAACGGCCGATTACTTCTTCGAGGAGGAATGGCAGGCTTTATCTGAAGCTGCTGAAAAGAAGAATTCACAGCTCATTATATTTACGGCCTTTTCTCGAGATCAGCGTGACAAGATTTACGTACAAGATTTGGTTCGTCAAGAAGCCTCGAGGTTAGAACCCCTGGTTCAGCAAAAGGCCATTTTTGCAGTTTGCGGTGGCTCGACCAAGATGGCTGAGGCGTGCAAACGAGCTGTCTTTGATCCATTTACAGAAGGGGGAGATCCGGTCACTCGCAAGGAAGAACTAGCAGAAATAACATGGTGGCAAGAGATTTGGTGACAAAAGATGTCATGTAAGATAGATAGATATATATATATATATATATATCTATATATCTAGGGCGGCAGTATAGATCAACTTCATTATGCATAGAAGAGAAAAAAAGAGCACCTGTCACTCCCGACATCATTCAAGTCCCATAAAATCAGAATCATTAAACACAAACACATCACATTCATTCGCGCGCAGAGATTTGTTTCAGAAAAAATAGACTTCAAGTCCTATGTGCTATTACAAGCTGCAAAAAATATATATACATCTTTAAAAGAAAAGTAAGTAGTTGTACCCCCTGATCCTGCGTGTACCATTCGCCTACGCAAGGGGTCCGTTTTTTTATGAACAAGGCCGCCAGCACCTCCTATATTGCTGTTGTATTATTGTTTTTGCCTTCCGCCTGGGACTCTGAAATGTATAGAAGACTCTTGGTGAACGAAACATTTACAGGAAGATGTCGGTCTGAGCACCGTCCTTGAAGCCCATGCGGGCGTTGTAAGTGGGGGTCTTGCCGTTAGGGGGGTTGACGTTGTTGCCATCGGCCTCTGCGAAAATAGCATATTAGCAAAACTGATTTCTCTGAATCGGGGGAGGAGGTCTAGATATAAACTTACGGTTCCATGCCATCATCTGCTTAGCGCCCTTGACGCACTTGCTCGCGTCGTTTTCGCAGTAAACAGGAGGCTTAGCAACAGCCAGCTTCTTGTTGGACTTGCTGCCAGTGACCTTGCAGCGGTGGGTGGTCATGTACATGTTGGGCTGACCGCAGCCATCGGGAATCCACAACCAAGCGCAGACGCATCCCTGCGGGGGGCAGGCGGGCAGGTCGGCCGGGACCTCATACGTGGTGAGGCGGTACCACGGGCTGTGGTAGTGGGCGGAGAAGACGACGAGGTTTTCCATGGTGACCTTGCTGATGTCGCTCTCGTAGGAGATGGCCCAGGCAGTGCCGCCTACGGTCTCCTTGCTGTGGGTGTGCAGCTCTCCGCCCAGGTGGTCGGGGTTGTCGCCCAGGCAGCCGTTTTTGCCGTTGTTAGGACCGGTCCAGGGCTCGGAGCGCGTGGCGCCGTCATCCCACTTGGAGGTTTTAGTACCACCGAAGGAGAAGGTGGAGAAGGCGCGGTTGGTGACGATCTCGGTGGTGAAGTTGCCGCCGGCGGGGAGCTCGAGGAACTCGCCCGGAGGAGGGGGGACCTTGTCGCAGCCGCGGTCGGCCTGCATCCACCATTTGCTCTTGGGGAGCTGGTAGAGAGGGTTGACGATGGTGTTGGTGTTTTGGTCGTCGACCTTGGGGTTAGGGCCGCCCTATGGAAGTGTGTTAGTCATGGATACACCGTCTTTTGTTGGTAATGAGTGATAGTGAATGAAGGATAGTTTCCCCCCCTGGGACATAATGAAAACTCACCTTGCAGAACATGCCACGGTTGTATGGGCCAACGTGGGCGCTTGCCGCAGCAGCCAAAGAGAGGAGAACAACAGCGGGCAACATGATGACGGATGTTTTGTTTGTCTCGTAAATGCTTTGTGACTTTCAACAAGACAGGAATTCAGCAACACGCAGGAGTGAAAGATGAGATGAATCGAATCGGTAGACGGTCCAGCGACTTTTTTTGGTTTTGAATGAATGAATAAATGAATGAACAGGTGAATGATTGAAAATTGGAACAAAGAAGCGAAGAAACTGTGAGTAGTTGAGTCTGAAGAAGAAGAAAAAGGTTTCTCATCGAGGAGAGATATCGCCAGTCTTATAAGTTTTCGTAGAGGCAAGGGGATTACCTCCCCCCCCCTCCCCTATGTTTGGTATCCGGATCTCGCAGCCATATCTTCCGTCGTAATCCCAGTTCAAGTCGTTTCAATCTGAATGGTAGTATTCTATATTCAGCAAGGCCCCCGTACATGCCGTTCTTCACCATCATCTCCGCCCTTGTGACCGACAACCCGGGCAAAGGGTGCATCCGGGAGTAGGTAGGTCGCAGTAAGGTAAGTCCATCAACGCAGTTCAAGGGGGCAACATCCCATCCTCGTTTCAAAGAGAGCTCCCAGCGCTAGGGATATTCTCGGCGATGTCCATCCACCCACGAACGAGGTAGGTAGCAATAGGTAGTAGGTGCTACAAGGTGGCCAGTCAGCAAGGCTTACGATTCTTCTTCGTCTTCTTCTTCCTCTTCCTCCTCCCCCCCAATACCGGGCGTCTGTGTATGTATGTCTTGGAGGTCATGGGCTGTCCATCTCCATTGGATGTGGGCACCGTCATCAACTGTCTGCTGTGCTTGCCATTGTGCGTGTGAGAGAGAGAGACTGTTGAGTGTGTCTTGTGTGTGCAAGTGTGGTGGTGGTCTGGTCTGGATGTGGGATCCCACCCAGGTGGCAGCCAGGGAGCGCAGCCCTCCGCTCATCTGCGCATCTCTCCACACTCGCGCCAGCGCCAGCAGGGTCGCAGATCCCTGCTTATGTCCAGGAGGAGCTGCCCCAGCCAAAGCATCCCTATTATCTCTCTCTCTCTCTGTATGTACATTAGTAGGCATGATGAACACGTTTTTGTTTTTTTTTGCCGCCGCCGTTAGGTGACAAGGGGAGGTGAGAAGGGGGAGGGGGACTTGGGGGCTTCTTGTTTCGGCGTGATGAACTGTTGAAAAGGCTGTTGTACACGTAGGGGAGAGATTGGTGGCCTAATTGACGTTGTTTGCTGTTGCTTCCCCCTCGTCAAAACGGCCGCTTATTATTGAGACATTGATTGGCGATCATGTGGCCGTGGCTGCTAACGATAATCCATCTTGATCGCGTATTAGTCAATTGTTTATTTTGTTTAAACTTATCTCGCCAACGAATCGGTCGCTCTTCTTGCACAGCCGAACTTCCAGTATATGTCCATTACGAATTGGCGTAAACAAAGCCAAAAAAAAAAAAAAAAAAAAAAAAAAAAACCACACGCCTCATCCCAATTTAATTATGTCAGTGTCAGTCTTGCTAGCCGTCGCCGTCGTCCGTTGTCAGTGTCGTAGTTGGTCAGCACAATATCACAGTCCCCTTAGAGTGCTAACGGATGCTCGCCGCCGTAGTGCTGATCTTTCATCCAATTGTTTCTACAGCACGTCGATGTCGGTTCGGCGCATCACCAAACACAGTGACCCCTCCCCTGCAGCAATCAGCGCCTACCAGGGCTTATATTGTCTAGAACCTGCGCCACCAACCCTATTTTGGCTGTCAACTTGAGGAGCCGCCAATCTATCGTAAACACTGCAGCGCCAGGTTTCAATGGGGCCAATCCCCAAAGACACTGCACGACGAAGAAACAAAAATAAAAAAAAGGCACCCTGAGTTCTTCCGGCCCTGCCAAGCGACACCCCATCCCGACGAAACGGATCCGAGATTATAGGACTTTCTTTAGCCTTTTTTCTTGTTTTCCAAAGGTTTTTTTTTTACTGTCTGCTCGTAATGGCTCTCCCCTGGCGCCTCCATGACCGAGTGAGGCTCCTTTTGTTTCCCAAAACCCTTGCTTTGATCGGAAGAAGCCAGCCGTTAATTAAGCCGCCAGATTTATTGAAACGTTGAAACGAGCCAGCCGCCTCCCGGTAAAAATAAAAAATAAATAAATAAATAAATAAATAAAAAACAGAAACACAAATAAACAAACCATTATTACAGCGGATCCATGATGACGGGTTTTTGCTCCATTGCCACTATGAATGGCTTGGCCCTCTGCCAACTTTCGCAAAACCACTTGCTAATATTTATGTAATATACCCAGTCATGTCATAAAAAACGGATACCCTCAGACAGCACCATCTCGCCCGGTATCACAATTCACAACCAAGTAGAAACTAGACACCTCGTCGGTAATCACCGAGGTCGTTTTCGTTTTCTTTAGCTTCTTCGGGATCCAAGCGGCTAGAAGAAAGTTGTCCACAAGAGGAACAAGAATAATAAGAAGCATGTCAGAGTGCAACCCTACCGTTCTTGTCACCGTTTTTCACCAACACTAGCCTTCCTTTGTAATCAGGACGCTGAATTATTAAGCTTGCTCATACACAAACATGTACCGTGCCATAGATCGTTGGCCATGCTTCTATTTTCGCTAGCTCTTTTGTTTATTCACTTCTATCCATCCACATACACAGAAGATTGTCTCTCATCTCTTAAACACCATGCTTCGTCACACCGAGCCACGTAATGTGTGGTTATTCTGCCCCTTTCCGCAACTCAAACTCGTTTCGTCCATCTCCAAGAAGAAAAAAAATCCAATTTCTCGTGTCAACATACAATCCTCAATCATCCATTAGGAATCATGCAGTACTCCATCGATATCATTGGTTGCACAGGTTTCCTCCGAACTCCAGGGTACCAATTTCGACTGACATTAGGACATGTTTTCAAAATCCTCAAAGCCTCCAGTAAATATGTCGCACTGCCGGAACTCCGCTGCTAATAGTTTTGCTCGATAAAAAAAAAAAAAAAAAAATTTTAAAAAAAAATTTTGATTGAAAGGCTCTTGGTGAAAGGAACTGCGTCATCCGGACGGCTTACTCCCAGCTATATCGTCGGTCTGCCACCTGAGGAACGTGAATGAGATCGCTTCCATCAACGCGCTCTTGGTTTTGTGAATCGGCAGAGCTCTGTGTCTGACTTGAATGATGCTCTCGAGTCCTTGATAATGTTGCTTGTCGAGTCATCTCCTGGATTATTCTTTCCTCCTCATCGGTGTAGTTGCTTCCTAAACTTTGCTGAGATGGAAGGGACTCTGCATTGAATTTTGGCGCAGCGCTGCCTCTAGATTCCTGCCCTGCCATCTGAGCAGCTATTATACTTTGCCGGAGTGACTGTAAATCCTTCGGTAGTGGCCCCATACATACAATGTTCGTGGGATCAATGGGAGTCTTTTGACATCCTTTCGATGGCATCGGGGGGTACAAGTCGGTGGTAGGGAGTGGAGGGTTAGAGTATGTTGGGTTTGATACCCCCATTGAGTGTCCAGATCCGTCATCACAAAATGGCAGATAGGAATTTGCTCCACCGCCTTGGTTATTCGAGCCATTTGTTGATGACCCCGAAGGCCCTGTAGTAGTCACTGGTGAAGGCAGGTTGCCAAGGTGGCTGCCATATTCTGGGCGAGGGGAGACTGGTGATGGGAGTGGTCTTTGAAGGGAACCAGTTTCTGTGCCTGATTTGACAGGGGAAACGGGAACTTGCTCCTCGTCAGATGCATCGCGTGGAGCAACGACAGCATCCTCCGGAATCAGCTTCTCTGGTGGCAGCATGACGCCGTGCAATGGTGGAGTATATTCGGGAGCAGGACCCAGAAGCTGCCGATCAATCTTCCTGCGCGCAACATCATAGGCACTCAGATTTTGTATATCATCAGTCCCAAGGACTGTATCGCCCATGATCGAGCAGTCGTCGTCTCCATCAATTGCATCCAGTTCCACTGGCCCCATCGGCGCCGGGAGCTCATATATTTCAGAATCGGGTACTTCGGACACTGGAGGTATTACAGGTCGTGTAGAGTCACCTCCAGTTGTTTGGGATCGTTTCCGCCGGGCAATCTTGGAAAATATAATCGACACTGGCGTCCGCGGAGAATCAGGTACGAGTGTTGAAGCAGTGTCTTTCGAATCATCTAACGCGTCTTCCTTCTGATGTTTGGCTCTTCTTCGGTGGCAGTAACAATAAAGGCTCACCACACAGGCTAGACACAGCGCAGCAACACCAACCGCTATACCAACCATTTGCCCTGTGCTGAGCTTGCCTCCACCATGGCTGGTGAATGGCGGCGGTGGAAAGGGGCTGTTGTTAGGCTGCTTGATAGGAATGAGTTTTGCGTCAGCTATCGGTCTTGACGGAAATTTCGCTTGGTGTATTGAGAAGACAGCCTCGTCGAATTTTGTGATGATGTATGTTTCCTGCAAGAAAGATCTGCCTAGAATAATGGCTGAGCTGTTTTGTGATTTCCTCAATGCAAAATACGGCACGGCGGGATCGCCATATTTTATAGCCTCCCTACCAAAGGGATACTGTAGCAAACTAACAAATGCTTGCATAGGTACCGTTATGTTGATTAAGCCAGGAACATCTAATGGAGAGCCGAAGTTGTCATGATTATCGAAGCTAGACAAGCTAAACGTAAAATTCAACGAGTCTGATGTTGTGTAGTCGGTATATTGATCGTTGGTGATGGTGTAAAGATCAAATGTACTATTATAAGTCAGGTTGAAGGCCTCGGCAAACTGGTCGCACACACTCTCTGGAAGCCATAGATACGGAGAGGTGCTGTCAATTAGTGCTGTGAATGAGCTGTTCCAGTTGGAAAGGGTCTGTTCCTGAGAATGCCAGTGCTTTGGCTTCACACTATTATCAGCGGCAGAGACACCAATACCTCGGACGAGCGCACGGGGCATATTATCCTGCTGGGATAATGTGAAATCCGTGTCGTGCTGCACATATCTAGATGTGTCATGACCACCAAGTGTTATAGACACAGGGGTGTTTCCTATACTCTGAAGTCAGCATTTCCCATAAACCCCTTTAACGTCACTATGGGAGAGCCTACGGTAGTGTGCACCAGCGGTATAGCCATAGCTATAACTTGGGATCCAGCCAAAAGTCTCAACAGCTTGGGTTAGAGGTGATTTTGCAACCTCGGTTCCGAAACTTCCCTGGTTAATGCCCAAGCCGAAGAGACCGAGATAGTAATCCGTCGTATTAATTGCGGACATGAGGACATTTGACATGCCGAAACCAATGTCGGTGATGGCGCTGTACGAATTGGCGGTGTCGAGACCATATTGACCGTTTCCACCATAACCCAAGTATTCCAGACCGAGCTGCCAGGTGCCCATAGGCGACCAATGCTTTGATTCCAAGGGGGAGTAAATACCGCCGCGAGCAGCGGTGCAATGAGGTTCTTCTATAGTTAACGAGTCAGAATCATGGCAATTATCGCCTCAGTAAGTAGAGCAATCTCAACACCCTTGAAGGTCTCAAATGAAAACGGCCGAAGAAAATGATAAAGGACGTACTCTCTAAACATCCGCCTGGACCAATTGCCCAAAACTCGGAAAGCGACGTGCTCACAAGAACATTGACCAAGTCCGACTTCGATCCTAGCAGTACCTTGATCGTCGACCAGTTCCCATCAATACCAAGCCTATCGAAGTCAAGTTAGACCATGCAATGAGTGAGATGGAGGGGAGAAAACGGAAAATAAATCAGATCGACAACTCACCAGTCGCCTGGATCGAAAGCAACCGGTGCTGGCTCATTCGCCCAAGCGGCACCAACTCCCGCAGCAGCTACGGCAGTGTGAGGACGCATTTTGACCCTCCCAAATCTTGTGATGCCGCAAGTTTCCACGCTCTGAGAATCTCAGATAATAGAAGCCTAGGCCCTGGCCCAGGGTTCAAAAAAAGCTCCAGCTCCTAGTGTTTATCCACCACAGCACTCCGTCCATGAGGGCAAGTTCGAATCGGCAAAATAGATGGGCTTGGCGCAGTATAGCCCATGCTTCGGGGGGGAAACTGTAGTTCGACCTGGTGTGCTGCACGAGAACAGCGCTGGCACTGAGGGGTCGTCGCGATACCGACGAACAAGGTTGGTGGAGGGAAGAGCAATGTTGGTAGAGTTCTCAGATGGCTCGTTATCGATCAGGTGGTGCAGAACGGAGACTCTGAGATTCTCGTGCCGGCGACCCAAACGTTGGTGGCCAGTCCACCAAATACGTTCTCGATCCCGAACGCCCTTGACAGGGATGGCGTCAAATGAGGACTAGCACCAAAATAAAGGGATTTCGAATCTGCCTGGAGGGACTGTGAAAGGCATGCCGCTGGCAAGTTGGGTCAAGCGAGACACTAATTCAGGGTGTCTGATGCTGAAGTACACCATCCGCCAGCAACACAAGCGTTGAATTAGCTCGAAGCCTCCAACTGCCTTCGGAAGCACTACCAGGTCCCAGGCGCGGCGCGGTGGTTGAGGAATGATTCAGTTGCAAATACGGAATTGGGGTCCGCAGCTTCAGCGCCGCTTTAGAGATGCTGGGGGCAGCTGGACGTAGAAGCTGGGCAATTGCACGTCCCTGCGGTTCCCAAAGGACTGCGCGTTTGGTCGTCGAGTATGGATCAACATATGTCAACTATCTCACGAGGCGAAAGGCGACGAACCAGCAGGACTGCATTGCTCCATCATTGTTTCAGCTCAGCAAAGTTGGCCCGAGACTTTATTCGGAAACCAATATAATGAGTCAACCCGTGAAGTTATCTGTGCCAAAGTAGGTCTGTCTTTTGATGATCCTCGATTCTCTCAACTTTCTTGCTATAGACGTCAACAAGACAGAGATGGTCTGTGGCAAGAACTCGCCATTCAGGAACCGCGTTGGGTTTGACCGGTAAAAGCGGTTACCTACGTTGGTTATTAGGCAAAAGCCAACTTAACCATGCTCACCTGGATAACAAACCCGTTCTTGTTACACGTCATTAGCACTGCTGCACAAAAGAGGTGCCGTCGGTAAAAGCAGCAGCAACGCTAACCTGTATGCGACTGGGCAGCATGCCTCTCTCGACAAGGGCTGGAACTCTCTGTCTGGCTCAGAGGCGGCGGCATCGCCGCGGCTCTAGTTGGTTGTCTTTCTTGCTATGTAGCTAGTCTCCTGCCAGAGCAACTACGGGAATGCTTTTTCGCCCGATTGACATCAGCCGGTGGACAGCATGCAAATTGCGCTGTTGCAACTCAGTGGTCTGGCATTTCTACCGTGAAAAGATGCAATAGGAGGCATCATTTCTCAGGGATCACTGATCCTCGCAGAGATTGAGCTAAAAGACCGGGGGCCAGGCAATGTCCTGAGCAAAATCCACTCCAGAGAAGCCAGGCAGGGGTCGGCCGGGAACCGACATTTTCTCACCTACCGATCTAGCCTCTTCCCAAGAGCCGTCCTGCAAGCCACGCAGCACAAGTCATGCAATGTGTCTGTGGGTTAGCCCTTCAAAGGGGCTTGTGAGCTTTCAAGAAGAGCCTGATGACGCTTTGCCCCCCACCATTTTACTTCTTTCTGTCCGCAATTTTATGCCGATGGAGTTCGTATAGAGGAATAACATGCATCTCTATGCTAGTTTGGTTGTCGCTGATGGTTATAGCGCGG
This sequence comes from Sphaerostilbella broomeana, assembly GCA_930272545.1. Lineage (NCBI taxonomy): Eukaryota > Fungi > Ascomycota > Sordariomycetes > Hypocreales > Hypocreaceae > Sphaerostilbella > Sphaerostilbella broomeana. The sequence continues at coordinate 408,220 of CAKNET010000014.1, forward strand.
ATGCAGTTGCTTCAAGCCTTGCGTGTCTCTCTACAGAAGGGCATACATTAGCATGAGGCAAAAAGGGCTTGGCTTCTTGAAGACGGCAACAACAACCAGAAAACAAACAGCGAACCCCTCCGCATACTCTACGTACTAAAATATGGCGTCTGCCGTCTGGCATCATCACGGACTCCTTTTCTCGCCGGCAGACGCAATCCCTGCTGGCGGTCTTTCAGCAGGGGGTCGACCTCCGAGGCTCCGAATATCTCGGTAGAATCATAACGATAGGGCCATTGCTCAGCCAAGGTCGATATTACTGTGCAATAGCCTCGTCCTTGTCTCATGCTTGGCCGCCAGCCATCCATTGTTGGCAAGCTCTGAAGCGAGTGTTGCTCTGCAATATTGACGGGGCTGAGCTTGAAAGAAGAAATACTGCAGGCCGGCGGGCTGAAGTTGACTGCTCACTGACAAGTTTGGTCTGTACGTGTTTTGTTTTTTCTCGATACTCCGCCCATACATGGCGTCCTCGGCACTTAACCACGCCAAACTATGTATCCTCGGGGTATATGGCATGTGGCGTCTGCGCTATTGTCGCTTAGACGCCCCCTGCTGTAGAGTGTAACGCAGGTCCAAGGTCCAAGCCCACGCTTCCTGCCTCCCGACAAAGGCCCGGCCAAAACGGGTGGTTTTTCGGGGGAAGGTGCTGTCGAATATCCCCTCTCAGAGCCAAGAACCCCTCTCCAGAGTACAGGAAGCATCACCAGCTTTTGCTCTTGAAGATCCAGCCCAGTGGCCGTGCTAAAGCAAAGCCTTGGGTGCGTGATAATCACTCCCTATAACAAGATGGAAGCGATGACGATAACAACAAGCACGCAGCACCTTCTGCCTAGAGCGTTCGGCTCATAGGTTAGTCTCCTTATAAAAACAAACAACTGGTTCGTGCGTACGAGGGCGTGAGACATGACGTTCGTCTGGAGAGAATCATCCGAGTGCATGGGTAATCATATTTCGACGAGTCATTGTTGTACTATGAGAATGAGAAACCGCCAGTAGGGGGGATCTCGATCGTGGGTTTATTTTTTTTATTTTTTTTTATTTTTTTATTTTTTTCCCTCGTCCTAGTCCTTCGCAATGCCTCGAGATAAGGGAGAAAAATCGGGCAGGGCTAGTCAGCAGTGGTCAAGCCCCAAGCAAATCTCCGACTAATTAGCACATCGCCAATCTCAGCTAGCATCCATCCTTGGCTTAACGGCTTGAACGCTCCAACAAGGCCACGTCTGTACGAATAGACGGATGATCCTGTGTACTGCGTGCATCGGCACATGTGATGCCTAAGAAGCCCTCCAGAACAGACTACACCTATTTCAAGGTCTGCAAACAAGGCGAAGGAGAGTATATGGGAAATGGCTACCACTAATCGACTCGCCTCTCCGCTCCTTATAATTGCCTTCACCCAGAGACATGGCTACCAGCTTTAGCCCATTATACTGACAGGGCGCACGGTCTATTGAGATGGCAAGACAATTTGTTTGCACATATTGAGCACAGAGCATTGTGTACAACTACCAACATGACACCTACGGCGTGTAGAAATTCGGATATCTTCACCTCCGAGACCTCGCAAATTGACAGGCAAAGCAGAGCTTGAGCTGAGAGCCATGATAAAATCGGACTTCTTACCTTTGAAACCCCCACCCCCCTTATCTAGTCTTTGATCACCACTCGGCAACATGAGGGTTATGGAGATAACATTGATGGGAAAACATATTCAGTCACCGTTGTTCGTACACAGCTACCCTGTATGAAAAACATGATTCCTGCATTTTATGTCGGAGCCCTTGCTCGAAAAACAGCCTGACGGAAAGCACCGCACATTGCACATTTAAGTGACAGTCGACATAGCTAAGACTGAGAGAAAGCGGTGCAGTGCAGTGGCGAATGTGAGTACAACCGTCGCATCGCCATCGGTAGACCAACCAGTTCACCAGCTGGAGAGCGAAATGTCTCAGAGTTGGGGCTTCGAGGAAAGTCGAGGCTTTTCCATCATTCATAATGTCAGATTTGGTGGCCCTCGAGGCTGCCTTAGCCAAATGCAACTCGACACTACGCACTAGAGATCTGCACGAAGGTGGTCGATGGAGATACTATCAAATCTTCTGAATATAATCGCGACTGCAAACGACGACAGAGGTAATCAACTCAAAGTTTGCGGGAAGAGCATTCCAGCTACTAGGTGATCTGCGAAGCCAACTCAAAGCCTCGACGGACACTACCCATCAGCCGTCCCGTCATTCCAACAGGTCATGTTTCCCCGGACTAGCCGTGCGTGAGTGCGTGCTACCAAAGTAACATGAGCGGGCTTCGTGATCAGCGGAGTAGCTACGGAGCAGCAGCGGCTCTTTTTGTATAAGTTGAAACTGCAAACGGCCGCCGGCCTACTTCATGGCCATGTCCTTACGTTGGATCCTACAATGCAACGCTGTTGTTCTCTACTGACGCTCAGATGCCCTGGATCCTCGAAAACGGGTTAGTTGCTGTCAAAACTCAAAAGAAATAGCCCCGGCTCCTTTGAGCAGGGTATACGCCTCCAACGGATCCGGGGCCATTTCCTATCATTGGCCAGATGTGCCCTCAACTCCAGTCCACATGCGAAGCCGCCCCCTGCCCGCCCCCCCGACTTCTTGAGGGCTCCAAATTTCGCTGTTGGAGGCGAAGTGCCTTGTTGGTAATTGATTGCAGCCACGCCAGACGACCTTGTAAGGAGTTGACTCGAGCCCCTGGCGAACTTGAGATGTGGCTTTTAATTTGCACGCCAACAAAGCATCAGGGCCTTAACATGTGTATCGTGCCGGTATGTCATTTTGACCCAGACTTCAGAATGAATATTCCATGCTCAATCGCAGCATTGAAACAGCCAAGTTTGTACCGTTGCTTTGAAAGTCTCTGTTCCATTGTCCTTCAGCCGCCATGGCCGTGATGTTGAATTGGCCGGCCCTTTAGTGCTCTAGCTCGATGTTGCTAGTCTAATTAACCTTGGGATGAGATTGTCTGCTGGTCCTCGAACACAATTAGCGCCACCGCTAGAGACGTAGTCTGGGAGCAGTTAATATTCCTGGTCAGCCATAATGTACGTCGCGAGCATGTATGTCTCATACTGAAAGTGAAGATGCATGGCCTCTGCACTCAAAGCCAACCCAACCCCAGGGATCAGGCAGGTAGATAATATTTTTCTCTCTCTTCTCAACTCTGAACCACCTCGATTCCCAATTTCTTCGAGGCACTGAGGCCCTGTCAACCACATGAGTGGCTGTTAAAACCGCTCCAGAAGTTTCGTCCAGACAACATGTTGCGTCGCTGCAGATGATCCTTAGCCACGACAACACGCCTCATAACGCAATATCCCGTCGCGTCTACTCTGAGTCGACGTCTGAATAGTCTACTGGTGATTTTCCACTGTCGCAACTGAAAAATGAAGGTTGGCAACTCAGTGTTGCTCTGTGCAGCACTCGTTGCTGAGTCTGCATCAGCAGTTGTCAGATTGGGTGCGTTGGGAGGAGTTTCCCGTTGGGGCAATGAAGTTCTCTATCTAACCAGTTTAATCAGATATTCGGAATCACCATCCTCCACGGCAGTTCCCTCGATCCAATACGAGCCTCGAAGCGTCAGCGCCAGACACCTCAACAACTGTCTTAACATCAACATCAACATCCATATCAACATCCACCACTCAAGTTGCATCTTCTACAACAACCGACTTCATTGTTCAAGAAGCCCCGCCGTCAATACTAGACCCAACTACCACTATTCCATCATCAAGCGACAACAAAACTAGGGAGACATCCTCACCAACATCGTCGACAGTACTCTCTCCGTCTCGCACCGAGATCTCAACGCCGAACGATAATTCAAGCAATCATGACACCGATTCGACCCTCTCATCGCCAGTCTCCACATCAGACAGCACGCTGCTACCATCTGGTGGTAGCTCAGTGCCAATCGATGCATCCAGCAGCATCGACGCCGATAGAAAATCGTCGAGCCCGACGACGGTTTCTGAGAACACGCAATCTTCAGTACCAGGGCCAGTGGCACAAATGAATGCTGCCCCTTTGACAACTGCATCATCAATTGACGGATGCCAATCCGCAAATCCGTCCGATTGTGCATCGAATGCGCCTATCATGTCCTTACCGACCCAGACCCTTCCCAACAATGCCTCGGATTCTTCAACAACAAGCTCGTCAGAAAACTGTACTCCGCTGCCTAGCAACAAGGCTGTCACCGAGTTCTCTGTTGTGTACACCTCGACAACAACCTTCTATGGAAACAGCAGTGATTATACACCACCGTTTGCGCCGCTTGTTACACCCAATTTCTGCTCGCCTTCCGACCCTGCCCTCATCACGTTCTTCAGCACTTCTGTTATTCCTAACACGGCTGCGCCAATAACAGTTGCAGCACCAGCAATCACAGCAGCCAAAGGAGGCTCTCCAGCCGCTCAGGCAGACGCCCTGGGGATGCCACTTCTGGGTTTACCGTCAGTGCCCGATGTACCAGCTGTCATTGTCGTTCCAGATCCAGATGGAGAAGCATCACCCCTGTTAATCACATTACGACCACTCTCAGTGACTCGACATGTTGTCACATTCATCACTACTGATAAGAATCCATCTGTGGTCTTCTCACCTGAACCCACCCCTGGCTTTAGCCAAACATGGGATGTTGGAGATATAGGGGATGGTGATCATAGAACACTCGATGATATTGATATTCCAGGCCCAAGTCAAAGCACCCCTGTTCCTGCGAACAGTGTTAAACTGCCACCACAACCCACGTTCCAAGTTACCGCTGGCGGTGATCAGGTTGTCATCAATGATCAAACAATCACAGGCCTGAAACCTGGTCAAACCAGCAAAGTCACAATTGGTTCCCAAACATTTACTATTCTTCCTACCGCTGTGGTCGGCCTGGGTTCGACAATCACGAAACCACCGCCACAGGAAACAAACCCGCCAGCTCCGGATCCGACCTCCAAAGTCATTGGAGGTGTGTCGGTGGTAATTTCTGGCGTTCATGCTGTCATTGGGGGAAGTACACTCTCCATCCCCAGCGCAAGCACTACAACCATGATCAATGGCCAAAGAGTAGTCCTCGGCCCAGGCAATATTGCTATTGGTACCGAAACTCTTGCCTTCGACAGTCCTCGACCGACTAACGAAGTTGTCTCGGGAGGCCAATTGCTCACAGCTATTGGCAACTCAGTTGTAGTATTGGGCTCTGCAACTATCACGTATGGCAGAAACATTCCCGAAAGGGATATGGTAATTAATGGTGAAACTATCTCTATCGGTCCAAGGGGCGTGTCTTTCCACGGGATGACCATTGGGGGGCCAGATGCAGATGCCGTGGATACGAGCTACGAGATTGTCGGTGGCATCACGGTGGGCAAGCTTCCCCATTCACTCGTGGTAATCAATGGGGCGACCTTTACCCTCAACACGGGCGGACGGTCGGGTGACTTTAGCACCACTGTCATTGATGGTCAAACCATCACCATTGGCCTCAATGGCATAATCGTGTCATCCACGACCTTGGATTATCCCGGTGAATCTGTCACGGCGACATTGATGCCCTCTGGCCCTTATGCTACCGTTTTGCCTATTGAAACTGGCGGCCTCCATAGTGGCAATGCAGATGACGATAGTGCCGCATTTTTAAGTCGGCCCAACATCCACGTCCTCTTGATGAGTATTTGCATAGCGATTGGCGTTTTGATTTGATTTTAGTTGATTGGAGAACAAACGGGGCGTTTTCAATGCGGTTGGAATTTGATTTATCCATTGCGTCTATCCTTCTCAGATTTCTTCTTGAAGTCCCACCTTGCCTACTTTTCAGATTTTCAGATTTTCTTCTTCATGACACGACATCTCAATTACTACCGATCTGCCCTAAGATCAAAGAAGCTCTTCATTCCAGACACCCTGAAACTGCACTGTACATTCTTCATGTAAGCCTATGGGCTTTCACTTTTTTTTGTTTGTGGGATTTTTCTTTTGTGTAAATAGGCTTGGGAGATACGATACCCTCGGTGCGAAGCAAGGAAAAGAAAGCGGAATTGAATGTACGATTCTTTTAGATGACGGGAAGAAAGACCAACAACGGCCGAAGCTGGCCTGTTTTTTCTTTTTTACTTTTCTGGTTATATTATATAGGAAGTATAATATGTCTATAGTGGAATATGGCTGCACTACTAGCTGTAATAATATAGTACCCTTGACGAGCTCTTGACTGGTGAATTGTGAACGGTGATTTGATTCTACCTATCTATGTAATCACGATATATATAATATAATATCCATGTCTTCGTCATATGACACACTAACTTATGAAAAGCGAAAACCTACTCTTTCTGTTTTGTTTTGTTTCATCACAAGTTTAGACATATCAATCTGTGAAGTCAAATCTCAATATATTATTTCCAAGTGCAAGTGTTGAAGCACCAAATTAAGCTCAAAAAAGATTGTGTTGAAACTCATATTACAAGAATTGAACAATCTTCTCATTCGCCTCCCCAAGCAAGTCTTTCCGTCCGGAATCTATAAATGATGACAAACAAGAAAATCATAAATCACCATTGATTCTCTACTCCGCAGAAATGAAGACTACCCATTCATTACCACCTCTGTACGCCCTTTCCTTTCCCTTTCCCAATGCCATCGCCAGGCAAAGATGGAAACTCTTCTTGCTGAATGCTTAGTCCTACATTGTCAGGTATACTTGAAGATGGTGATATCTCTCGTTGATCTTGCATACTAAGACTCAAAGCAAGCGCCAGCTCCTCGTCCTCAGTAGTAGTAGCAGCAGCAGCAGCAGCAGCAGAAGCAGAAGCAGAAGTAGCTTGCCATGATGACCCACCACCAGCGGGTGTGTGGCTGGCAGATGGCAAGGCAGACTCACTCTGCTTTGGTTTACTGTTGTTGCCTTTCGACCTATGCTTGAGGTTGATAGGGAAGTCAAAGTCGCCGGAGCTGTTTCCTTGAGGGGACTGGCCCAGATCATTGGACGCTTCCATTAGAGACAATCGGATAGCCTGCTGGATTTGCTGCTCATATTGGCTTTCATCCTCGGCGGCCTCGCTCGTCTCTGGGATAGAAATTGCGGCCACGCTGGGGTCTGGGGTCAAAGTTTCTGTTGTGTTCTCACTGAATGACGATGCAGTATCTTGGCTAGCATCGGCAGCAGAGTCACTGGCTCGTCGTTGTTCGTCTATGCGATAGGCCTCTTCAGAAATCATTTGAGCATAATGTATCGCCTCCTCTTCAGTCAAGTCGCCCAACGCACCAAACCTCTTGAGAAGACGTGACCGTTCACGAGCACGGTGTTCTTCCTCGCGTCGAAGTTCAGCCTCTTCAGCAGCAATGTAGCCATTGACTGCACTGCCTTGCCGGCGGCTTGCAAGACGGGCATCAATGTCTGAGTGGCGTGTGCGCCTCTTACGCCCAGTCGCATGACTGGCTGAGCTATAAGACCAATATCGCATAAACGCCCCAAACGATACCACGCCTTGCAGCACCGTAGGATCAGGATCGAGAGCAATGGCTCCGACGGCAGCGTATTGCCCTTCACGCAAGGTGGGGTTCATAACAAGCATGTGACGAGGCACTCGGCCATTTGATCTAGCGTTGATGGTCCTGACAGGCTCAAGGGCAGATGCCAGAGGGTCCCAGGCCTGAACCAGGCCATCACTGCCACCGTGAACCAGATATAATCCAGACGCGGCAACGGCGGAAACTTTGGGCGAATCAGTTTGGATGATGCGTAGTGGCTGAGCTTCAGGCATCTTCCCGTCGTCACGGGCGTTCCAAACAAGAACAGCGCCACTGTTCGTTCCAGCCACTATAAATCGAGCCCTCTGTCCAGGAATTTCTCTCGCTCCCTGGTCTGCCCATGGGCTTGGCCCTGAAGATATCTCATTCGCGGTATGTAAATGGTCCTCTGCTAACGTCAACAATGACGTTGCACAACTGTCGAGGGCTACGGCGGATATTATATCAACGCTATGGTTCTTGAGACCCATAACAGTACAAGACCAGTCATGAAGAGTTATTGCTGGAACAGACGGTGGCGACATTGGTGTAGGTGGCGGGGAAAGTGGTGATTGTGATTCGGAGATGTGAGTTACATTGCCAGAGAAGCCACCCACGCCTCCAAATAGTGATGAGGTCGTGATTGGTGTTGTCGCTTTAAGCGGGTCGATGCCCTCTTTCAGAGGTATCAGAGTTCGAGTGAAGCGCTGGATACGTGAAGGTTGATTCTCAACAACGCCACAGTTGATCACGAAAACGCTTTCTCCGGCACCACTACCATCATCGCTTGCAAAGTCGACTTCTAGTCGACGCTGCATATCCCACCCTTCACAAACCTTACGGAAATGGGTAGGTCGGTAATGCATGAACTTCTCGATTTCTCGAGCTTCTGCAATCAGCTGTTCTTTGCTTAAGTTCATGCTGTTCGATGGGGATCGCGGTGAATATGCTCCTCGAACAGCGTTCTTGTCCATTTCGTCTTCTCGGGCAACTCTACGAGTTGCTTCCACAATATGCCAATACACCGTGCGACCAGAAAGCCAAGCATTTCTGGTTGCATCCTCACCAGTAGCTCGAGTAGGCTTCCCGTGGGGTCCCTCAGTGAGGTAGTAGACTTCCCCCAAGGCATTCAGAGCTACAGCCCAGATCCTAGATCCCAGCTTGCGTTTCTGGCTATAGTTATCGTCGACTTTCAGAGATATAATGGGAACACCGGGGCTCAAAACCCATCGGGCTGTGACATCACCGTTCGCATACCTAGGACCCGTAGTATCCCAGCCAAGAGAATAAGCAGTAACTACGCCGAGGGCAGAACCTGTAAGCATGCCGCACATCGACTGCGTAGTGGATGTCACTGTAGATGACTTGGCAATCCACACACTGCAGGTGGCGTCTAACATCTCGGGTATTTTGGGAATGTCTGGGTAAGTCTCGACAACACCAGCGTCTCCGCCTAAGTATCGTCCACGAGGCTCGTTGACTCCACGAAAGTACGGCCTGCCGCCAGGAAATCCCTCTCCAGATATAACACCGTAACGGTGACTGACATCCATGACATTGGGCACGCCAGCAGGTCCTTCACCCAAACCGTAGGGAACCAGATTAGGGGCAACTTCATCGAGCTGCACAGCCGCGAACAAGTCCTCGACGCCCCATTTCTCAATTTTGCCCGTTGTGGGGTCACTAATAGTAGCAACCCCAAGGTCCTTAGCTCCTTGGATCACTCGTGGGGGCTTCTTGCCGTTGGAGAACACAGCGTGGATATTGGTTGCTTGCCAAGGTAGCTTAGAATTATATGTCAAAACTGCGCTTGACTTCTTCCCGGAGCGACCAACTCGGCGAGAAGAGCCCACGCCAGCTGATACGCCGGGTTTTCCGCGCGCCAGGCTCCTCAAATGGCGAGTTCTAAAGAGGTACTCACTTCTCCAAGTGGCAAGAGAAGTAAGTCGTGGGAAATATCGAGTCTCGAACCGTATAACATCGGACGATGGCTCCTCCAGGGCCTCTGTCCCAGTACTGCGCGCTTTATTCTCCAATACTGTGTGTCCCGGGAAATAGCGCATGAATGCCATCCGCCAAGCATGGTGCGTCGTTACCAGTGCCCAAAAACGCTTCGACACCAAAGCAATCGATGAGTGGCAATCAGGAGGGAGATGCGAGAAAACGTGTGTCAGAATCTCTGCAGCAATAGGTCAGACTAAACTAAAGCAGTATATATTGATAAAAGGAACAACTCACCATTAGGGAGATCACTAAGCAGCACACCATTAGATTGAGAGCTAGTTCTCTTGTCCACCTGGAAGCCACGGCCATGCTTGGGGCCCTGCGGTGTAAAGGCCTTTTCATATTTCGAAATCCTCTGGCCAGGTGTAGCCGAGTCATTGCCTTCATCGCCATCGATGCTCAATCTGCGTAGCTCTTGTTCGAGTTTATCGGCATCAACGCCCCCGACTGGCTCCCGCTGAACGTCACAAGAGCCGACAGAGTGGTCTTGCTGCAGGCCACTGCGCTCATGGGGAAGAAAGCCATGTTGAGGGTGGTGAATAGATCCGGGAGCGTCGTTTGATGGAGCTTGTTCTTTGATCTCTAGAGGCTCTTGGGTCATATAGCTGAAGGCGAAAGTCGGGAGGGTAGGGTTACGTGACTGTGCGGTGGACTATGGCACAGTCTAGCACGTGTTGGGAGAAGCTAATATTGCGAACGTTGAGACGAATTCGTGGTGGTCGGTCGCTGTGAGTCAAAGGAGGTTGTGGTTATCAAGGGATTGTGGAGATTGCCCATGACACACGCGTTTATCGTGACGAGAAAGGGATGTCAGAACACGCTCCGAGCTTTGTCCGGGGATAAGCCGAAGTGACGGCATTGGCTTCCTTCGCGTCGTCTGGGTAATAGTCATTTTCTCACAAGTGAAAACTTTGGATTTCAAAGAGATATGTTCACGATGATTGCTTTATTCATATCTTTCTAAGAATATAAAATTAAGAGATGTTTTTGGGAGACTTTGCAACGTCCTTCATGACCTTGAAGAACGTCATGTTCTACCGTCGAGAATGTAATGTGTGTAACGGATACTGACGAGCGCCTCGCTCATCATATTTCCAACGTGCTCTCTCGCATAAATAATTGATCGAGAGCAGTTTAGCTAGCATCAAGCTATTTAATTATTTGCTCTGTCTATGTTCCAGTGAAACTTGATGCTCAGCTTTACCAATACCAGGAGTGGGACCACCCCTCACCTAGATGGAGAAAGCAAATATCGTCTTTGTCATAATCATATGATCATGCCAACATGATCCCATTACTGACGCCTCTACCCAATACTTGAAGCCTGCCCTCACACTATGCGAACAAGACAGGCGCCCAAAAAGAAAACAGCTAGCAGAAGCTTGAGCAAAACCTTTCCTTTGTCTTCTTGTGTGGGCTGGCAAGGTGACCCTTAACAAGGCAAGTCGGCTGTATGCATAGGGTAGCCATAATACGCAATACGACTAATTTACCCTGGAGACTGCGTTTTCGCGGATGCATCTGGTGCAGATTAGCCAAGGGACAACCCATTACGATAGGTGGGGTTTCTACGTTTCCGCATCAACTGGCATGTAAAACAGTTTTGGTAACATTCTCTAATAATTAGATGATGGCCTCTTTGTCTTGTCCTACTCAAAATGCCACCGTGACGACATGATGTTCACACTGCCGTTGCACAAAGCTGCAGGCCGGGCCGAACCGGGAATCCTCGCCACTCCTAAAACAACACACACCGTAGGCCTGATATTTTTCTTTCTTTTTCCCTTTGGACAGGAGCGGGTTCGCGGAGTACAAGAGGAGTATTCACATCCACGGGCCAACTGGGACGCAGGAAAAATGATAGCGCGTTGCCACCAGAACACGAGGGCCGCCACAACGGCACATTTGCGTTCCAGTTCCCAAGTCTCTGGTAACGTTCGACATGGGAAATTCAAGATTAGCGCCAGAAGCGGTGGTGCCATCCCAAAGAAGTTTAAAGACCATTCTACCTGAACAAAGTTAGCACCCTTGAGGCTTGATGTTCCCCGTTGGAGCGTTGTGTTGTATTGGCATGAGTGTGTGAAGATCACGGAAGCTCCCACTCGGGATGCACGGGTTGCGGATCCGCAACGGTCAAAATGTATGTATGTGTGTACGCTTTCTTGGCTCCAAGTTCACTCCGGAAGTGACCCATCGACCCGGGCCATTCGTTCTGATATCCAAACCAGACCACCCCGAGTCCTGGAGAGTCTTGTTCTCCCCACTGAGCTGATCGTTGTTTCGTGCAACACTGCAACGGAGGCCAAGGGGGTGCGGGTCTAGCGCGATGATAGTGGCCGTTTGAAAACTGATAGATTGGCTGTCCTGGTCTGTGCTGTGCCAGCCTTGGTGAGCAGCTGCGTCAGAAAAGGATGGCCGAGACGTGCAGGCAGAAGCCATGCGACCCGGGGAGGCGGGATGAAAAGCTGTGCATGGCACACCAGCTAAAGATTCAAAGACATGCCTCTGTGCAGGGTATCTCGGAACGAGAACGAGACGAGGATTGCCATGACCACGCTGATGCTCCTGCGAACCTGTAAGGAGGCACGACTTGGCGTCGTCGGACAATTTCGAGCATGGACGGGTTTTGCTGCCCCACTCGCTAGATGTGCTGTTCCGCACAATACCATCTGGGCATCCATCCACCTGGGGCACACGAGTAATGCGTAGTCCCTCTCGATGTTGACTGTCTCATGAGCGATGCTCTGGGAGGCTGGTCCCGGGGATTTGGACGTGATCATGTTAGACAATCTTGCCTCGTCGGGGGGCATTTCAATCATGCCGAGGATGACACGACTATACTCGTACTCGGTTGTGTCACCAAGCCATGCAGCGCGAAACCATAGTCAGACCAGAAGCTGCAGCCCACCAGCATTCATGCAAATGCATCTTCCATTCTTGTTGCTGTACTTTTGTAGGAGTTCAACCATATGCATTCGATTCTACTGTGCGGTAATAATGTGTGCATATCTATCTAGCCCCTCGATAGCCAGAAAAAGAAAGTCGTATGGTGGGCTTTGAGCTGAATGCAGGATAGAAGACATGAATGTGTCACAGACAAACCTTCAAGTTTGTTTTCGAGTTAATGCTCTGAAAAAACTGGTATATGTAAATCCTCCATAGCTTGGCTGAGATGTTAAAAAAAGAAAACACTCCTGCAGCAATGAAAGGAGCCGAGCCTTTGTTCCCACATCCATGTGAAAGCCGAATAGCATTCCAGAAGTAATCGGGGTCAAGACTGGGGCTTTGAACCCCTACAGGTAATTTCCTACTGCGGTGCATGGGTTCAAGCGCGGTCCAAAAAGCCGTTGCAGTCTCAAGCCATTGCCTTGCAGTACCCAGCTGCCATTCTAGGCGGTCAAAGCGGCACCGCCAAATATGACATGTAGATGTTGTTTCTGAGCCATTCTCCCTTGATATACTTGCTTATGAGGGCTTAACCGCTGAGAGGATAAGGAACTAGGGTATGTGGCTAGACAAATCGAACGCCGGATATGGTACGTACCCATGGTCCCCGTTCCGAGCAACGAGACAGTGATATCATAAAGAGCGTTGTAACCAATGGCTATCACAAATGTGTTTACTGGACGGCATTAGCGTGAATTCCTGGGGATGCAATTGAAACCTAGCAGAGTGGAACATGGACTTTGAAGTTCTAAACACCACTAGCGCCTTCGGGGTGAGTCTCTTGCTTGGTAATATTGAGGCTCCAGACGAACGGGCGTCGTGTATTATCCCGCGGCTGTCTCCGGCAGAGATTGTGGCGGCGTGGTGGATTGTTTCTGTCTGACTAACTAATAGCTGGGCTGATCCAAACTGTCGGAGCCTAGTGCAGAGGACCCAGAGTTGAGAAAACAACGAGGCTATACAGCTTTGTTGCCGCTGCTTGGTTCGCGGGGACGACTTTGGTTTGTGAGATGGAGGTCGGCCAATGCACCTTCGAAAATACATACTTCCGACTGTTGCTAGTCAACTTGAATACTGTCGATCATTCGAGCAGTAGCACCTAAGTTGATTTCTCGACATAGCTTTACTGTAATAAGGTACTCCGCACACCCCACAGTGACAGCTCTGTGCAAATCATAGAACTGACACAAAACTCGGGAAACTAATGGTTCTTCGCAAAGCCATGTGCGTGGTTTGCTTTTGTAGACAGTCTCTTGGTAACGCCAAGGTTGTGTCTGGGGTTACCAAACCGACAGGGACAACCACCTGGTTGATCACCCCTAGGAACCCGGACAGGAAATAGTACCTAGTGCAGCGCTAGTTCAAGATGCGTCTCGGTGCTCGTGATGATGGCGTTTATGTGGGATGTCAAATTTGCTTGAGCCCGGTGATGGTCTACATTTCAATGCCTCTTGTCTCTAGGCCCATGTGAATCTCGACGACAAGTAGCCAATTTATTCTTCGTTTTGGAACCATGCCAGAATAGCATGGTGTTCCAAGCTCTCTATAGACGCAGCGGAGGAGCCCATATTCTGCATCAAAATTAGGTAATGTATTAATTAATTTTCTAGGTAGGTATTTCATGTCCACGAAGATGCTTGGCTGAGCATCTTGGTTGGTCGTACCCACAGCACATGCTATGACGCATGGTGTCCGAACAGACGGTACACAACAGGGACCAGCCATGAGCTCGTTCGGCCTCAGTGCTGGCAGTGGCGTCGCAGGATAAGACAAAAATACGCATGCCACGCTGTCCTGCTGCTGGACGAAACGCTGGGATTGCGGGACAATGCGTCGCAGCTGTTGGGTGCTTTTCACAGTACAGTCAGAATATCTAAACTCAGAGTCGAGGCTCTCAAGAGAAGATTCTTTGAGAAAAACCAATCCCAGGACGAGAAGACTACTTCTGGGAACTCACAATCGAACAAACACTGAAGAGTTGATGAGACGACTTTGGCAGCATCGTGGGAATTCAATAGGTCATCGTAATTGTCGGTGAATTACAAGTCTACACTTGCTGGTGTGGGTGTGGATGGCCAATGGCATTGCCGTTGAGGGACCAGGGCCCAGGGCGAGGCAGGCATGCTTTCAAGCTGCCTTGCTTCCACCACAGTTTTGTGAACGTTTCCACCGCGATCAGCGTTACGTGAGGTTGATAATTGAGAAAGTCGCCCTCGTTCTGTGTAGACAAGAGATGAAAAAAAAAGTGTCTTGGTAGCTCGACCTCATTGTGCTTTAGCATGAGTCCTCTTCAGACTTGAAGACACCAGGCCCCAAGATCTCAAACTGTCTTTTTTTCCATAGTCATAATGTAATCGCCAATTGTAGTAGCCGATTCTTCGCTCACGTATTTAAGGGAGCGAGGGTGAGAATTGACGTATCAGAAAACAAGCCCTAGAGGCTGAGGGAACGCCAAGGTACCACAGTGTCACATCCGTGGTGGGTGTGCGGGGACATGAAGCCATATTGTCGGGCCTGCTTCCCATTTAGAGATTGGGAACTGCTTTGTTCTAGAAGCAACACGCACAACAATTTGCGGCAAACAGTGGCGAGAACAAACTTGAGAATCGCGTCTTGGAAAGCGTCGAGGCGCAGCTTGGGTGCTCCGTACTTCGCACCAATGTATGCTAAGGAATCGGCTAGAGGACCCAATGGGCTTGTGCAACGTGTGGCGGATAGACAAGATTATTGGCGATGGCAGCAAATACGTTTGGCATCTGCGCGAGACGTGAGGATGCCCTTTGGCCCTCTCTCTCAAATGATCAACGGATCGCCCTCGCCTAATGGACGCAGATTCTGTCAGTGTGGATGACAATATCGACCTGATGTTGGCCATGCATCGCCGCTCCTACAAGTCGACAGCGTACTGCAGTAACGGGGCCAGTGTGAACTTACCGAATGCATGTATGCAGCAAGGCTTGCCAGCAGCATGTCGACTGACTGCATGCTCCGGGACTCTGCACGCGCATCCGATGAGGGCAGAAAGCAGGTGCCGCAGCAAGTAAATTGATTCAGGTTAGGAAAAAATAATGCCGCCTGCCAAGGGTTAACTGACTCGGTTTATGAAAGGCGGATCTACCGATATCGATTGACCAAACCCTAGACGCACAGGCGCCTATGATAGGGTCATATTACGATATTTCCGTCCTAGCTCACAAGCCAGATTAGTATATGGTCGTGATCACCCTAGCTGATTTGACAGACGGGCTCCGTACTGCAGCATCAAACTGGGCTCCGATAATCAGCGGGCCGTCACCATGTATTTTGGGTGCGAGTTCCTCGGCACCACGGCCGCCGCCGCAACAATAAAATGCAGAGACAGGCAAACAGGATCCGCACATCATCCCCACCTCCTGCTCGCGGGCGGCCGGCTCGCCTCCTGTGTGTTTGACCTGTTGCCTCTCGCGGCGCGCCATTGCTGCAGCACAGCTGTGTGAACCGGGACTGCGGCGGCACTACTGTAGGTGAGGGCTCTCTGGTGGCGACGACGCTCATCTGTGACCTGTCTCGCCCCCAGCGCTGCTGGTCTGACTGCTTCTTGGACCCGACGGGCTGGTTGCGGGAATGAGGGATTGGTGGGCTGACACTCTCCCGCTGGCACATCCCGTCCTCACCATCCTCCCAGAGCGCCGGGCCCAGCTTGGTTGTTCACCCAACCGCAGCCCGCAGCGTCGTGGGTCGCCTGGCTATTGGTAATCGAGGTGCGTCGTCTCTGCCGCTCTCTTCATGTCTCTCTGCAGGCCCTGGGAGTTGCACTCCCAAACTCCCCCGCGCCAGTCTCCGGTGCTCTGGGCGACTCCATCACAGCCCCATCGCCGTCGGTCCTTGTCGACATCCATCCAGGGGAGGTGGGTCAATGTAGGCGATAGCGTCCAGGGCTCCAGGGTCCCCATCGCCTGGGATCCTTTCTCGTTCTCTCTTTTGACTCCCGGCGCTTCTCAACACGCTGGTAGTCCTAAATAGTCCGTGCAGTATGTACTATCATGCCATCTCATCTAGCCTTTTTCTCAGCCCTCTGTTCTGCAGGCTTTTGTTATTATTTGCAATCTGCTCGCTCCTAGGCTGTTGAATTGGACGAATATTTTTTTGTGGGAGGGGTGTGGTGTTTGCGTAAATCGTCTGACGACCCCAACAAGATACCAAGCAATTTTTTGACACGACGCCATGCCTGACACAGTGCGACACAGTGTCAACATTATTTGTCCAAGCCCATCACCGAGCTACTAAACTAGCCCGACCAGCACTACCTACCTGGCTCGAATAAGTGTCCTACCCATCCTCTTCTCACTTTTCATACACCATCGCTTGGCTGGTCCTCGTCGTGTCCGCTTCTTTCACCCCAGCAGACGTCGACAATTCCGCTGGGACCAGACGAGTTATCAACAAGTCAGCTACCTCGCCTCTTGTCGATTTACACCCTTGACTTCCAGCAGAACCGACGACATTTCGGACTTGTCCAAGCTCCGTCAGCGCTCACCCATCAATCTCGAAGTGCAATCCGAATTCTCTTTCCTGAAGTGCGCTCTTAAAGGAAGATTTGGTTACCCAAGTTCTTGATATTGTGTATCATTCTGGCGATATCTATCTGCCGGATCCGATCAGCAAACCTCTCGTCTACCCATCGAAAACAACGCCGCCAACATCCGCACTACCGGGATAATGAGTTCTTCCACGCCAGCGACCGAGCCGGTCCCTAAGTCCGGGAAGGAGAAGAAAGGACTCGGAAGGGTCTTCAGTAGATTCAGGAGTGCTTTGAAGAAAGGCGATTCTGGTTCTTCGAAGCGTCAGTCGACTCTGACGGCCAATGTACCCCCGGCCACAGCGCCCAAGACCACTAAGCCTGAAGACAAAGTCGAGTTGAAGGCCAAGTCGTACGTACACTTTTAATTCAGTCAGCATCTTGCCCCATGAACTTTTCGTTAGTAGTACCATCCCCCTCTTTTGGGTTTCCATCTAGGGATTATATCTCTATTATCCGTCCCTTAGCATTAATAACCTCGGGCTAACAATCGTGAATAGTGCTGCGGCCAAAGTTGCTGAAGTCAGACTGAAATACGAGGGAATGCCAGGCGTTTCCAAACTTTCTAGGTCGGAACTGGTTGAGGAACGAGCGAAGAAGTTAAGTGAGCGATTTGGACTGGAGCTTCATCCTTCCGAATGGCAACTTGCGGTTCCCAGCGATACTGTTCTTCGCATGGACAAGCCCATTCGAATGCGTGTACGAAGAACATGCCACCGCTGCAACACCACCTTTGGAGCATCAAAGGAATGCCCCAACTGCCAGCACAATCGCTGTACGAAATGCACTCGTTATCCACCAAAGCGCAGCGAAGCCGAAATTCTTGCCAGTCGGGAGAGGAGAGCTGCACTTCTCAAAGCCAACCGAGAAAACGCTCCGATTATCGCTGATTATGGATGGAATGACAAGAACCTGATCCTCAAACGACCCAGCAAATCCGGAGGACAAGATCTTGTTCACAAGAAACCACGGCAGCGTGTCCGAAGAACTTGTCATGAGTGCAAAACCCTTTTCATCGCTGGCAGCAAGAAATGCGAAAAATGTGAACATATCCGCTGTACCGACTGTCCCAGAAACCCGTAAGTTTCCCTCAATATTTAATGTTCATTGTATGTCCAATAATCACTAACCTCATGTACTATAGTGCAAAGAAAGACAAGTATCCTTTTGGCTACCCCGGCGACGTCTTTGGAAAGAATAGCATACCACACTATGAGTGCGAATTATGCCGGACTTTGTACCCAACTGATGTAGAAAATGGTACCGAGTGCCGAAAATGCAACCACCCGAAATCCGATACTTCTCCTCGAGCTTTACCTCGCAAAGTCGAACCGCTACCAGATCCCGACGTCCTGAATGCTTTACAGATCAAGCTAGACAACCTAAAAGTCACATAGATTACGATGTGCTCGGAGGTTTTCCTTTGTTTCTTCCTTCTTTCTACATTAGCGCACCTTATTTTCTCTTGTTAGCGTCTTGACATATCATTCAACTGAACGACCGATTTTTCATGAACACCTGACACGTCCTGTGGCCTGCTGTGCGGATCGCCCTGTTTTTTTTTTCACGCAACCAGCTCTCCGGGACCAACTTCACATTCAATCGAACTCTTAGAACCAATCAATGCGCATCACATATTTCAAAGCAAAGCATTTTGCCTCAGTTGGGGATGAAAGCTCAATAGTCCCGCCGAGGGTAGCCCAGCATAACGGCGAAGCATAATGACCATAACACCTTAAATTCTCTGCGTAAGGTAGCTGCCAATTCGCCATACACGAGGAATTTTTTCTTGTTGCCAGGATTTACTTGTCTTGAGATGATTTCTAGCAATTGCTGGATTTGGACGACTATTCCCGGTGGAAATGTACAAGCGGCAAGAGGGATGAGGATCTCAATCCCAATGGCTGGATTTTGTGATGGACGATTTGTCTAAGAGTATTATTGGCAGACTCGTTTTTATTTGTTTCATATATCTCCTAACATATATCCTCCACAGAGCCTCCTAGAGTCTTGAGGCCCGAGCATCTTACTTTTTAGAGGAGACACTCAAAATATACCAAACCTGTCCGCCTAGATTTCACCTTTTGCAGTTTCCCTAATTGTCGTGATTTGTAACCCTGCAGCTATTAAGGGACCAGTCCTATTAAACATCATGTTTGTGCGTAATGCTCCCGGCATTTGGGGTTGGCTGAAAGGACGAGTTCACCAAATTATCAAACGGCTGGTAGAGCATTCTGTTATTGCTACAATTAAGATGACAACTATTGAGCATACACGCAGATTACGAAGAAACCCCCCACCCCAACATGCGTGCATGAAACGGTGACACTATCCCATCAAAACTCCATCCTTTTCAAAATGCTTCCTCTTTAATGTGCGGCTCTAGCGACAGTCTCGCCGTAGGTGACACAGCCGTTCCCAATGTTTCCAGCCTATTCCTCTTCCATCCAATGTACCGCCCAATGCCATCCATACGATTGTTCAGGTAGACATGCTGATCTCTCAGCTGAGCACTCGTCACTAAGCTCCTAAACTCTGGCATATTGGCAATAGGCAGAATTCGGTGCGTTGGATAGAACCGCCCTCGAATTAATTGCTCTTTCACAACGATGCCCTCTTTGACGAGGATCCAGCACCATTGCTGTCCTTGGGCGACCTGGTTTCGCCATCCAATCTCCTCGCGAAGTGCTATAGGAAGCTTATCTTCTGCCATAACGGTGCCAATGTTGCTCGGGCCTTTCGATAACTGGTATATTGGCCCACGGAAGAATAGAGAGCCTGGGTAATCACTATTCGTGAAGATGTTGAGTAGACCTAGCACAGCCATCTGGCTTGAGGGTAATTCTCCTGGAGCGATCTTGATCCGGAGCGCGTCACCGACCTCAACTCTCTCCACACCAAAGAAGCACCCGTAATATGACATAGTCTTGCCAATGGAGTCTTCACGCCGCGTCCAGAGGGAATATGAGAAATCAATCTTTGAAGCAGCCATCTTTGAAGCATCTAAATTGATAAGGTCACGCCTGACAGGATTGTTACCAGTGCCTTGGAACAATGCTTCCCAAGGTACCTCGTCGAAAATTTTGTCCTTAAGCTCCGGTATATCCACCGAGGGAACACTGTAGCAATGAAACGGGCGCAGATCTGTTTCTGCCTTGGTAACAGGCTGCTGCGGTACCATCATATGCCCAATTGGCAAAAGCTCAAAAGTACCATTGCTGGGAGCTGCAATGATGCCAAGACGCCAGGTGCTACCAGTCTGATACCAAACCAGCTCGCCAGCTCGGAACAAGGTTGGGCCCTTCAACGTCCATTGGGGAGCCAGAGGTTTTGGCTGTTGGGCAGGTGTAGCTGTGGGGGCCGCGGCTATTGGCGTTGGAGGTTTTGCTATAGTTATAGGGATCGGCTGAGGCTGAGGCTGCTGTTGTGGTTGCTGATGTGATTGATGATGTGGTTGCTGATGTGATTGCTGCTGCTGCTGCTGCTGTTGCTGTTGATGTTGTTGCTGATGTTGCTGCTGCTGCTGCTGCTGCTGCTGTGGGATTGACTGTGGGATTGACTGTGGTGGCTGTCGTGGTTGAATCATCTGGGTCTGGGTTGGCTGCGATAACGGAGTCGTCTGTGGCTGAGGTTGAGGTGTTGGTTGAGATTGCTGAGGTTGCTGGAACTGCTGTACGGGCTGCGGCCGAGGCGGATTGTTGACTATCTTTTGTGCTGGCTGTCCAGGAATGGGAGGAAGTGGTACAGGCGTAACTTTTGGCACCGGCTTCTCAGGTTTTGCTGGAGTTTCAGTTGGAGTGGGAACCGACGAGTCCTCGAAAGCTGGAGGCTTCGGTAGATTGGGAAGGTTACAATGCACACAGCAACAATCCATATAGTCCTTGGATGTTGATAGAAGCCATATTAAGTGAACACCGAATTCCTGAGGGCTTTTGAAGAGCTTCGTCTTGACAGGATAGCCCGAAACCCAGAGATGCTTGGACTTCTCATACAGCCAGTACCCTCGTGGAAAATGAACGTACCACGGATTTCCTTCTATATATGTCATGTCAGAATCGGTCAACATCGTACTAATGGAGGTTGACGTACCATCAGGATTGGGTGAGAGTTCTTGTTTCAAGAGGATTCCCAACTTAATGCGCCACTCGGCAAATCTTGGATCATCTTCAGCTAGCCTTGTCATCTGTGGCTTTGCTCGAGGTACTTTTTCTGCTAAACTTGCATCTCTTGTTAATTTCTTGGTAGTGTTGGCGGATGTTGGCGCCGTCAATGGCCAGTACCCAGGCCCTGTGTCCGATCCATCGCTTCTGGCTATGCGGACAACATCAAACTCCTTAGTGTCGGCCATTGTTGCTCATGATACAACTTGCTCCAGGCTCGCAGTTGACGGGTTTAATGACAGGCCACGTCTCGCGATGAGCCACGTTGTCGGACCTAACACACGTCACTCTGGCTATTGGCTCTTTAATTGTCTGCCCGGCTGCCAGACCAAGAACTGGCTTAGCGAGCTATTCACGTGAGATCTGGAGTCTAGGGTCCCCTAAATCTCTCGAGAAGCGATGATTTTAATCGAGTGTGCTGATTATTTCCCCAGGGATTTAGTCAGTACCTCACAGATGAAATGGATGACAGTCTATCAATTATTGAAAATGAAAGTCTTGGTTGAAGGTTTTGAGATTCAAGTGGCTGGTGAAAGGGCGGGTATTTGCACTCCGTCAATGCCTGCTTTGCAATTGTGCGGTCACTCAGATCGAAAAAGGTTGTTAGCTTGTTCAAGTGGTGGAAATTTGATCAATCGATAAAGTGAAATGCCTCTATCGCTTCTCATCTGATAGACGACATGAAAAAGGCATATTTTGAGCACGAAGATGAAAGAAGCCAGTGTGACAACGGTTGCCAGGCAGTCATGATGAGTAAGCAAAGCTGTGGCGCAGGGGCCAATAGCTGCACTGAGGTTTGCCCTGTTTTATCGCTGAGAACGAATGGAGGAAGACTACCTAGGTACCTAATTATACAAAAAACTACCCAGGTAGAAAGCTATCTTTTAAAACTATGTTTGCTCCTGAGTATGTGCTAGTAAATACTAGAATAGAAATGTGTCAATTTTTACCATGTAATTTCGGCTTGATACAATCTCCGACTATTTCGCAAGGCTCCTATCAATGACTATTATCTGGTTCGTTAGCAACAATAAAATATCAAATTGTAGATGTAGACTCATACTAAATCTATTATATGTAACTTTATTCCTTAATTATTTTCTTTTATTTGCAGGAGTCGTTTATTTGCATTAACACTTCCTGGTAGTTGGTTGTACGTGGTAGAAAGACATGCACCGCCACAATTCAATTAAGACCTTGACGCGTGAAGAACGCGTGAGTGAGTTACTTCGACACTACCGTAGTCTAAGGTCATCGGTAGGCGCAATTTATCCCAGTTATTAGCGAGATCGGCATTAGGACTCAGCTGTTTCGGGAATTCATCCCATATCATAGGAATATCGTCAGATATTGTTTACTCGGCTTCGGATTTTCGCGTGTTCATTAATGACCCACGGCTATGGATGATCTCCAGCATTACAGTCATGGCCACAGAGCCTTTCTCCAATCGCTCCTGGCTCACGGCACATTGACATATGAGGAGTCAAGACCAATAATCGCTGCTATTCTCACTGCTGATAGTGGGGACCGCGATGAGGAATTTCGACCTGATCAAGTGACAGAAGACCAATTTTTGGAGTACATTGATGTCGCATCCCGTGCGGCCTCCTTATTCGATTATGAAGTTAGAAGTACGCAGCATCAGGTCACGAAAGAGAGGATTTTCGCTTTAGTGAACACCACATCAGACCCTCAGACACAACTCGCCACAGTATATAACGCCGAGGAGCTGTCCTTCATCAAGCGGGTTCTCGATACAATGTTTGAAAAGTTCAACAGGCCACGAATGGAGTCACTCTGCATCACCGAGATGCAAGCTATCCAACTGGCGAGGCCCAAACGCCGGGAAAGCCAAATTGACGGAGAGGAGCAGTCGCAGGGCCCCGTCGACAGAGGACTGAAGCATAGTGAGGTAGAAACTGTGCTTGCAAACCTTGTTGAGGGAGGATGGTTTGAAAAGAGCAAAGATGGATTTTTTTCACTGACGCCCCGATCTATCCTGGAGCTACGGCCATGGCTGATTGATATGTATAATGAACCAGACGCTGAGCCAAACGAATGGCAGCGGATCAAGTTCTGCGAGGCTTGTAAGGACATTGTGACGTGGGGACTCCGATGCTCAGACCCGGATTGCACACTACGCCTGCATGATATCTGCCAGGAAGCCTTTTGGAGATCACGGAGAGGAACCGCTTGCCCCAAATGTTCTAGAGAATGGACTGGAGATCATTACGTTGGGGAGAGAGCCATCACCATGACCAAAGCCTACCAAAAGGGACGGCGGCGAAGCGGCGGCGGCCGTAGAAGTACTTTGGCAGAGGACATAATTCGACATCAGGGCGGAGAAGAAGGGAGCGAGGAGGAGGATGAAGCAGAATAGGCCATTTACGATGCAATAAAAGAGGGAAAACTAATTAAACCAGGAGGCACATACCCAGCAGAGCCTTGAGAATCAAATGTGAGGGATGAATACGCTAATTCCAACTGTCCTTTGTGAGTAGAGGAATCTTGGAATTCTAAGGCAGTTCACATTCTGCAGCATCACGATTACGTTGAGCACAAACAATTGGGGAATCTAATGCGCTGGCTTGGCTATCCTGCGCGGTGACAAGATATGGTGGGGCAGCACCAAGCTTTGGGTGGCCAATGACATCACCGGCGCGACCTCTTCAGCTCAGATTATAAGCGCCTATCACGAGCCCAATGCGCTGGGAGGCCGCATGTTCCAGTGACACTTTAGCGTTCTATTGCGCCCGTATGAATAGTAGCTCAAGGTCCTCTAGTTCCATCCTAAACAAAAACCCTTACCAACTTTACACTAAAGTCAACACTGTCTGCATTCGTCCCGTACACCCATCTTTCCGACCGCACAGCACCACGTGAGTTGTCAGCCGAAACAAGATGCTAGAATATCTTTCATACAAGAAGTTCAAGAAGCATAAGGAGGAAAAGCTGGCCAAGAAGGAGACTGAAGATGTGGCGAAGTCAGAAGCAACACCGGGGCTCGACGATGCCAAGCTCGATGGGGACAAGAACCCGACGGTTGATGAAGAAGTGAAGAACAAGGAGAAAGGAAAAATAGAGGAGGAGAATACAGGGCATAAAGACGAAGACAGTCAGGGCGAACACCATGACTCAAGCTCCGAACACCTTCTTGCGAACACAGTCCTGGACCCAGAAGATGAATCCTTCCTCCGGGACCTTCTCGCCAGAGATGATGACGCTCCGCCGCCTCCACTACCACCACGCATATACCAGCATGAACTTGACTGGCCCTCAGACAACGAATCGGTGAATGAAGAGAAGCCAAGCGAGTCAGGCGGTTCAACTGAAGGAAAACCAAAGGGATCTAAGTCCGGAAAATCGGCGAATCGACTCTCGCTTCTATTCACACGGCACAAGAAGAAGGATCAGTCTCATGAGGCGGATGCGTCACCAGCTGATGGCCTCAAACCTGACACAGCAGACGTCGCCCATAAGGAAGCAGATCGTGAGAAAAAAGACCTTGGTCGTGTCCTCGATCGCCTAAATCTCTCCGCAAAGAACAACAAGGTCATCTCCCAATCCAAGGAATCTTCCGAGCTCCTCCAGAAATTCACACAGGTGTTCAAAGATCTCGTCAGCGGCGTGCCTACAGCATATGACGACCTAACCAAGCTAATTGAGGATCGTGACGGCACCATTAACAAACTATTCGAAAAGCTTCCGTCGTCACTACAGAAACTGGTGACACAGCTCCCTGAGAAACTTACCAACTCGCTGGCGCCGGAGCTATTGGCTGCAGCAGCGGAGAGTCAAGGCCTCAAAACTGCGGCGGAAGGAGGACTGAAGGGCACGGCGAAGAATATGCTTATGCCGCACAACCTCGCACAGTTGGTCACAAAACCAGGTGCTATTGTAGGGATGCTAAGAGCAATTGTCGATGTGTTAAAGACGCGCTGGCCGGCGTTTCTTGGGATGAATGTCATTTGGAGTGTTGCACTTAGCTGTAAGTCGTCCCGCACGCTATCCCCTTCCACATGTTTTTATCCTGCTTTCGTGTAATAAAAAAAAATCTTGGTATTAACCATTTGGATTAGTACTTCTCATTGTGCTCTGGTATTGCTACCGGCGTGGGCGCGAGGAACGTCTCCTCCGCGAAAAAGCAGGCCTACCTCCTGATTTCGAAGGCGACCGAGTCGAGGAGCTACCGGAGGATCCTACTCTTCCAGCACCACCAGCAACCAGTCAAGACGTGCCAATTATTAGGGAGCCAGAGGAGGAGACTTCAACTCCGAGAGAACCTTCAAACTCGAATGGGATCAATGAGTCTGCCAACACCTTCTCTGAGTCAAAGGAGACCTCTATTACAAATGCGGTTTGAAGACATACCGAAGGCACTTTCGGAGGCGCAGGAGAGCTCTTGATGATCTAAAGTCGAAATGCCCTGCGTTATAATGAGATACAGGAATCGACTGATACTATGTCAATAGAGACGAGAACCGTACTTCAGGACACGAGAAACGAAAGAGTTTGGATCTTTTGATGATTTTTTCCCTATCGATTTATAAAAATGGGTATCATTTGAATAGCATAATCAAGTCATTTTAATAAGCCCTAGTTAATCATCTTGAACGAGTTCCTTGATTTCTTCTCTTCCAGGTGCCATGGATACCACCTTGCTCCTCTCATCAACTCCAGTTTGATTGGTGGCACCACCGCCATCCTGCATCCAAAAGTCCACTTCATCAATAATATCGTAAACAACGTCTTCGGCAATCTGCTCTTGGTAGCGCTCTGACACAGCACGCAAGACATTTGGGTTCGTGCCGCCGTCCGCCCTCACCATATCAACCTCGCCATTGGTTGAGTCAAAATCTGGTGGCGGATACCAAAAGTCTGGCCCAAAGTTGGTTTCGACAGCGCCGCCTCGGAAAATGCTCACGGCGGGATAGTAGCCAAGCATGCCATCGTCTAGCCCTTCCCGGGCTCCAACCTGTGGCATTGGCTTGGAAGCTGGCGGCAGGAATCCCAAGAGGTTCTCGAATGCCGTGCCCATCAGCACGCCGTTTTTGTAGACTTTGATGTGAGAGTTGGGAAGAGTTCGCAAGGCAGGAGTGCGGTGCGTTGGACTTGGTAGATCGGCAGCTGAGCTGCCTGAGGTCCCTGGAGCGGGATTCATGAGGTCTTCTAGCTCCTTTGTGGTGTGATATTCGATCTTTTCAAAATATGTGTGTGCTTTAAATCGGATAGGCACTCGGTCGCGGACTATATTTGCGGCTTCGGCAGTCGGTAAGGGTGGTTCGTCGGCAGTATCGACGGCGGGATTATAATGACCAGTCATGATTTTTCTGTGCACATGCTCTGAGGGCAGTTGGATTTCTAGTCCTATTACATCGCCTTCCCGAATTCCCTCTCCTGGTGGGAAGAACTCTTTGGGCCGTGACATGAAGACTTTCTCTCCAGCTACGTCGCGGATCCCATAGCTGTAGGCGTCAAAGCCGACGGGTGCATCAAGTGAAGCTTCGCGTCGAGCCCACCCCATCCGGACATGTTTACCGCCTATTGGCTTTGCTTCCTTATCCTTTGGGGACTGTACTCCCTGTGTAATCTTGCACTCCCAGTACCACCTCCCTTCTCGTACGGCAACGTTGGCACGCGCTAAGCGAAAGCCTTTATCGGTAGTGACTTGTCGGGCAGAAGAGTCGAAAAAGACATGAGTTGCCGCATCTTCGTAGCTCATTCGTGCACCAAACGGCTCCGGCTCGGTCTGACGGTAATAAATAATAGAGGGGAACAAAGGATCGGCTATACAAGGAGTGTAACGGAAGTTTTTCTTGTTAAAGACGCTTGAACAAGGTCAGCATAGAGCCAGGGAAAAAAATCCAATTCCAGATAGAGTGGAGCCTAGTAGGGTGGTGACTTACTGGTCTGATGTTTCCATGAATTCAACGGATCGACCCTCTGGATCAGTCACTTCATGATGTACAGTAAGGACCGGTCCTCGAGGAGGTTCGAAGTCAGATAGCTTTGGAGGCGCAAGCTTGTACCGCAGCGGACTGTTTTCGTTTTGTAAGGGCTCTCTGACAACTCTAGGATCGGGTGTGGCGGGATTGCTGTCGCCTCCCTTGGCTTCGCGTTTCTTGAAGGTTTCCTTCTTGGCTCTCAAGGGCTTTGAGCGACCTGATTGGGATGCGTCATCAACATTCTGGGTCTCGGCGACTCTGACATCTGGGTTGAGCGGGGAGGGAACGGCGGGAGTATGGCCTTCGTCCAATGTGCGTTTCTGAGGTATGGAGGCGAGGGTGGCGGTTGGGGTGAGCTCTCGTTTGGGGCTTCCAATGTCTGAGGCCATTCCGAACGACGCGCCGTGGAGTTGTGGCGAGGGATTGACGAAAATGAGATTCGCAAGAGGCTGCAATGGAGGCGGAAGAGAGCTATGAATTGCCTTTCGTATAGTTTCTATAGCAAGGGATGCGGGCCGGAGCCAAAGGCGCGTCGTTGACTATGAACACGTCCTATGTCCAAGAGAAAGAACGTGGTGCAGCGCCGTTTCGGAGGGCTCAAGGTACGTACATATCCTTTCTTATCTTATCGCAGATCAAACATGTAAAGTCATACAAAAAGGGAATAGCGTTGCCGGTGGCCGACGCGGTGGAAGTGGATGGCGACCCCTGCACTCCCTGCGGCGGACCATATCCAATGAGGGTGAGGCCAATGTAAGCACCGGTCTCCCAAGCATTCTTTGGAGGCGGCCTCATTGGTTGCTCCCCACAGGCGGTGGGTGTTCAGCGACCTCGAGGCCCGCTGGTGGACATTCAGGGCAATTTAGAGTGGGTTTGGGGGTATTTCGCATGCTGAAAGTGATGCTCCTGCTTGCGTCTTGGGACATGGGATAGAGTTCACCCATCCAAAGAGCCGCGCCACACAACGTTCCATCAAATACGTCCTCAGCATCTGCCGTTCTCCGAGGTGAGCAGGGCGAAGAGCATCTCGTGGTCAAGACCCGCCGTCTGGCCCGTCCAAGTCAGATCTGACACAACCTCTCAGCGTCCAGGGCCGCATCTGAATCACATCGTTTTGTCTCTGGGGCCCCGCTTGCCGGCGAACGACAACTCAATTTCAAGCCACCTCACCGTCCAGCTGCCTTTTTTCCGGCTTCTCCTGGCCGACAAGGGACCCTTCCTTCACCGGGTCATCTCTGTTCAGGCCACGTTTTCGACCCTCATCATCGCAATTCTCGCTTCAGTTTGACAGAGCTTCCTCTGGACCTCCTCTGTAGCCGCTTGTCGAAGACAGCTTTGTCGACTCTCACTTCTTTTCGCTGTCAGCCAGGACACTGTCTTGGCGAGCCGGGTTCGGTGCAACGACAGTGCCGTAAGAATCATCGGCAAGTCGAGGTCTCCATCGCTTTCCTCTCCTTCAGCCTCCATCGTATCCTGCTTCTTTAGCATCGAACTCAGCGAATTTGCCCCCCTTGAGCCGGTTGGTTTTGGTCTGCCAAATGCCTGGATCATCCACTCGGTTATAGCCGTCGCCTTCGCCACCATTCGTCAGCCTTCGAACCGCATCCTGACCAACTCAAGGCATTTGATGACGAGAGGCCCAGCAACTTTCCCAGACCATCTTGGCACAGAAATGAGCGACACTTCGCAAGCGGGAGCGCCGTCTGTCAGCTCTCAGCGAGATCCTGGCTCGGCTCGGACAGCGCTGCCTTCGCGTCCTATGTCGACGAAAAACCGCGAATCGACACCTTCGAGCCTTCCGGAATCAACTCGGCCTTCCACGGAACCGGGACTTCGTCATGAAGGCAGTGTCTCTTCAAGCACGCGAGATAGTCCTGTCAACGATGATGAGTCCGTAATCACCGCTCCTAGCCCTGGGAGCACCTTAACGGCAGCCACGGGCAAGAAACTATCTACCGCAGGAAGCATACAAGCAAATAGTGGACAAGTTTGCAGGTTTGCATTTTCTTCCCTAGCTAATTGTGTTCTCATAGCCTTATTGCTCACATATTCGCAGCAACTGCGGCACCACACGAACTCCGCTATGGAGGAGATCCCCTCAAGGAGCCACTATATGTAATGCCTGCGGGCTATATTTCAAAGCCAGAAACGCGGCCAGACCAACCAGTCTAAAGAAGCCGCCTCAGATTGTTTCTTCTGGGCCAGCGTACGCCTCAAATAAACCGGGATCCTCTGGAGCGACGAAACTGGCTCCTAACGTTGCCGGTGCAACCTATGTCGCAGCAGAATCAGATCAAAGTGGCACCTGTCCTGGTGGTGGACGGTGCAACGGGACTGGTGGTGCAGAAGGCTGCAATGGTTGCCCGGCCTACAACAACCGCATGGCTAAGAGTGCACAGCTCAACGTGATGCATAAGCAAATCGGATGCCATGGCCGATCCGATGTGGCCAAGAATGAACCG
The DNA here is from genome assembly GCA_930272545.1 of Sphaerostilbella broomeana. NCBI lineage: Eukaryota > Fungi > Ascomycota > Sordariomycetes > Hypocreales > Hypocreaceae > Sphaerostilbella > Sphaerostilbella broomeana. The sequence continues at coordinate 437,863 of CAKNET010000014.1, forward strand.
GTTCCCATCGACATCAATGCCCTTCAAGTACAGGAGAAAGACCAGACGGTAGTCATAGCATGTCAGAACTGTGGAACTACTATCACGCCTTTATGGAGAAGAGATGAAAGTGGTCACACAATATGTAATGCTTGCGGTAAGTCAGCCGGGTTCGTTACTGCAATGCCTTTTACTGACGAAACCTCTAGGTCTTTATTACAAACTCCATGGTGTCCACAGGCCAGTAACTATGAAAAAGGCAACCATCAAGAGACGAAAGCGAGTTATACCAGCTGCCCAGGACGAAGATGGAGAAGACGTTATGGAAGGCGTTGAAATAGAGAGTCAAGAGCGAACTCCAGAGAGAGGAACAATGAACGATGATGGATCTGTTAATCTTGGCCTCCGACGGCGTCCGGATCATCCCATGACGATCGAACCCGAACCAGTTATGCGACAGAGCCGAAACCCTTCACCACTACCTTCCTCCGCGTCTGATCTTGCAGTCTATCACCAGTCGAACGTGTTGTCACGGAACCCACCACCACCCCTAAGCGACGAAAACCGACTAGCGCCCCTAGCATCGATGGGCTCTGCCATAGCCGAAGATAGGCAATCCTCCCTATCACCCGCATCTTTTCTTTCACCAACTCGAAAACGATCTCTTTCTGTCACCGAAACAGATTCTGCCAGTGGAGTAGAAAGCGGATACGAAACCGCCAAGCGGGTGTCGTCCATTAAGTCTATTCTTAACCCATCCACGAATGCAGATAATACATTACATGCTGGCTCGACAGGTGGAGATAGAGGTGAATACTCGCTGCCTCCGCTGCGATCTCCTGCAGCCAGCATGTCACCAAGGTCAAATACCAATTCATTCACACCGCTGAATTCTACCCCTGGTCCCCGCGAGAACAACGCCGCCGAAGCTGAGCGCAACAGAGCAGAGCGAAGGTCGCTTCTGCAGAAAGAGGCTGACAGAATGCGAGAATTGCTCGCTGCTAAGGAGCGTGAGCTCATGGAGCTTGGGGAATGAACGATGCGGTTGAAAGAACAAAAAAAAGGAGAGAGATGATTATACCTGATGAATTAACTGCTCACGACTGATGACTTTTTGTTATTTTGATTTCTTCTTGAGCCTTCCATTCATTAGGCAGTATGTAATGAAAAGCACGGGACGGAACAATACTCTATGGCGATATATATTAGGGACGGCGTATCTGGATGCCTGTGGCGGAATTCTGGCTACTGGCGAATGGAGAGTACCGGTTTCGCCTCTCACGGGGCAATGGCACGGTGGTTTATGATATAATACATCATTTCGTTCTTGTTATGGAATCATGGACAATCGAGATGATGGGTAGCTCTTGCCGAACGTACGAGTCACTGAGTCACACGAAGAAATGTAAAATACGCTACTATGTGGAATGGGGAGCAAAACTGTATTTCTTTCTGAGAGATGGATCAGAATACATTGAATATGTGTCGGCTATTCAGCTTTTTGATACCCTATATGGACTGAACTTTGATAAAAATATGCGAGACGTGTTTTGGATGTAATAATAAATATATTAGCTTACAGACCCGTATACGATGTTGCAAGGCATGTGTCTACTTTTCACAGAACGCATTTGAAAAAGAAAAAGACTAGTTGCTAGGGTCTGGTATGACGAAATATCTATTGCTATATTGGTGGTTGTAGCGTGGTTTTGTTGTCTCACCGTAGATGCTTTATCCGGTTATCGGTAAGATAATCGATGGATATTTGAAATCAATGATCATTTGAGCAAAGAGGTTATGTCGATGATGTTTTACTTCGTATAGATACGACTGCTAACTATTTAGAGACTTTCCCTTCTATTGAAGACAAAGTTTAGTAAGTATCAGTTCGTCAAGAAACATCAGGAATATATATCATATAGACATGATGGCCCGCAACCAACTAACTAACCAACCAAAGACGGCAAAGCAAAACCCAGCAAACAAACGACTGGATGTCAAATTTTCCGAGTTATTTCATGCTTTTTCGGAGGTAGAATGGGGCCGGGCTAAGCCCCACAATCCGCGATCGGCCTCGGGTCGGCCGTAAGCTGCGCCGCCAGTTCAATTTACGTAGAGACCCTTTTGGCCGACCACACCATCTCCCCATTTTAGCGCTATTACATAGTGGACATGCCCGCGGAACTTTCTAGAGGGCTCCGTCGTTTTTCACCTTTTGCTAGCCTAGGCAACCGGAGAAGTAGGCAGAGAGAAGTAGGACCGCAACGACCGACCCATCATATATAGTGCCTTATTCTTTGGAGAGATTCTTGGTAGCGGTGGCTGGTGGCTTCTGGCCTCTTGGCTCTATTGCTGCACGTCGTATTGCGTCGCATCTGTGAGATGTCATTTATTCACGGCCTCTCGGCCAGCCAGGGAAGGCTTAGCTTAACCTCTTGACAGCGGGTTTTCAGTTCAGGAGTATCTACCTATGTATGTATACTGGAAATATTATAAATCCGGGCCGTTTTTTTGTGTCCCAGCCTTATGTTTATTGGGGTATTGCGTTGGAGGAGGAGGTGATCGAAACGATCGGCGGCCGGGGATGTTCTTGGAGATGGGTGATGGTTTCGTTGGCACACAAGGCACACTCGTGGCTCCTTGATAATATGGCCCGCCGTTTCCTTTGAAATGCGTTGAACACTCGTCATGCGTGTGCGCAATGCAATGGAGTGGATGCGGCCGTGCGGCTATTCACGCCTAGGCACGTGGAAAATAAATATTAGGAGTGCCTGGGACGGTCTCTCTTTACCGCTTGTCGTTCAGCTTCTCACGGACGAGGCTTATTGATTGATAAGCGGAGCCAAACTCCATACTTGTTTGAGGTATGTAACGCCAACCTCGTCACACGTACGACGAGGCTTTGCGGACGGAGTGGAGAGATGGGCCGTGATCGGTTGATGAGAACGTTGGAAAGGTGCGTCCGCCGACATGCATGGGCCGGGCCTGGCACTGTGTTAGCGACGGAGTCAACTCGAGGTCATTGGGGGCAGAATGCTAGCCATTGCCCATGTACGGCAATCCAGAGGAAGCTTTTCGGCTGCAAACTGGCCACCCCACACAGTGTCGGGCGCCTCTGTCAAGCGAAGGGCGCGCCATTGACATGTAGAGATGTCGAGGGAACGTTCGCACTGCACCGCCAATCCCTGCATGCCTCACCTCCGGCTGAGGCTTGCTCCACCAACAAGGCCTCTGACTCTTCTGCCAACTGGGTCCGCGCCATGCCGCACAACCTAAAGGAACCACGGCGAACTGTTGGAACCGGGTCGTCTGTCTGGCCTACATGGGCTGCGGGATCGCTTGGGCGGAGAAACGTCCCTGTACGGCCTCGGCAGCGCGCCGATGAACAAAACTGGTCAGGATCCGCTTTTGAGCCACGTCTCTACCATCATCAACTTCAACTTCGCAGCTTTGTATCTTGTCTTTCTCTTCCCTTTTCATCATCTCTTCTCAAGCATTCTTCACCCTCGAGCATCGTATATTTCCCATCCTGGCTCTAACAAGTAATTGCCGGGGAAGCCTTCAAAACGTTGCTCCAAGGTGGGACAACGGCCGGCACCCGCTCCGGCTCGCTCGTTGACATCTGTCATCGAGTCCCTGACCACGCCCTTCCAGCATCAAGCTTTGGTGTCCGGTTGGATACACAGACGGACTTAGCCTTGTTGAGAGCATCCATCTGTACGCCCTTCTAGACAAAGTTCTGTCAATATGCCTACCATTCACGAATTAGACGAATATGTCAACTGGGACAATGCCGGCGCTGCTGTTGGCGGCGCCTTCGCACCAATCCCAGACCTCCCTGCGACTAGAAACGCTACTGACGATGACATTGGCCTTGTACTTGAAAATGTTAATGAAGACGACTTCAGTTTTTGCGCCCTTCAGCACTTTGAACATAACAACTTCGACCCGAATTACATGGCCCAACTTCCTGGAATCGATCCAGCTCCCGTAGACATGGCCGAATCTTCATTTTGGGAGACGCCAGAGAATCCCTGTGCTCACTGTTCACTTGGTGGCTATACGTGCAAGAAGATCAGAGAAGGTCTTCACAAAGGCTACTGCACTAGTTGTGTTGCACTGGGGCTTGAATGTAGCTTTGGCGGCATCGTTCCTGCCAATCTCAACCCAGAATCTACCAGGCTCTCATGGGCCTCTTCTGAAAACCAACCCAATACAATCTCAGAGGATGAAATAGCTAGCCTGCAGAATATGAACCCGCTGGAGAATACCTCATTTATGGATCTGATGAATAGCTCAACACATGCTCTGGATGATGGGATCGCCAGGGCTAAGGCCGGGACTCCTCCCAAGATTGGTGCTCGTTTCTCGAGAGAATCGGTTCGCATCTTGAAGACGTGGGTTTCAACCCATAACCGACATCCCTATCCTAGCGATGATGAGAAGGAGATGCTCCAACGCCAAACCGGCCTTAACAAAGTCCAAATCACCAACTGGCTTGCAAATGCTCGTCGCCGTGGCAAGGCTCAGCCTCCTAGATCGACGTCCCCTCACGTTGGCAACTTGACTGGTTCTATTGATATTCCACAAAGACGAGGAACTCCCGCTCTCGAAGCCATGAATCCCTTGCAGAGGTGGGAGCATTCGCCTCCTGAACACGAACCAGCCTCGGTTACAGCTATTGCGAGGGCTGTGACGGCCTCTTCATCAGCCATATCCTCTGGGCTCAACAGTCCCTTCAGCTTCAACTATACCGATGACGGTTCGAACAAATCTCTCTGTAATCAATCTTCTACCAGCAGTGTAGGAACATCTCAGTCTAGCGGTGGCTCTCACAATTCTGCATTTTCTTTTGGATCACGTAATTCTTGGGGGTCTTTCGGATCTACCCAGATCAGCGCCGGAGGACGGCGGAGGAGGCGGCGGAGAACAGCTCCTAAGAAAAACAGCCCAACAAGTCTCACAGCTCCTCTGAAAACTTTCCAATGTACATTCTGTACTGAAACGTTCAGAACAAAGCATGATTGGCAACGACACGAGAAGTCGCTTCATTTGTCATTAGAAAGATGGGTTTGCGCGCCAAACGGCCCGCGGGCTGTCAATCCTGAAAATGGTTTGCTTAGCTGTGTGTTCTGCGGTGAAGCAAACCCAGATGATGCTCACATCGAAACACACAATCATCCGGCTTGTCAAGAGCGATCTTTGGAAGAACGCACCTTCTACCGGAAGGATCATCTCAATCAGCACCTCAGGCTGGTGCATAATGTCAAGTTTATGGATTGGTCAATGAAGCCGTGGAGAGTAGCTACACCGGAGATTCGGTCACGGTGCGGTTTCTGTGGAATTGTGATGGATACTTGGACCATTCGAGTTGACCACCTTGCGGAGCATTTCAAGAATGGTTATTCCATGGCTGACTGGAAGGGTGACTGGGGTTTCGAGGTGCCGGTGCTGCACATGGTAGAGAACTCAATTCCCCCATGTATGAGGCCATTGCGATATCCTATAGATCAGATGCAGGTATCTAACTTTTGAAATATAGATCTTATTCATCATGAGCGAAATTCCCCCTTCCCGTACTTAGCCAGCGGATCTCCTCCCGAAACACCTCGAAATGCTTATGAGCTGATCAAGCTAGAGCTGGCTTACTTTGGAACCAACTTTTGGGAGCAGCACGCCCGACCACCGACTGATGAAGACATGCTTCTAGAAGCAGCTCGAATCGTTTTCGCATCCGAGTTGCTTTCCTTGCAAGGAATCGCCACACAGCCTTCTTGGCTTCGTGACATAATCATGAGCAATGAGGACACGATGAAGAAGGCAAAATTTGGACCTCTTAGAGCAGCCGCTGAAAACAGGCTGCAAATTCTAAAAATTAACGGCAAGGATAATCTTTTCGAGGAATGCCCCATGGAACGACAACTGCAACAATATGTTAAAGCAAAGACACTCTTAGGACTAACAACAATGGATGATGAATTACAAGAAGAGGCGCGGAAAATAGTTGGAAGAGTCGAGGAAGTATGTACGCATCCATCCGAGGCTGTAGCCAACTGGCTACTGCGGTTGATAACAGCATCGACGAGGTGGCTGGTGTCATTCAGACGACGTGCCCACCTGCCTCGTAGTGAAGATGTCCAGAACAGAGCTGTGCGGTCAACAGACCCCAATTCTATTGACTCCACAATTCACAATTACTCAAGACTGGCATGTGAGCTGGTTGACTTTCTGGAGGAGCAGCGATCTATTGGTGTAGAGCCTTCGGATGAAGAACTCCAGCGACAGGCTCGTATTATCATATTCGAGTTCGATGATGGCTGGAACCAAACTGCTGCCGATAATGCAGATTGGCTCGCGGCTTTCAGGAACAGGAACCCTCCAAGTTCAAACGAAATTACAGCGCTATCCCATAGCTCTCCTGACTCCTCGCTCTCTAGAGTTCGGCAAAATGCTTCACGATCTCGGCAACCGTCGCTTATGCCACCCTTGCCACACGTTTCAAGTAGGAGTTGTGCCTCGGGTGACATAGACGACAGCAGCAAAGATGAATTCCAAATCCGTCTGGATGAGAATGGGAACCGAGTGAAGTCGTACCAATTTTTCCTAAATGATGCCAACTGCTACCGAAGACTAGCGAAGGAATTGAAGAGGTGGGTTACGTCGACCATGTCACCGAAAAATCCGAATTCCCACGTACCTAGCGACGAGGAATTACAATATCAAGCGCGGTGGATTCTTTTTGATGAGTAGGTACCAGAATCAGATAGAAACCTTTGACTTATTAACCGATTTTACTCTAGTGACGACCCGTGGAATCAGACTGCGGCAGACAACGCCGAATGGCTGCAGAGATTCAAGCGAGATGTGGGAATATCCAAAGAGGCTGGCCCCGGACTACCGCCAGGTAGTGCATGGGCTATAGAGCAGGGCGGGACCGGATTTGCGCCTCCCTACATCTACTGCCAGAACCAAGCTGGAATGTTTGCTGATGAACTTGAAGTGGACATGCGAGCCGGCGCCAAGTCCTATGCAATTCCCCCATCAGCCGCCAACAGCTTCTTGGAGGATCTTGCTTCCTCCCCTAACTCTCGACCCGCCTTCGTATTCTGCTCACGTGAGCTCGAACGCGGCTTGGAGGAGCATGCTAGGAAGCTTTTGGCTAACACTGGTCGCTTGCCATCGGACTCGTCATTGCAGAGCAAGGCACGCGAGATCCTCAAATCTGAGCGAACTGCGGCAGAAGATCCGGTGCTGTTGGAAAAGTTCAAGACATGGATGCTAAAAAGCCTTCCTAAACCGGTATCTGATGAGCCTCTTATACAGGATCTAGAATATGATGTGAAAACAGCGTCTGCCATTCCCAAAGACATAGAGATGAACATTTCTGACGCAGAACTGGGAGACCTGTTGAAGGACATGGACTTTGACTATGACATTGGTGTAATGGAGGGAATTGACCGTGATGGTGGTGTTAGCCTGGGGCCAAGCCCACCCAGGGAGACGGGCCCTTCTGTATATGAATAATGAGGCTGTGACAGTGTACTAGGTGAGATTTTGGTTTTGGCAACATCTAGATGGCAAAATGGTTGTGGAAGAGACCTGCAAGTGACATGCTTTTTGCTTGACGGACCAGTGGCGCCTGCGAGTGCAGAAATTGGCAAGCCCGGATATCACTTGATAGAATTAGAATCAAGACGTGTAATTTATGAAACCAAAGAGCCCTGCAAGTCAACAGTTAGCGAAGGTAGAGTCGAGTGTGATTTTAGTGTCAGAAGGGCGATTTGGGTCCGGAGGTGACCACGGGTAGACATTGGTGGATGTATGGTGTCGTAGCTACCTAGGTAGTCGTCCACCAAACTTTGGGGATCGACGTCTCGCTTGGGTTAGTCAGCAGCGCCGCTCTAGCTCAGGCTCGCGTCACCCGTGCTCAGTGATGCTCAGGATTTAAATCACCTCAACCACCCCCCTCCGATGGGACAAACACTAACCGTCCACGCATAACCAACACCGCCTTGTCCTTCCCCGACTCTTGTCAACTTTACGCGACTCTTGCCATGGACAAGGGCCCGGCCACCGCCGCCAGGAGAGGGGATGAGTGCAGGTTGGGCATGGGGCCCCGTTCCTGGCACCCTCCATTTCCTTGACGTCCAGGCGCCCGTTGCCTGGCTTTTACATGACGGATGCTGCGCAGGTGTCGATTTGCTCCTGCTGCCTCTGCTGCTAGGAGCTGGCGCTTTACTCCCATGTCTATATAAGGCCGCGCTCGCCCGCACTCGTTCCCTACCTACTTCCTACCGCTCGACACCCCGATCCCTCCTCTTCGCCTGTCCTTCTCAGCGACCTATTTGGAAGCGAGTGCTCGTTACTTACCTGATCCTGATTGCAAACGGCTCTTCAAGTGCCTGCTGCCGCAATGCCGCCAAGGAAAAGCGCTCGAGAGTTCTTTCGCAACGGGAGAGAAAAGGGCTCTGAACAATGCAAGGAGGGGATCAACGATTCTGCTGTCCTCAAGAGACCCACGGACAAGGTGCTGAGAGAGTACGAACGCATGATTGGCCTCTGGAATCAGTGCGTTCTCCCCCGGCACTTTATCTCAGCCGTGGTCGTGCTAACACTTTGTCTATCTAGGTACGCCGAAGAGCACGCCGAAGACCACCCGAGCCCGTACGATCTTAAATCCTTGAAAGATTTCATGAAGGAGATTGTATTCGGTATTGACGGCGCAGAAGACGATCCAAATCCTGGGGAAGGAACCGTCATGGTTTATTGGAAGTAGTTTATGGCTGGCTGGCGCCGTGAACATAATGCTATCCCTAGGAACACCACGCTTTCGGTGACGAATGTGTGTCCGCCCTGTCAAGAAGACCCTCCATCCTCATTGCTGAACCGAGCTGACTAGTCTGATCTAGTTCATCAAATACGAGTTGCCTGAAATTCTCAAGCAGGAGAGTAACATTAAGTTGATGAAGAACAAGCGACCGAGGAGGTTTGGTATAAAGAACCACTTTCTCCATCTTGGCCGTCAGCTATGGGGGAACGACTGGGTTGAGTATGAAAAACCGGCGACGAGGGTGTACGATTGGGCCGACTTCATGGCCATCGTCTGTTCTTCCGCACGTATCGGCGAGTACATCGAGTCCTCATGCCGGGCAGGTTCTGGTCGTGGTCTGTACTACAAGGTGAGCACTGAGGGACCGGCAATGCCCTATCACGGCACATGCTGATTGATGCCTCGTCTGCGGGCAACAGGACGTAACATTCGGCGTGTTCCGCAACGAACACGGCAACGCGGAGTTTGCCATTCAGCTCGTTCGTGATGCGAAGGGCATGACACACACCCCTGACAAAAGGTATGAAACTTTGATAGTCACGGCATGAGTCTTCGGTCTGATTATGTTGATCCCAGACCCGAACACTCGCTCTACGAGGGATTAGGACCCATGCCTCTCATCTACAACGCAATGCTCCCGATACTGGCCATCCTTATCGCGGCAAAGGCGTTCAGAGACTATGATACCATCGAAGATCTTCTTGCTCTAGAACCATCAGAGGGTGAGATGGCTCACCTGCAGTGGAAGGATAGCATTCTCGACCAGCCCTTCTTCAAGAGCATGTCCTCAAGAAGGACCCCTGGGAAGATAGAGACGGCGGGCGCACTGGGCAAACGGCTTCGGGCTCTGGGTTTCCGTACCGGATACACTCGTCCGCCTACAATTCATGACTTTAGAGCTGAGGGTTTGTATTGGATCAGTACGTATACTACGGCCCTTCTCCGCGCCTCCTTTGGCCCTAGCTTTACTAACCGACACGTCTTACCAGACCAACTCTATTCCCTTGCCCAGCGAATGAAGCATGCGGGTCAGAGAGACCCCAATACCTACAATAACCACTACCAGCCCAACAACAGCGGCACAGACGGTCAAGGGAGCTATTTCGGCCTTGAAGTGCGCACCGTCGTCAACGATCTTTTTCGCGGCTTGACCCTGGCGCGCAACCCGCAGCTATTGCAGTCTCTTCCAGCAGAGAAACAAGAAGCACTGAGAACCAGCCCTGAATTCGCTGTAATTGAGGAGGAGCTTGCGATTTTGTTGAGGCGGCGGGATTCGGATTCGGCTTTCCGCCGTAAGAGGCTCTATGCAGAGAAACGAAAGCTGGCCGACAGAGAACTCCGAAAATGGCAGAAGGCTCAGCCACACCGCCCTAACACGACGGGAAAGCATAACGCCCCGCCATGCTATCACCGGAGCATCTTCAATCGTGTCAGATTTCTTATGCCCGAACGGGACCGCCTCGCATCGAGTCTTTTTGAGACTGACACCTTGCGGAGCCCGACCGGTCTCAGGGCCCTCCGCGATATGATCACTCTGTGCGAGGCAGATGCGGAAGTAGAGGTTCGACCGGGTTTGGAACCGGATAAATGTCGATGCAATGACTCGACGCGCCGCCGGAAACTGCCCCGGTCTGCTCACGGCGGCATCGACACACAATCCACCTACGATTGGAGACACGTCTACAGCTGCTTCAAGAAGACCCGCAGCGGCTTTGCTGAGCTCTGCTTCTTGTGTAACAAATGGATTTTCGGTGAACTCCAATGGAGCGACCATTGCCGCTCGCATCTTTCTTGTCCGGAGACGCTACCCGTCTAGTGCGACCCCCTCGTCTACGGCGGAGTACTTGCCACTGCCGGTTACTGCGTGTTCTGCATGGCAGATCCATTGCTGGCGCCCGAGGCACGACTCCGTCAGTTCCTGGACAGAGGCCCATGGAAGGAGCATGTCCATGGCCATTACGAGAGATATGTCCAAACTGTCGATGATGAGAAGTCGGTGACATGCCCTCATCCTGGCATGCGATGTGATGCCGCGTTCGACTCGGCTAAGCATCTCAAGTTCCATCTTCTAGACGCCCATTGCCCCGACTTTATCAAGGAACCGAACGTACTGGATATGCTGAAACAGGAGGATGACGTGAAGTCGACACCCTTCAAGAAGAAGCGAAAGCGAAGCGTTAAGGAGTTCGGCAAGGAAGCGGAGGTCAAAGCGGAATATCATTTCGTTGACGAGACGGTCGAAACAGCGCGGCGACATCGATCGGCTGGTGCGTCTAGAACATCATCTCCCAAAGATCCCGTGTCCCCATCCAGCAGTTGCCATGGTTGGGGCTGGTCAGAGGACCGAGGTGCTGGAAGCGGCGATACTTTGCCTAGTTCGCCATCGTCTCAGTGCAACGGTGGACTGGAGACTGCTGATGCAGTGATAATCATCAAAGAGACAAACTGCCTTGGGACATCGGGTTCCAGTCCGTAAGCTGAACAGGGCAGGACGCATTCCATCCGGGTGGTAGTATTCTGGTGTCTAAAGTCGTTAGTGGATAGATTTAGAACCCTTTTGGCGTAGCGATGTCGTTGCGGCAGGTGTCGCCTTTACTATGCCTAGATAGGCCCCCTTCCATTCCTTCCGACACAAATTATATACATCGATTCTTGAAAATGAAGTCCTCCTTGCTCATCTTACCCACATCCACACGAACTTGGCCCGCATCAGTTTTCTCCAGACTTTGGTGAAATGGTAACATGTCTCCAATCCCGATACGACAGGGCCGCCGTGATTTATGTGAACTGATGCCGCTTTTGCTCAGGCCGAGTTCAGGAATGTTCAGGCTAGGTGCAGCCTTGAATCACCGTCTTAACTCGAACCCTACAGTGTATCCCACGCCCAGAGGCGAAGTCACCACACACGAGACTAAGACCCCAAAACTGACACCGCTAACTCTTAACACCAAGCATTGCAAGGGCACCAAAGTCGGACATCTCTCTACTGATTTGACAAGCTATTGATAGATGATATTGCAGTCATATATTGTATCTATAGTATTGATTGGTATTTGATTGATTTTCGCGCACTGCGCATTCTGTGCATTGCAATATGGCATAGATAGCACGACTCTTAAACAACCCTTACCAATGTAAAAATCTTGGTATTCCTAAGGCGACTAATTGCTGCATGAAGGATCTATTGGGTTATTCTACGACTACTTGCAAGGACTGTTCTCGGAGGTTTTGCGGAATGCGGGTGAAGTGGATGTTGGCAAATATGACTGGAACGACATGGGACAATGGCGGCGAGGGCGCGTTACCCGAACGGGAGGGCCGCCATTTCCGGAGGCGGAAGCAGCTGTTGGAGATTACAGGGCCTCTGCTGTTGAACAAGATCTTTGAGCAAATCGCGAAATTCAATCAGCGGTTTGTCCAACTAATAATGGCATCAGTATAATTAGCCCGATTAGCTTCTGTCTCACCTTGGTTCACTCCCTCAAGAACAAGCGATCCAAGTTCCGCATTTATTCCTGTTAATTGGTAGGCTACATCACATTAAGCTACCACCCATGGGATGTTCCTCCTTCCTCGCCTTTGTATTATAGTGATCAGCACTAAATTGCTATATATTTTATTCTCTACTTTATTAAGACTATTTTAATTCTTTTATTATTAGATTATTAATAAATAAATCCTTAGATTCCCTTTCTTTTACCTTAGCCCCTTTAAAATCTATTAGTATAATCCTAATAACTAATAGAAAAGCCTTCTCTTTTTAGTAATTAATAAATATATAAGGTTTAAGAAGAAATAAGCTTATAATATTAGCTATAAGGGTTAAGAAAAAAGTATTATTAATAAAGTTATAGTTATAATATTAATACTTCTAGTATATAAATATATAAATATTAATATTATAATAATAACTTAATTAATTATATCTTTTTATCAGGTAATATATTACCCTAGTAAAATTTTCGCTTATTTTATTGTATTTCTTAGGTAATATTACCTTTATTATAATTATAAATATAAAAATATTAAACTATTAAAATTATATAACTATATCTTTATTATAAAAGCGAAGGGTATATAATTTTAATCTATGGTCAATATTAAATCTGTTTTCTATCTGTCACGACCTGACCTGTACGGTCGCATAAATGGCCCCCAGGGTCACGTATAGTATATAAGATACCTCACTCTATTAGAGTAAGGAATTAATTAAAAGGAAGGGTTTACTTTGGAAAGTGAACTCAAGGTGAACTTTAAGTGAACTATTATAACTAATTTACTTTAGAAAGTGAACTTAAGGTGAACTTCGAGTAAATTACTATAATTACTTTATTTTAAAAAGTAAATATTATAAGTATATATATTAATTTTATTTATATTTATTAGAATAGTTTAATTAATTAATTATTAATATTAAATATTTATTAGAATATAATATTTTATAG